>JADMNL010000027.1:203385000-203857500 GCA_016271365.2 Neoceratodus forsteri
CACCAAAGACCTGTACAGGGGCATGACAACCTCCCTCTTTCTACTAGAAATATCTTTACTTATACATCTGAGGATGCCACCCGCTTTCTGCGCTGCTTTCTCAGATTGTTTTCCTACCTTTAATTTGTCAGTGATGATTATGCAGAGATCTTGCTCCATTTGTGTCTCCTCAAGCTGATGTTCCTCTTTCCCAAGTGCATTACCTTACACTTTTTTGGTGTTAAATTGTAACTGCCAGTCCCTGGACCAATCCACTAACCTTCTAAGGTCAGCTTCCATGTTGTCTGCTCCTTCCCTTGTGTCCACTCTGTTGCAGAATTTTGTATAATCTGCAAACAGGCAACCTTCCCTGTTAGTCCATTCGCTATGTCTGCTATAAATATGTTAAACAGGATTGCTCCCAGTACCGATCCCTGCAGGATGCCACTGGTCACCCTACCTTCCCCTGACAATGATCCATCGACTGGCACTCTCTGGGTCAAATCGTTCAGCCAGTTACCGATCCAGATGACCATCTCCTGGCCAACTCCCGTATGTTCCAGCTTGTTGGTTAGCCTTCTGTGAGAGACAGTGTCAAAGACCTTGCTGAAATCTAGGTATACAACGTCCACCACCCCTCCCTGATCCAATGTTCTGGTGACCCAGTTGAAGAAGTCGATCAAGTTGGTTTGATAAGAGCATCCTGCTGTGAAGCTATGTTGCTTTGGGTCCATTTTTCCAGTATCTGTTAGGTACGCCACTATCCTCTCTTTTACTAGTAACTCCATCATTTTCCCCACAACGGAGGTCAAACTGACAGGGAAGCAATTTCCTGCCTCTTCCTTGTTTCCGCTCTTGTGTAAGGGCACAACGGTTGCTTGTTTCCAGTCCTGAGGTATTTTCCTCGCTGTCTAGTGACTTGCTGAATAGTTAAGCCAGCAGTGCGGCCAGTTCCTCTTGGAGCTCCTCCAATATCCTAGGGTGTATGCTCTCCGGTCCCATGGCTTTTTCCACTTTCAGTTTATGAAGCTCTTCCAGAACCCTCTCCCTTGTGAAGGGGCTAGGATCTGCTCCCTGAGTATCTTCCTTTGTCCTGCTCAGTGTGGAACGTTTGCTACTATCTTCTATCATGAAGACAGAGCAAAAGAAGTTGTTTAGCACTTCTGCCATGTCCTCGTCACTCTCTGCCATCTTATCTTCCTTGGTTGCTAGTCGGACTATTCCTCACTTAGTTTTCCTTTTTTCTCTTGTGTATCTATAGAAGGGTTTGTCTCCCTCCTTAACACTCTGTGCTATTTTATCTTCCATCTGAGCTTTTGCCCTTCTAACAGCTTTCCTGCCTCCTTTTATTGGTTCTTGTATTCTTCCATGTCAGCTTCATGTTTTGTTTGCTTGAATTACGTGAAAGCCTTTGTTTTTCTCTTTGATTTTGGATACTATTTCGTGAGAGAACCAGAGAGGTCTTTTCCTTCTTTTGGACTTGCTGATCTGCTTAGTGCAGACAGTTGTTACTGTATGCAGAGCAACCTTCAGAGTATTCCAGCAGTCCTCTACATCTCCTGTGATTCCTCCTTCTAGCATGGATGCGATCATAGTTCTCATTTTGGGGAAGTCTGCCTTTCTGAAATCTAATACCTTGATTTTAATGTGACTATTTTCCTCCATGTTGTTCACAGTAAATCAGATGGAACTGTGATCACTGGTCCCTAGATTGACTCCCACCTCTGCTTCTGGGATACTTGTCCTGTTTGTCAGCACTAGATCCAATATTGCTTTGTCTCTGGTGGGTGAGTTCACCAGTTGACACAAACCTGCTCCCCTTAATAAAGAAAGGAACTCTTTGCTCCGGTCTGAGGATGCTGTGTATGCAGACCAATCCACATCTGGTAGACTGAAGTCCCCCACAAGCAGCAACTCACACCTGTCTGCCATCATCAAGATGATTTCCAAGAGTTCCTTGTCTATGTCGGCCTTCTGGGATGGGATCTGTATATGACTCCTACCCAGATAGGGGCTTTGTCCCCGGCTCCTAGTGTAACCCAAAGGGCCTCTGCTTTACTGTGTTTTCCCTGAATTTCTGTTGCCATATGTCATCTCTGACATACAATGCCACCCCCCTCCTTTCTTTCCCTCACGATCTTTCCGGACTAACGCATACCCTGGGATGGTGACATCCCAGTAAACCATGTTTCCGTAACAGCAACCCAGTCTAACTGTGTGTCTGATATCATGGCTGTGAGATCAGGGATTTTGTTTGGCAGACTACGAGCATTGATGCACATTGCCTTCCATCCCCTTCTGTTTTGGTCATTTGCATTTTTAATATGTTTTGGTTGTGTAATTTTGTTGAAATACTTGGTCTGAGTACATCTGGTGCGATGTTTGGTTCGAATATGATTGGCACATCGTTCTGTTGAACTAGTTGGTGATGCAAGAGGGGCATTTGGCAATCCTTTTTGTGCTAGGGTTGCCTGTGCTGCCCTTCCCCCATCCAGAAGTTTGACCGAAGTGAATGTCGAATTTTTGCCCTAGCGTTTGGGTCCCCTCCTTTGAGAGGTGTAGGCTGTCAAATTTAAAGAACTCCCGTTCCCAGAAGTCCTGCCATTTTCCAATAGAGTAGTGACCTTTTTCCTGACACCAGTCCTTTAGTCAGGTGTTTAGCTTGGAGGTGTCCCCTTCCCTGATCTTTTGCCTGCTGTCTCCTTTTTTCCAAACTGGCAGAATTTCAGAGAAGGTGATAGTGGACGAAAGGGAAGCAAGCTTGTTGCCCAGCCTGATGAGGTTTTGTTTTGTTTCCCCTACTGACTTACTGGCTAGGTCATTCGTACCTATGTGGAGAATGACATGTGTGTCTCGATCAATGCCTCGAATTATTTCCTCTATGCAACTGGTGTCCCTCCATGCCAATGTTCCAAGGAGGCACCTTACCGTAGCTGAAGCATGGTCCTGCTGGAGGTGAGTCTTTACACCCCTAAACACTGAATCTCCAATTATTAGTACCACTTTCTTTTTGTCCTTTTTAGTGGGTTTAGTTGTGTGCTGTACCTCCATGTGCCACTCTGGGTTCACAGAATTTTTGACACTCGTTACACTGTTTGTCATGGTAGATAGTGCAGTGTACCTATTCAATGTCTGAATAGGTTTGATACCTTTCTGTATTGAGGATTCTGTGTCAGTTGTACGAGACCTGGCCTGTTTGTCCTCTGGGGTGGGATACTGGTGTACTGCACCTTGAAACTAAAGGTTTTATGCTGTTGCCCTGTGGGGGCCAATTTAATATATCATGGAGGCATTTTATCTCAGCCCATGCTGCATGAAGCTGTGATCGGAGGTCTCTGATTGTGGAGCATGTTGGACAGTGCCCCACTCTGTAAGTGAAGTCTTTGGTAAAAAGTGTGCCATAATTATTGCAGTTCAAGAGGTTCATAGTGGCCTTTATTTCTCTGTTTAAGTTCCTGGCGAGAGAAGTAGATTGCCTAGAGGCAATCTTCAAATGAAAGAAAAGGGATGCCTACTATTTCGCTGGGGTGTGTATCTGCTCAGCGGGGTAGAGGTGGTGGTTGCTCGCGCTGTTATGGATGAAAGGAATATATGGACAACTAGAGATGGAGGCTGTGCGTGGACCAGAAAATGTATGTGTGTATGTATATGTATATGTGTGCGTGTATATATATATATATATATATAGAGAGAGAGAGATATCAGTGAAGCTCAGCAGACAGTAAGGTTAGGGGCTCGACTGCACTTGGCATATGCCTCCTAGGGTTGCCCTTTGTGTCTGAGTTATTGCTGCTGGTTGTTTCTGGCTGAGAGCTTTATAGTAGCTGACCACTTTTACAATAGTAGGTACAGCAGTCAGTGAAGATCAGTGAAGCTCAGCAGACAATAAGGCTAGGGGTTGGACCGCTCTTAGCATATGCCTCCTAGGGGTGCTCTTCGTGTCTGAGCTGTTGCTTCCGGCTGAAAGCTTTCTATTAGCCGAGCACTATTTCAGTAGTGGGCACAGCTGATTTACATACAACAGCCAGGAATTCTGGGTAAGTGTTCCAACAGCTCCTTATGCTGAGAGAGCAGCCGCTGGCTGGGTCTGAGCAGAGCAAGCGAGCAAGCAAGGAGAGAAGCTGCCTCAGTGGAGAAAGGAGCCCTGACTGTGCACTCCAAGGAGGATTCAGGTAGAATTGCTGTCAAGGAATCCCTGCTTCTGCACCTGTCAGAGTCTGCCTTCCCTCCGTGAGTGGTCTATCTCCCAGTTGGTGAAGATCAGTGAAACTCAGCAGACATTAAGGCTAGAAACTGAACCGCACTTGACATATGCCTCCTGGGGTTGATCTTTATGTCTGAGCTGTTGCTGCTGGTTGTTTCTGGCTGAGAGCTTTCTATCAGCCGACCACTATTTCAGTAGTGGGTACAACAGTTGGTGAAGATCAGTAGACAGTAAGGCTAGGGGCTAGATCGCTCTTAGCATATGCCTCCGAGGGGTGCCCTTTGTGTCTGAGCTGTTTCTTCCAGCTGACAGCTTTCTATTAGCAGAGCACTATTTCAGTAGTGGGCACAGCTAATTTACATTACTGCAGCCAGGAATTCTGGGTAAGTGTTCCAACAGCTCCTTATGCTGAGAGAGCAGCTGCTGGCTGGTTCTCAGCAGAGCGAGCGAGGAGAGAAGCTGCCTCAGTGAAGAAAGGAGTCCGGACTGTGCACTCCAAGGAAGATTCAGGTAGAACTGCTGGCAAGGAATTCCTGCTTCTGCACCTGTCGGAGTCTGCCTTCCCTCCAAGAGTGATCAGAAAATGTCTGCAACGGGGAAGGAGAAGGGATCTAAGCTCATCAAAGCTGTCCAGAAAGCAAACCGCTTGCACTTCATAGCATATGTTGTCTTTGTGGATGGTTTTCTGGAGGCAAGTAAAACTTTAGCTACAGGCAATGGGACACGGTACTTGGTTAACGTTACCTCCTCAGAAGTAAGGCGTGGAAGTGAAGGTATGTGAGGTTGGGGTGAACGAGGGAGCCTTCCTGTTGGATGAGAAGGTCCAGCTGAGTTGAGAGGGGAAGTGGTTCTTCCACCGCAAGTTGTTGTAGGAGGGAAAAGTATATCTGTTGGAGCCAGTAAGGGATGAGTAGGATCATGGACACATCTTCCAGCTGGAATTTTTTTTTTTGGTACGCTCTGTATGAGAGGAAACAGTGGAAATGTATGTGAACAGCACCCTTTCCATGACAGGGATAAGGTGTCTGGAAAGCAGACTTCTGGTCCCAGTTTGGTGAAACAGAATATGGGCAGCTTTTTTTTTTTTTTTGGTGAGGCAAAGAGATCGACAGTGATGGAAGAGGTTTGTAAGCATGTGGGACGTCAACTCCCATTCGTGAGAATGGCGACTGAGATGGTCTGCCATTGTGTTGTGGGTCCTGGGAATGTGGACTGCCATTATTTATGTATTTATTTTATTTAGCTTTTGTAGATGGTACTATAGTGCCTTGTGGCACACTCTGAGGGTCTCCCAACAAAGAGGGAGGGAGCGTGTTTCCCCTTGTGTGTTGGTGTACTAGACAACTGAAGTGTTGTCTGACTGAAACAACAGGAACCCGGTAATATGAAGGGTGTAATAAATCGCCCTCATGACCAAAATGGTCCAAGAATAGTATACAGAAGAGGGAGAAATATTAAGGACCAAGTAGTAACAAGTCAGATAAAGAGAATGAATGCAAAACCTCTGGATTTACCAAATGGGACACACAGATGTAATAATTGCTCCTTCAGCCTCGGCTACTGGAGGGCACACCTGCCCTGGAGCTCCCCTGACCGTGGAATTGTTGTCCCCGAGGCACTGTAGCCTCGGCTACTGGAGGGCACACCTGCTCTGGAGCTCCCCTGACCGTGGAATCGTTGTCCCCGAGGCACTGAAGCCTCTGCTACTGGAGGGCACACCTGCCCTGCAGCTCCCCTGACCGTGGAATCGTTGTCCCCGAGGCGAGGGTGCACCTGACCTGGAGCTCCCCTGACCATGGAATCGTTGTCCCTGAGACACTGAAGCCTCGGCTACTGGAGGGCACCCCTGCCCTGGAGCTCCCCTGACCGTGGAATCGTTCTCCCCAAGCTACTGAAGCCTCGGCTACTGGAGGGCACACCTGCCCTGGAGCTCCTCTGACCGTGGAATTGTTGTCCCCGAGGCACTGATGCCTCGGCTACTGGAGGGCACACCTGCCCTGGAGCTCCCCTGACCGTGGAATCGTTGTCCCCGAGGCACTGAAGGTAATTTTGCCAGCCTTTACAGCGCCTCCTTGCTTATCCTTCCTTTGTGTGAATTTTGGTGCCTTTTTCCATGGGATTTTCTGCCCGGCATACAAACCAGAACAAGAACCGAATACAAAGACCTGTACAATTCTGCTGATTGTAACTAAAAGTGCTGATTGAACTTAGTGGAGCTTAATTTATTTTATTTGCCCCATTTGAAAAAGCTGCAGAGCGCACTGGTAACTCCAAAGTGCCTCAGCACTTGCAATATTTCTTAGACCGTAAGGCAACCTGCGAGCTCGTAGTTCAGGTGTTTACAGTTCTGTATTTTTCCTATTTTTCTGTAATCCCCACGGCTGCAGAGCGTGTCGGTAATTGCAAGTGCCTCAGCTTTTAAAACTGGTGAAGGGAAGCCGTAGTTTTAAACCGCAAAGCCAACGAGCAGTTCCTCGTGCACTAGGCACTTTTAACTGAACTGCCTGCCCTGTGCAAGAAGGAGACCGCCTCGGAGAAACTGATTACCTGGGAACATGATCGCTGAAACCCCGCAGTCGCTTTGTGACTGCTCCACACCCACCCTTGTCTGACTTTACTTATATACGGTGAAACCACGCCCATAAACATGCCCTCTTGCGAAATTAACTATCTCCTCACTTTTCCATTAGCAGCCTATACCTTTTGACTGCTAGAGGGCGCCTGATCATAATTTAAATTGTTACTGGTGCCCACACTAAAAAACCTGGTAAACTCCACTCTCACACTCTTATACTATCCTAATGCCACTGATAACAGTACCAAATATGGCCAGCACTCCATGTGTCGTACTTTTAATAGCCTCTACAGCTTTCTGCCATATATGGCTCCCTATACTATACTACCCTATATCCAGTAATCATAACAACACCCACCCTGACTATTCCAGGCTATCTTATACGGATATAACACCACACCAGCCTCCTGCCACTTTCCCCCTTCTCATTCATTATAAATTCACCTACCATTTATTCTACACTCTGAACAAATCCCCAGTACCTAACCTAACCCTATCCATCTCCTACCTCCGCTGCAAACTCTGGCACCTGTTTCGTCTAACCCTGATGTTAGCCGGGGATATTGAGAAAAACCCAGGGCCTCCAAGTAACTTATCATGTAAGGATACAAACTGGCATGACACCAAGGGCATCCGCATTGCCCACCTGAATATCAGGAGCCTGCTTCGCAACAAGGCTGAACTTGAGGTGTGGGTTGCACAACACAACCCAGATATCCTCTGCTTATCCGAAACCTGGCTAAAACCCTCCACCCCTGATCCACTCTGCTCACTACCTAACTACAACATCATTCGGCAAGATGGGCCATCAACTAAGCGGGGAGGTGGGGTTGCCATTTTCTTCAAACCTCACCTTCTAATATCCCACAATGCCCAACCTACCCTATCTTACTGCGAATCAATCTATGCTACCTTAAAGCTTGGCTCAAAGAAACTTCACTTGGTTTGTGCCTATAACCCTCCGGCTGGTGGTAGAGCTGGGTTGGATGAACTACTATCTCATATGGAAAAGGCCAATGGCTGAAACAAAGTCCTCATACTCGGGGGCCTGAACCTGAACTGGACTAGTAAATCAAACCAGTCCTCTCATACCATTGTCCAAGGATGAAACCTCTACTAATTAATTACGGACCCTACCAGGATCATGCCCCCCCCCGCCCCGGGCTAGTACTCTTATAGACTGGGTCCTTACAAACCGCCCGGACAGTATAGCATGTGCTGGGACCCTAGCTGACTCAATTAGTGATCACTCCCCAATCTACTGCACCTGGCGTGCTACTAGTAAACCTTCTCCACCTCCAAAACTTATCACCTTCTGAAACCTGGCTAACTTTGACCAAGAAAATTTCTTGCATGATCTCACATTGACTGACTGGTCTCCCATTCACACCTCAAATAATGCACAATTTGCGTTAGACCATTTCCTTGCCTACTTTCGTGTGCTCCAAGACACCCATGCTCCCTGTGTCACTCGTCGGATCCATGGATCACAGATGAAATGGCTCTCAAAAGACCTACTTGCGCGGATTAGGGACAGGGACAAAACGTGGCATCGCTTCAAATCCACTGGGCTCCTGGCCGATTATAATAATTACCGAGCCCAGAGAAATACATGCAAAAGGCAAATACGATTAGCCAAAAGCTCATTCTGCAAAAATTTGCTAACTAAAGCAGCGGGGGACTCAAAAAAATTCTGGGCTACCATAAAAACCCTCCTTGGAGCTAATCAAACAGCACATACAAATGACATGCTGATTAACGGCATACACTGCAATAATCCAGCTACTATAGCAAACTCTTTTAACCGCCATTTTTTCTGACCTCACCAGCTACCAGGCCTCTTTCCCTAATGCACACACCTTTTCCCTCCAACGGCAATGAAAAACCTCAACTCACACATCCCCCTTTCAGGTTCTGGAGTATTACAAAAACTGAAGTTCTGAGACTACTCCTCTCAGCTCCAGACAATGCCAGCTCAGGGTCTGATGGGCTGGAAGAAAAAATTCCTCACCTTAGTAATGTTGTTTCTTCAAATGGAGTCTTGCTACATTCTGACATATGCAGTGAGTCCCAACCTTCGAACTGCCCCGGAGATGAAAGAGTTAACTTTCCATGCCAGGCATGGAACGCTGAGCTCGAGCTCGGTTGAGACTCTGTCTGTTGTTCTTCAAACTCAAACCGTCAGATCTTTACGAGCTAAACTCACCAAGGTCCTGTGTGGAAGCTGTAAACCTACACTAGCCAACTGGCTACCAAACATAAAACACATTTTTTGGTCCCAAAACAAAGACTCAAGTCAGGAGACCCAAAAATGAAAAACACAACACCAACTCACCCCAAGAAAGGAGGGGTGAAAACAATAAGGTGGGCACCTACTAAGTGCCAACACTGCACTGCCCACCAACATCCCAAAACCCAGGTTCTGAGAGGGGCAGGGGGAGGTCAGAATATAGCAAGACTCCATTAGAAGAAACAACATTACTAAGATGAGTAATTTTTTCTTCAAACAACATGAAGTCTTGCTATATTCTGACATATGCAGACTACAAAGCAGTACCTCCATGGAGAAGAGACAGAACCTACTTAGGAAATAGGCTCTGAAGCACAGCTGTGCCAAACCGAGCATCACTCCTAGCCTGGATGTCCAGGGAGTAATGCTTGGTAAAAGTGTGAACTGTTTTCCAGGTAGCTGCTTGACATATCTCTAGAATATAGATGTCCCTGGCGGCAGCCAGAGAAGCAGCTGTACCTCTGGTAAAGTGAGCCCTCAGGCCTGAGGGAGGAACCTTACGCAGTTTTTCATAGCAAAATTGGATACAAGAGACAATCCACCTGGCAATGGATCTTTTAGTGGCAGGTTTCCCTTTACCAACCTCACCATAAGTGAGGAACAGTTGGAGGGAGTCAAACCTGTGACCCTTGGTACGCTCTATGTAGTAACTAAGGGCTCTTTTCACATCTAAGCTGTGCAGCCTCCTCTTGTCAGAGGAGGAATGGTCAGTGAAGTACACTGGAAGAGACACAGATTGATTAAGGTGGAAATCTGAAACCACCTTAGGCAAGAACTTCCTGTTAGTCCTGAGGACCACCTTATCTCTGTGAAAGGAGATAAAATCAGGCTCCACTGACAAAGCTTGTAATTCACTTATGCGTCTGGCAGAAGTGATGGCTACCAGAAATACAGTTTTCCAAGTCAAGTACTTAAGCTCTGCTGAAGACAAAGGCTCAAAGGGGGGTTGCAGAAGCTGAGCAATGCAAACAGGGTCCCTGAATGGAGGGTTGGTGTGAAGCAATCCCTTGAAAAACTTGGAGAATACAGGGTGAGCAGAACGAGAAGAGGGCTTACTTGCTGAAATAAAAGCAGACACAGCTGCCAGATGCACTTTCAGGGTAGCTGGCCTCAGCCTCAAGGTATTTAAGTGGACCATATAATCCAGGACTGTGGGCAAATCAGCAGATTCTGGAAATATGCTTTCAGAGCACCATAGGAAAACCTTTTCCATTTGGAATTATAAGTAGCCCTGGTGGAAGGTTTTCTAGAAACCTTCAGGATATCAATACACCTTGGAGAGGTGTAAATCAGCAAACTCTAACTCTTCAAGAGCCAGGCCTTGAGATTGAGAGACTTGAGGTTGGTGCCAAACCCTCCCCTGAGCACAGGTTAACAGGTTGTAATTCCTGGGAAGACACAGGGGAAGATGGACTGCTAAGGACAGTAGGAGTGGATACCAGGGCTGTCTGGCCCAATCTGGAGCAATCAGGATCATCCTGCAGGGTTGAGATCTGATTTTGACTAGCACTTTGAACAGGAGAGGGAAGGGGGAAAAGCATAAAGAAACTTCCCTTCCCAATTGAGAAGTAAGGCATCCAGGGGGACTGAGCCCAACACTGGGGGCCTGCAGCAAAAAAGGGGAAGTTGGTGATTGTCTGGGGCTGCAAAAAGATCTGGGAGGTGCCCCATCTGGAAAATATCACCTCCAAGACCAGGGGGTCCAGTGACCATTCGTGATGACCCTGGGAAATCCTGCTGAGAGCATCTGCCAGGACACTGTCCTTGCCTGGGAGGTGAACTGCCGTTAAGGGAGGTGTTCAGGGAGTAAGCCAGAGACCACAACTTCATTGCTTCGGTGCACAAAGCCGTAGACCGAGTGCCTCCTTGCTTGTTGATGTACCACATTGTGGTGGTGTTGTCTGTTCTGACCTGTACAACTTTGTTCTGAACAGATTTGGAAAAGGCTTGAAGTGCTAGAAATACTGTTCTGAGTTCCAACAGATTGATGTGGAGCAGAGATTCCTGAGGGGACCACAACCCCTGGGTGGTGAGGTCGCCCATGTGAGCCCCCACCCCAAGAGGGATGCATCTGTAGTAAGGATTAGAGAGTGAGACTGAGTGACAAATGGAACCCTTGTCTCAGATTGTTCTGATCCTACCACCACTGTAGGGCCTGGATCAGGGTTCAAATTACTGGGATCAATTTGGTCAGAGGGTCCTTCCTTTGAGACCAAAAGGCTCTCAAATGGAACTGAATGTCCCTCATCTGAAATCTTGCTCCCTGCACTACTGCTGTAGAAGCAGCCATGTGCCCTAGGAGCTGTAGAAAATGCCTCGCTGGTCAAGACACCTGCAGGGTAAATGAGGAGGCCAAAGAGACCAGGGTCCTTGCCCTGTCCAAGAGAAAGAAGGCTCTGGCTTTCTCTGTGTCCAGCTCTGCGCCTATGAAGGTGAGAAGCTGGACAGGCTCTAGAACTGACTTTGAAAGATTCAGAAGGAAACCTAAGGAGGTGAGCAGTTGCTGAGTTATCTGTAGGTGTAACTTGACTTGGTCTGGGGACTGGCCTACTATGAGCCAGTCGTCCAGGTAAGGGAAGATGGCGATTTTCTGCCTTCTTAGAGAAGCAACTGCTACTGCCAGGCATTTTGTAAATACCCTTGGAGCAGAGGTGAGGCCAAAGGGCATTGTTCTGAACTGGTAATGGCCTGAGGGCAGCTCGAACCTGAGGTACTTTCGATGGGAGCTTCTGATGAGAATATGGAAGTAGGCATCCTTGAGGTCCAGGGACACTAGCCAGTCTCCTGGCCTTAGAGAGGGTAGAATAATTCCCAGAGTCACCATTTTGAATTTTTGTTGTAAAAGGTGCTTGTTTAAGTATCTGAGATCCAGGATGGGCCGCCATTCTCCTGTCTTTTTTGGGGTAAGGAAGTACCTGGAGTACAACCCTTTGCCCTGGTGTAGGGGTGGAACCCTTTCCACAGCTCTGAGAGCTAGGAGGAAAAAGACCTCTGCCTCTAGGGCAAGTGCCTCTGATGGATTTGCAGGTGGAAAGGATCTGGTTCTCATCTTTGGAAACTTTTTGAAGCTGAGAACCAGTCCCTGGCTTACTACTTCCAAGACCCATTTGTCTGACCCTGGCAACCCCATCAGGGTGCCTGCATGGCAGGGGTTTTGGGCTGAGGGGTGGAAGCAGGCCTGCTTGTACCCCGTCTGCCTCTCCCTCTAAAGAACCCCCTCTGGGCATAAGCAGAAGAGGAGGCCTGGGCTTGGTAAAAAGGCCTATGAAAAGGCCTGCCCCTGGGAAGCTGCCTTTGAGGAGTGGCCTGCCTTTCATTGGCCTGTGCACTCCTGTAGGTGGTCCTATATTCATCCATTTTCTTCAGGTAATTCTCTGTTTGCTCCCCAAACAGAGAATTACCCACAACAGGAAAATCCATGGCCTTAGTCTGGGTATCCTGTGACAGGCTAGTACATCTGAGCCAAGCCATTCTTCAAGTGCCACAGATGTAGCCATGACTCTAGAAGACACATCATTGGAGTCTACTGCAGCATGGAATTGCACCTTGGATGCCTCAATACCATCCAGCAGCCACCTGCTCAAGCTCCTTGGCAAGCTGGCCAGGGACCTGTTTTGCTAGGGCCATAACAGTGTCCCATCTGGATTTTGATACCTACGTATAGGCCATATAATTGGCCTGTCTGAGTCCCAAGGATGCTGCTGCCATGTACTGTTTCTTTGCCATGGCATCAATCCTCCTGGAGTCCTTGTCCGGGGTGTGAAGCCAAGGGAATGTTTGCCTTATCACAGGCTGCAGCCTGCACTACTAACATGGCTGCATTGTTGTGTAGGAACTCCGTGTCTGAGCCTGACAATGTATACCTCTTGTCCATTCTTTTATCACAGGAGGTATAGTGTTAGGAGTCTTTAAAATTTTAAATGTCTGTTTCCCAAAAGATTTGTGCAAGGAATAGACAGCCTCCTAGACTCTGGGATATCCATCATTTCTACATAGTCAGGCTCCTCCTGGTCATCCATAGCTTCTTCCATAGGAAGCTGGAGGGTTTCAGCCACCTTTTATAAAACATGAAGCGGGAGGGGACTCAGAAAGCCTAGGGAGACACCCCTGAAGGTCTGTCTGGGGAGATGTCGGGTCAGTGGGCACATCCAGACTTTCAAATCCACATTCACTTTCTCATACTCCTCTTCCTCCTCCTCCAGTTCATAAAACTCCTCTAACTCATACTCTTGAACCGGTGGAACCGGCCGAACCGAGCGCCTGCCTGATGGTGCCAGTTCGGTTGGAACCGAGAAGCGACTGAACAATTTTGATCGCTTTGGCTATCTCTTCAGTGGTTGGAGAGGAAAGTTTTGGCTCCACACCAGCTGATTTTTCTTTTCTAGTTCTTTTAGCGGAACCAACTCCTCAGAATCAGCTCTCCTTTTGCCCGAAGAAGTCTCGCTCTGGTCAGAGGGCACTCCTTCTGGATTCGGTTTGAACCGTGCAGGGCTGGCCATCCGTTCTGCAGACTTTTGGCCTCCCTTTCCTGAGCCTACCAGCTCTCTTTTCTAGGAGTAGCTGCAGGAAATTTTTGCAAATCTGGCAGTCTGCATTGAGGTGGTCAAACTGAACAATAAACACAGGTGGTGTGGGGGTCAGCCTTGGCAAAGACTTCCCCACACACACTGCAGTGTTGAGACCCAGTGGGTCCAGTTTTTCTTTTGGGTTTCTCAGACATAGTGCCAGTCCTAACCAAAATTACCCCTTTATGGCAATCCGCCAGGCAAGACCCTCTTATCGGTTCCCAACCGTGTCACGGGTCGTGGAAAAAAACGTTATAAAATCTGGTTTTTTTAGAACCGATAAGAGCCGGTAACCACATTCTAAATCACAAATTAAGATTTTTTAAACAACTTGATCGGTTCAAACCGAACCAATAAACCGTTTACAAGTTCCACACAGAATAGAATTAATGTAAAACCTATCTAGTACTCACAAATACCACAGACAGAGACTGAACCGACAGGTTGCGGTTTAAATTCGGTCGAAAACCTAGAAAAACGGTACTTTAACCGACAAAATGAACCGAGCAGAAGGAGAAATCTCTGGAGTGACTGTTCAGTGAGACGGAGTAAAGAATCTGACGGTCTGAGTTTGAAGAACAACAGACAGAGTCTCAACCGAGCTCAAGCTCAGCGTTCCATGCCTGGCATGGAAAGTTAACTCTCATCTCCGGGGCAGTTCGAAGGTTGGGACTCACTGCATATATCAGAATATAGCAAGACTTCATGTTGTTTGAACCCAGGCTTCCAAAAATCACCACCCCGCTTATAGCCTCTCCCCTAACCAAAATCGTCAATCTATCTCTACGTCACGGCTCAGTCCCCAGCATCTGGAAAATAGCCAAGGTCACATCCATTCCTAAAAAGGGTGATCCAAAATTAATCATGAACTACCGTCCTATAGCAATCCTCTCCCTCCTTAGCAAAATCCTGGAAAAACTTGTAGCAACCCAAACCCTAGACTATCTGCAGAAGTATAACCTTCTGTCTAGCTCCCAGCATGGTTTCCGCAAGGGACACAGTACGTCTACCGCCCTCCTCAAACTCACTAACGATATCTTTGCTGCTATGGGCTCTGGCCTCCTGACAGATGCTATCTTCATTGACTTAACAAAAGCTTTTGACCTGGTAAACCATTCCCTCCTTCTTTCAAAACTTCACTCCCTAGGTTTCTCTACTGATGTAGTGGCCTGGTTTAACAGCTACCTGTCCGATAGGAAGCAGGCTGTAGTTTTCAATTCAGTCACATCTGATCCCTCATCTACCCATGTTGGAGTGCCCCAGGGCTCCATACTTGGCCCCTTGCTCTTCTCTATCTTCATAAATGACATCCTGTTGCTTGCTTCCACCTGCTCAACTCTGCTTTATGCAGACGACCTAGTGATTTATCACAGTGCAAGAAACACATATGACCTCAATCAACCTCTTGCCTCGGGCTTCTCTACTATTCAGTCTTGGCTAACAGAGAACAAACTCATTCTTAATATTAGCAAGACACACTCTATGCTCTTTGGATTGCTCGCCAAACTTAAAATAGACCCAGATGCCCTAAAAATCACCTGTGCTGATGGCTCCACACTGATTAGCATGAAATCCTTCAAATATCTGGGCATTACTCTGGATGAATCCCTTGATTTTGACTTACACATAACTAACACCTGTAAATCTGTCAACGCCAAATTAGGTGGTGCCTACCGCACTAGCTATGCCCTTACCCCATCGGCTAGACTAGCTGCTGCTCAAGGCTTTCTGCTCCCTGCCCTGGCTTATGGATCAGTCACGTACCTATCTGCTTCTAAATCCTCCCTCCACAAGTGGGACACCACCTATAACAATATCTGCCATTATGCCTCTGCATCCCCTTGTTTCAAACACCATTGCCAACTCTATTCTGACCTAAACTGGCCTAGCCCCTCTGCCCATCGACTCCAGTCTCTTGGGTCACTTATTGATAACATTGTCCGCACTGGCATCCCATCATCACTCGCCTGTCTGCTCCACTCTCACCCTCTCTCCTATGGGCTCCGATCTGCTGACCTAGCCTCTTTCCACATTCCCAGATGTAAAACTAATATGGGTACATGCGCTTTTGCACATATGGCCCCAAAATACTGGAACTCCCTACCTCCAAATATTCATGGAGCACCTACCCATGCTAGCTTTAAAACATGTCACCAGGAACATCTGCGAACAATCAGCCATTGTACCTGCTTTAATCCGCCTTAGACTACTTCATCTCCCCACCCTCTCTTTCAGTAAAATACTTTCCTCTTGTATGCCACTTCCCTACCTCTCTAACTACCTATCTCTCATGTTCTGTTTCTCTCATCCCCACCTTTTTCCCCCTCCTCCCCTCATCTCATCCTCAGTTTCGGCACTTACAGTACTTTGCTGTGTGTAAACTTTTATTTGCAAATGCCTGTTTCACTTACGGTTTTAACTATAGTTGTGTATTTTACCTAAATGTTATTCCTGTTTTTGCCTCTTACTGTAATATTATCTCTAACATTCCAATGTGACTTACTCTTTGAATTAATTGTTTAGTTGAATGTTACTGCTTCCATCCTCACCGTGTTCACCAATCTCATGTGCTGCGTCACATGTATGCTCATTTTGTATGTTAAACTGTCTCTCTCCCGGGTCGTGCCTGAAAATAGGCATTTCTATGCCTAGTGCACTCACCCGGTTACCAAAAGTAAATAAATAAATATTTTGTAAACGTGAGAATGGGAGGTGACTTTATTAATCCTCACAACAACAGAAAATATTTGACAAAGTGTTTTGTGGATTGTAATACAGATTAAATTGTATACAAAGCTACTTGTGTTTGCAACAGCTTTTATATAGGAAAGACAACCAGGAAGTTAAAGAGGGACTCTGGTCAAAAGTGCTACATTGCAGAATTAGAATAAGCGTACCCCCAATAAATCTCATACCAAACATTAGGTTTCTGTGTTACTTCATTTTAAAGCTATTGGCTATTTTATAACCCTGATTTCACTACCTATTCAAAAAACCCAGGTTCAGTGAAGAGGTGCTGATGATGTCATCTCCTGAACTCACAGTCTAGCCCTCCCTGTCAGAAAGCTTACAGGACCGGTTTCTCCAAAGTTAAACGATTATTCTGCAGTGGTTTTTGCAAGTAAAACAGGCAGCACCATTCTAAAAGCAGTGCTATAAAATTTATGTGTTTCAGGTTTTGCAACAAAGTTGACAATTTGTATTTTAATGCCTTTTTGTTGTGGTTCATTTCTCTAGAGTTGCAGCATGCCGAGTCACCATGCCTCCAGGCTGCTGATATCATGCGAAGTGCTACTCTGCAGTGCCTGTTTGGAAGTTGTATTGCTACAAGTATTGCAATGTTGGTAACTGCATTGCTGTTTGTCAGTGTCTGCTTTACAGTAAGTTTTAATAGTGGCCTCATACATATTAAATCCTTCTAAGGGTGTACGTGTTAGCCCTGGTAAAACAAACATTATAATGCAGCGTATAACACAGATGAGCCTGAATACAGCTCAAGTAACAACCTGTCAATGAGAAAACGGAAAATGAGCTCTGCTCAACTGAGTAGCCCATTCATTCAGACTTTGATGATGAATAACATTGCTTGATTGAGTGAGTGAGTGATTAAGCATTGAGCTGACCACTGCATATAAACTCTTAGTAAGGTTTCAAGACAACACTACCTCTCCCACCCCCATTTACAGGGTGATGGAATAATTGATTTAAAAAGCCATCCTGAGAAATCACCTCAATTGAATGACAGGTGTGAATGATCACAGCCTTTCACCACATCAGAGATATCCAGTCTGCAAATCTCACATTAGTGTGCTGTGGCTTAGCATTCACCAACCCTGGAGAAAAGGACCACAACAAAAAAAACACCAAAAAACACAAATATGAATTTGTCAACTTTGTTACAAAACCTGAAACGCACATAGGTTTTAAAGCAATGTGTATTGAATGGTGCTGCCTGCTTTACTGAAGAAAACAATTTGAACATAGTTTTTAAACTTTGGAGAAGCAGGTCGTATAAGCTTGCTGACAGGAAGGACTGGACTGTGAGTTCAGGAGATGACATCATCAGCACCTCTTCACTGAAACTGACTTTTTTGAACAGGCAGAGAATTTAGGGTTGTAAAATGATTTGTAACTTTTAAACAAAGTAACTTAGGGATCTCAGTTCTAGCATAAGGGTGACTGGGGCCATGTTGACCCATATTCTGAATTTATTGATGCCAGTAATTTGTGACCATGCTCCCCCTTTAAAACATCAGATTGGGGAACATCTAAAAGCAATACAGAAAGGAGATGTGAACAATGCTTTGGCTGTGCATAGAACTCAGAAAGATCCAGCACATGTTTTTTTTATTTCAGGGCATAGATAGGGCTATACCATTATCTAGAGGAGAAGACAGAGATAATGCCCTTCTGAAGAAAGATCGTTTTTGGCAATATACTTTGGGGCTGTCAAGGGATATGGATATGGGTTGAATGATAGATTTCAGTAAAAGCCTTTTTTTAAGAAATAAAGTATAAACAAATATTAGCTTATAGCTAACAGTAAAAGGATGTATACAGGGGGATGTTGAAAGAAGGCCAAATGATTTAGAATCTATCTTTTTAAATAAAGAGGAAAAGGGATTATTTTTAAGAGTGTTTGAGATGCAACAAAAATGTGTTAAGACTATTTAAGCAATATTTAAGAACTATAAAAGTTTATTCGCAGTTTGTCACAAGACTACTGAAAGATGTGTATTTTAACATTTTTTCTCTCTTTCTTACCCCTTCCCTTTTCCTTTCTTTCCACTTCCCCTCCCACCCTTTCTCAGCCCTCTTTCTTTTCCTCTCTATCCTATGTGTCTATCTTAGTTTATGAATTCATGAAGACAATTACATATGTATACATATCAATATGGTGATATCTATATTGTGGCATATGCATTGGTGCATTGTCACTTTAAGAGCACAGATTTAAATGTAACACTTGTGCACCTGCATGCTATTGCCTTGAGAAAGAGTCGAGGAAGACTCGAAAACATTTGGCAGCAGTTGGTGTTGGCGTTTTTTGTAGCGAATAAAGATACAATTTTTTATCTGACTCCCTATTGTTTGGGATTTGTACCGGTGATGACCTGAGCTCCGCTTTTGTGGTATGCGGTACTGAGATGGTGTAAGTGTTACGAGCCCAGTCGGTCGGACTGGTAGATGTCTTTTTACAGTATTGAGAGCTTCCACTCTATGTCCTCTCAGAGATAGGGCCTCCATAACGGTACACAGTCTTCCAGGTGAGGTCTTACCAGTGATCAACACAGAGGCAACACCTCCTCCCTCCTTCTACTGGTGATACCTCTGCCTATGCACCCAAGCATCCCACTAGCTCTCCCAACTGCCTTGTCACACTGTCTGGCCACCTTTAGGTCATCAGGGATGATTACCCTCAGATCTCTCGCCTCCTTGGTGGTTGTCAAGAACACTCCCCTCATTCTGTATTCTGCCCCTGGGTTTCTGTGCACTATTTTGTACTGAAACCCATCTACCATACCCTTGACCACTCCTCGAGTTTTCTCAGATCTCTACTAATTTTTTCCACACACACCCAGAGTGTCTACCTTACTGCATATTTTGGTGTCATTGCAAAGAGGCAGACCTTCCTCTCTAGCTCCTCTGCAATGTCATTTAAGACACAAAAGGGGGCCAAACCCAGCACTGATCCTTGAGACACCCTGCTGGTCACCCTACCCTCTTCAGAGTGAACTCCGTTTACCACCACCCTTTGTCATCTATCCCCTAACCAATTTCTTACCCAGTTTACCCCCCCTTGGATCGACTCCTAAGCTACCCAGTTTGCTTACTAGACTCCTATGTGGAATGGTGTAAAAACCTTACTGAAATTTAGGCAGACCACAGCTACTGCTCCACCCTGATTTAATTCCTTGATCACCCAGTCAAAGAAAACTGTCAGAGTTGTCTGACATGACCTCCCACTTGTAAACCCATGCTGTCTCAGGTCTTGTAACCCACTGGATTCAAGATATTCCATTATCCTTTCCTTCAGCAGTGATTTCATTAACTTTCCTACCACTGATGTCAGGCTGACTGGTCTATATTTACCAGCCTTCACCCAGCTCCCACTTTTTGTGAAGTGGGACTACTTCTGCCCTCCTCCAGTCCTCCGGAACCACTCCTGTTTCCAGTGAGCTGTTAAGGATTGTCAGAGGTGCAACCAGTACCTCCCTGAGCTTCTTCAGTACTCTAGGATGCACCCCGTCTGGTCCCACTGCTTTGCCCACTTTCAGATTTGAAAGTTCCTTTAGGACCCTCTCCTCTGAAAAAGGACTAGTGTCTACCTTCCTCCCTCTAGATCCCCTGATGCTTTTTTGTAGCCCTTCCCCTTCTCCTTCCACTGTGAACACTGAACAAAAGTATTTGTTCAGGATGTCTGCCCTTTCCTGGTTCCCCTCTGCACACTCCCCCCATTCCTTTTTAACCTTACAATCCCTCCCCGGTAGTTCTTTTTTCACTTGCATACCTAAAAATGTCCCCTTTTGTTACTGCTTGGCTAATTCTCCCTTCAGTTTGTGCCTTCGCTCTCCTTACTGTTTTCCCTGCTTCTCTCCGTTTCTCTTGATGCAGCACCATATCCTCCTCCCTCTGCATCTTGTTGTATCTTCTGAATGCTACCATTTTTGGCCTTTACCATTTCAGCCACCTCTTTAAAGAACCACAGCAGTTTCTTTTTCCTCTTACTTTTGCTCATGTTTGATGCAGAGGTTTGTTGCCTTCATTATGCCCCCTTCTGGCTTTGCCCACTGCTCCTCTACTACACCTAGGTCATCGGCCCCTGCTAGGTTATCCCTGAGGTATTTACCCATCTTTTTTTTTTTTCTAGCTCCCCCACTCCCTGAAGGGAGGTCAGCCCCCTCTCACTTGCCATCCCATGCCCAGGCTTGCCCCCTCTCCACGGTCCATGGTAACGTGCCCTGACTTATCCCCCAGGGTGGGGCCATGGGAGCGGGACCGCACCCAGCAGACACTGCTGGTAGCGGGGGCGGTGGCAGAGCGGGGCTTCATGCTCGGGGCCAGGATTTATTTTTGTGTGCGGCTGTACCTGGGGGCGGGGACGTGCAATGACCACCCACGCCCAACCCGCCCCCCGCAGGTAATGGTGCCAGCACAATGGATTCCCCAGCCTCCATCAGGGATCTGTGACATGCGGACACTCCCCCCAGAAAAGGAGAGCAGTCCCTAGGATGCTCAACCCTTCTCCCCTGGCCGATTTACCCATCTTTTTAAAATCTACCTCCTGAAGTCTAGGACCCTCGCAGTTGTGTGGTTCAGTTCCACAGATGTCCCTATACTGTACGGTGATCACTGGTTCCCAGGTGCCCTTCCACCTTGATATCCACAACACTGTCCCTGTTACTGAGTACTAGGTCCAGTACAGCTCCATCACGAGTGGGTTTGCGGACTAGCTGCCTGAGGAGCGCTCCCTGGAGGGAGTCCAGGATGTTCCTACTTTTAGTTGAAGCTGCAGCTGGAAGGCTCCAATCTACATCCAGCAGATTAAAGTCCCCCACCAGCAGCACCTCCCCTTTTTCTGCAATCTTACCAAGAGCTTCCACCAATACCTTATCTAACTCTGGTGATGGAGGTTTGTAGATCACACCAGTGTGAACAGTGGCACCATTCCCCTTCTCCAGGGTGACCCACAGTACCTCTGCCCCCCCCCCCCGTATTCCCTGCATCTTTGTCACTTTTATGTTTTTCCTCATATAACGCCTTTTTCTTCCCACTCTGTCCTTCCTGAACACAGCATAGCCTGGTATGGCCATGTCCCAGTCATATTTTTTTTTTTTTTTTTTAACTGCCAATGACTCAGTAATGACTGTAATATCCAGGTCGTCCTCTGCCATGATGGCCTCTAGGTCTGGATTCCTATTTTTTGACTTCTAGCATTCACACACATGGCTTTCCAGATTTTGTTACTACTCTTTTTTCCTTTCTGCCCTCCCTCCTTCCTCCCTCCCTCCCTCTGCATTTAATGCTCCGGTTTCCATTCCCCTTCATTTCTACCATCCAGTCATCAATGTCTCGGGACTGGTGCCAGCTACAGGAAAGCCCAATAATTTATTTTAAAGAACTTTTCATCAGTGTTTAGACTATTATGGGGCACTATTCATAAGTATTCCCCTTTAAGAATAAAACCTTCTGGTAGCACCAAATTTCTGGTATGAAACACATTCCAGCTTTTTTTTTTTTTAATCTCTTTTTATCCCACACCTCGAGCCCTGGCACTGTCACACGACCAACCACCACGTTGCGAGTTCAGAGGGACTCCCACCCCATGGAGCCGTGGCTTACACCCCAGGCGGGGACAGACTGGGAGCAGGCAGTCGGCCCTCAAGCCACTCCCCCCGGTTCCATGCCTTCAAGTCTCGTTGGGGTTGTTCCGGTGTGATGGCTGCTCACTAACATAGGAACATAGACTTTGACGGCAGATAAGGACTGCTTGGCCCACCTAGTCTGCCCATTTCCCTACCTAGAGGATAAGCTGCAGATCCTATTTAACCAACAGCCTATTTTTCCTACCCCCCACAAAAATTGCCTTATGCTAAGATGCCTAGTCGTTTGGCTCCCTGACCCTTCCTACCTATAAGTGACTAAATACCTCTCTAAGTCACAGCTGCATCGGGAAAACAGTTGACCAATGGTCCTCAGACTCTTACTGATTGCTTCATTCCACTAATCGCCCCCTGTATGGACGCAGAGATGGACAAGCAGCCTCTCAAGCACACTCCACTGCCGACTCCGGTGAAAGAGAAGGCAAGGGGAACTCACTGAAGAGAGGTTTCTGGAGTTGCAGGAAATAGGCTGTTGGTTAACTAGATCTGCAGCTTATCCAATAGGTAGGGAAATGGGCAGACTGGGTGGGCCAAGTGGTCCTTATCTGCCATCAAAGTCTATGTTTCTATGGAGGAGTTAGTCCCAATAAAAGAAACCTTACTCATGCTGGCATCCGAATTCCGCAACATGAAATCCTCCCTAGACCAACTCACTATATGCACCATAGACAGCGAGGCCTGCATCGCATTCTTCAATGACTGGAGGAACAGGATGGACCCTGAGGTCATTAATCTGTACCAGTGCCTGAAAAAGACCGAAGACTGCCTGGAAGATCTTAAAGGGTGTTCGCAACACAACAATCTTGTTGTCTTGGGCCTTCCTGAAGGCGAGGAAGGTGCTGCAGCCATAGTCTTTACACAAAAGTTATGCGGCTAATTAGGGCCTTCACCAATGGCCCCACGTTACATCTAGAAACGTGCTTACGGCCCATGCCCCCAGCTGGATCGCCCCGGAGACCATTTCTCTTCGAATGCTTAATTTCTTGGACAAACAGCATGTGTCATCTCACCTGAGAGACATAAAAGAAATTCAACGGGAGGGCAAAAGGATGCACATTGCACAAGTACTACCGTTTTCAGTGTGCCAGAAGCGCTCAGCCCTTCACCCTCTGGTCAGCAAATTTGTCTCTGCAGGCATTAAGTTTAGAGTTTGATATCCAGCGACCCTGCAGGTGCTCAAGGATGGACAGTGGAAATCTTTTGATTCCCTGGAATCTGTCACTGAATCCTGCAAAATGTGGTATTCTGGTAAGTGAAATTCTGAGCTCAATTTTCTCTCGGTATCCTAGAGCCACCCAGTGGTTGAACAGCGGAACTGCAACATTAGTTTTTGTATTTCCCCTATGTGAAAGTGGGAGCTTTTCATTGTTAAACAGTGCTTTCCCCTTTCTTTCTAGTTTTGGGGACACTACTGCGGACAATGGACTCTACAACACAAAGAAACATAGTCAGTGTATAGGGAGAGCTCTCCCCAGTCTGCAAAAGCATTATTCGTGTATTTCTCCCAGAGGCTTGGGTAAAGTTTTATGCTGTGCACCCGAAGATTGGACACTTTATGGCCTCGTAGCGGGCCTGCAAAGAAGTTAATCGGCTAGCTGTTATCTCTTTGTTTGTTGGGAAGTTACCCTTATTGTCTTTACCTGCTCTTTCTTCTTATCCCATGTTTTTCTCTCCCTTTTCCTTCCTGACTTCTAGTGGGTTTCAGGCTTTCTGAGACTTAGGGATAGGTGTTACAAGATAGGTGTAATGTGACTGTGGTGGGGGGGAGGGATTGGGAACTAGCAGGCAGCATGCTCATCACTGCACCGAATGTGGAGATTGGTGGTCAGTCGTTAGGACTGGGGGTGGTATGTATCCACTATATTTGTTGGTGTTCATTGCTATAAGTTGTTTCGATTTTTGTCTTGGGTTGGTGGGGGGTTCTCTCCTAAATGTTCTCCATCATGGCAGAGTATGTTTCTGGGCTTGGGAGTGGGAGGGAGGAAGCTGAGAGCTTCCATGTTTCTGACAATTGGTGGAACCCATGCATGTTTAAATTGCTATGTATTGGTGCTACATTTCTTTACTTGAGATTATGAAAGTTGTTTCACGGAACATTAAGGGGGCCCGATCATGGGTCAAACACCTCCAAATTTTAAAACATCTGAACCTCGTGGGGTGCCATATTGCAATGCTGCAAGAGACGCACTTATTAGAGTCAGAGAGCAACCTATTCCGCAGAGGCTTTATTGGGTGCATCTATGTGGCAGGCAATTCCACCGTACAAAGAAGGGTTGCGATTTTGTTTGCCCAAGGGACTCAGTTTCAGGAGTTGCAGAAGATTACAGACCCACAGGGCAGATTTATTTTGTTGAGAGGTATTTTTGACTACAAGAAACTTTTAATGGGTACTGTCTACGGTCCCAACAGGGATTCCCTTGAATTCTTCATAAATTTGGCGCTTACCCTTGCCCCTTTTAGCCATTTGCCCATCCTTCTGGCAGGTGATTGGAATCCTGCTTATGGTTCTTGCTTAGACAGATCTTCTCAAAGGATCAATACTCCTTCCCCAGCACAACGGGCTATCCGAGAGATGTTGGAGTCATATGGGCTATGTGACCCATGGCGCCTTCTTAACCCCAAAGCCAGGGAGTTCACATTCTACTCTCCCTACCATAAACCTTTTTCCCAAATAGATTTTTTTGTGACCAATCAATCCGTGCTCTCGGGGCTGAAAGGACGTGGTATATCACCAAAAGTGATCTCTGATCACGCCTTGATTTGATTTGAGGGTAACACATCCTCTGATGCCCCCGAAAGACACCATATGGAAACCAAACCTGCAGTTACTCTCCCAGGAAAAGACTGCCACGAAAATAAAAGTGCTCATCTCCCAGTTCATGGAACAAAATGAGGGGTCCATCCCCGCTTATGATCAGCTCTGGTGCTCCTTGAAGTGTGTCCTGAAGGGAGAGTTCATTAGACTGTCTGTGATCAGGAAACACAGGCAGGAAGCGACTGCCAAATCCTTGCTCGAGGATATTAAACGTCTTGAAACGTCGCTCTCTAGTCCACCTGCAGCCACAGATCTTGAGCGCCTTGCGATGCTTAGGGATCAATACGCAGAGACCTTGTGAGAAAAGGCACAGTATGCTCTTTTTAAAACCCATACCAAGTATATTGAGCAGGGGGATATGGCAAGCCATCTTCTGGCCTTAAGACTCCGGAAGCAAGAGGAGAGTACAATTACGTAAGGACTTACCGTAACAGTAGATCTTCGAGAGGAGCTCTTGCAGCAGGGCTATTACAATCAGGACTACGCTGCAGGCACTAGGACCCTCCGGTGAAACTTCTGCCAGCAATACACAGCAGGGACTGCCCCCGATGCCGGCCCTGCCCAGACGTCGGTCAGGGTACAAGAGGGGGTGGACCCAGCTCCACCTCAGTTCTCCCGCCAAGACCCAGAAGAATGCCTGACAAGAGAAGGAGACAAAGCCTACTATGAAGAGAATTGGAGAAGAAAATGAAAATGGATCTGCACACCTCGAGGGGGAAGGCGGGTGGGAAGTAGCCACTGCTGCAAGAGCTCCTCTCGAAGATCTACTGTTACGGTAAGTTCTTACGTAACTATACTATCTTACTTCAAGTGGGAGCTCTTGCAGCAGGCTATTACAATCAGGACTGAGTCCCAAGCAGTCCCACAACAAGGAGGTAGATGACCCTAAGAGGTGGAATATTCGGACTCCAGAGGCCTTAGGACAAAAGCCCTTGTAATACGGTTAGGCCGAAGCCAGCTCGGCGTCTGGAGACGATATCCAAGCTGTAATGCTTGTCGAAGGTATGCACCGAGTTCCAGGTTGTAGCTGCACAAATGTCCTTTATGACGACATTTTGCAAGGCGGTGAAAGAAGCTGACACTCCTCTGGTGGAGTGACCCCTAACCGGGCCCGGTAGGGGTTTATTGTGTTTCTCGTAACAAACGAGATACAACAAACTATCCATTTAGAGATAGTTTGCTTGGACACCAGTTGACCCAAGCAATGTGGTGCAAATGCCACAAAGAGTTGCTCCGATTGACGGTGCTGAGACGTCCTTTTGAGGTAATACCTCAAAACCCTGTGGACATCCAATGTGTGGAGAGAGCCTCCCCTCTATTGGAAGGGGAAGGAAAATAAACAGGAAGGTCAACCGACTGGTTGAGGGTCAATTCTGAGACCACTTTTGGAAGAAACTTAGGATTCGTTCTGAGGGAAACCCTTTCCCTGTGGAAAACCAAATAGGGCTCTTTACACATCAGAGCCTGAAGCTCGAAACCCTTGAGCTGAGGTAACAGCAACCAAAAACAAACCTTCCAAAAAAGGTAACGCAGCTCACAATCCGCTGCTGGTTCAAAAGGAGGGAGGGTGAGTTTCTCCAACACAAAAAGGAGGTCCCAGGGTGGGATAAGGTCCCGATGGGAGGTCTCATATGTAGAATTCCCCTAAGAAAGGTGCGGGCTACATCCAATTGTGCCAATGCTCTATCTCCCACGAGAGCATGATAGGCGGAGATTGCCCACATGTGCACCTTGATAGAGGAGTAACTCAGACCCTTATCGTACAAGGAGAAGAGGTACTGTAAAGCTGAGTTCACAGGGCAGGTGACAGGATCCAAACGCTGCGGCGATGCCCAAAGACAAAAACGCTTCCACTTCATAGCGTAGGTGGAGCCAGTAGAGGGTTTTCTTGCCAACACTAGGACCGCCGCCACTTCCGGGGAAACCCCGTATCTATGTTGAGCTACGTCTGAAGGAGCCAAGCATGTAGGTGTAAGGACCGAAGATCTGGATGGACCAGCGACCCTTGGTCCTGGGACAGCAACTGCAAGCATATGGGCAGCGGAATTGGAGGTTCCGTTGATAACCACTGCAGTAGTGGGAACCAAATCTGCCGAGGCCATTTGGGGGTCACTAGGATCATTCGGGCCACTTCTGCTTGTAACTTGAGCAGCACTCTCTGAATGAGCGGGAAGGGCAGAAAGGCACAGAGAAACCTCCCTGCCCAGAAAACTCCAGGCGCGTGCTC
This sequence comes from Neoceratodus forsteri, assembly GCA_016271365.2. NCBI lineage: Eukaryota > Metazoa > Chordata > Ceratodontiformes > Ceratodontidae > Neoceratodus > Neoceratodus forsteri. Next base: position 203,412,040 of record JADMNL010000027.1, read on the forward strand.
TCGCGAGCAGAACACTGGCAGTTTGGCGTTGCGTGGTGACGCAAAGAGGTCCAGCTTTGGAAGATCCCACCTGTCGAAGAGCTGGTCTGCCACGGACTGTAGCAGCTCCCACTCGTGCGCTCTGGAACGCGACCTGCTGAGGCTGTCGGCCAGATCTTTGAGGATGCCTGGAATGTGCACTGCGGACAGCAGAATGCCCCGCTCCAGCACCCAGTACCAGACTCTCATCGCCTCCCTGCAAAGAGGATAAGAATGAGTGCCCCCTTGCTTGTTGATGTAAAAGACGACCGCCATGTTGTCTGTCTGAATTAGAAGACAGCCTGGCACCAGGTCCTCTTGAAAAGCCTGTAGGGCGTAGAGGACCACTCGCATTTCCAGCATATTGATGTGAAGGGACTGCTCCTCGGGTGACCAAACCCCTTGTGTTCGATGGGCACACAGGTGCGCCCCCCCACCCCAGGTCCGAGGCATCTGTTGTCAGAGTTTGACCTGGTGGCTCCGGACGAAAGCTGACCCCTTTCTCTAGATTGCTGGGATCCATCCACCAAAGCAGAGTTCTCCTGACTGGCTCCGAGATCTTGACCGGGGAGTCTAGATCGTCGTGGCTCTGGTCCCGCTGCACCCTAAGCATCCACTGCGGGACCTTCATGTGGAGGCAGGCCAAGAGAGTGACAGGAATGGCCGCCGCCATGTGTCCCAGTAAACTGAGGAAGTTCCGAGCCAGAACTCGAGAAGTTATGGAGATCCATTCTGCCATCTCTCGCAGGCGAACTCCCCTGTCCTGGGGAAGGAAGGCCATGCCCTGGATGGAATCCACAATCGCTCCTATGAAGGCAAACTTTTGGCTGGGCTCCGGGCATGATTTTCGTAAGTTCAGGGTGATCCCCAGCTCTCGGAACAGGGTATAAGTGTCTTCGAGAGCTCATAAAAGGCTTACTCTTGACGGGGCTGTAAGCAGCCAATCGTCTAGGTAGTGGAACACATAGTGCCCCATATGCCTTAGAGCCGCAGCCACCACTGCTAGGCACTTGGTGAAGACTCGTGGAGCTGAAGAGCAGCCGAACGGAAGCACTCGAAACTGAAAGTGCTCCCCTTGGAAATGGAACTTCAGAAACTTCCTGTGGGTAGGATAGACCCCGATATGCATATATGCATCTTGCATGTCGAGAGAGCAGAGCCAGTCCCCCTGGTGTAGCAAGGGAAGGAGTCCTTGAAGAGTCACCATCCTGAACCTTTTGTACTCGATAAAGAGGTTTAGAGGACTGAGGTCCAGAATGGCACGAAGGTCCTGAGTCTTTTTTGGGACCAGAAAGAAGTGGGAATAGAACCCCTGCCCTCGCTGAAGCAAGGGGAGCCTCTCTATTACTCTCTTCTGCAAGAGGGTCTGGAACTCTCCTTCTATTAGTGGGATGTGAGAAGGAGGATAACGGGAGACCTTTGGTGGAGTGTGCGGTGGAAACTCTGTGAACTCCAGCGTGTGTCCTCTCCTGATAATATCCAAGACCCACTGGTCTGCGGTGATTGACTTCCACCCTTCGAAATGAAGGGAAAAGTGGCCCCCAACCAGCTCCCCTGGATCTTCCTGCGGAAGGGGGGGGCAGAGCCGGGAGTGGGGAGAGAGGCCTGGGAGGACTTGGGCCTGCGGGCAGGAGGTCCACCAGATTGCTGGTTTCCGGATCTTCTGCGAAAGCCTCCTCTCTGCCCCTGTTGGTTGCCACGGGCTGGACCTTGACTGCCTGAGGACTTAAGAAAAGGCCATCTACGGTGTTGTTGTCACTGGTCGCCACAGTACATCTGGCAGACCGACCAGATAGATTTGCCCGACTTCTAGAGGCGGGAGATCAAGGCCTCCGTCTCCTGCCCAAACAGCACGGTACCCTGGAAGGGCAGATCCTTGATACCGGCCTGCAGATCCTGGTGAAAGCCCGAGACTCTCAACCAGGCATGGCGCCGGAGGCACACCCCGGAAGCGGCTGCCGTGTCTGCAGTGTCATACGACGCTCTCAGGACATGGGAGCCTACGTCTAAGCCCGACTGGAGGAGGGCCAGGCGCTCTGCCTTTTGGTCAGAGTCTGGCATGGTCTTCATCAGCTCTAGTCCCCTCTCCCAAAGCGCATTCTGGTACTGTACCATATGCGTCAGAAAGCTGAGGGAACAGATGTAACAGGTGGAAGCAGCATATACTTTTTTGCCCACCTGGTCCAAGTAGCGAGACTCCAGGTCAGGAGGCTGGGAGCTGAGGTGCTTTGGTTGCCTGGACTTGTCATGGGCAGCTGTGATCACCGAAGAATCGGCCTGAGGGTGTTCCGCTAGAAAGGGTTCTGCCCTCAGGGCCTTATACAGCCTGTCCGACTTTTTTGTAACTGCCGGGATTGAGGCCGGATGCATCCAGGTGGTTCTGGTAAGGTCCTGGAATGTATCGACCAAAGGAGGGATAACCAGAGGCTTTGGCTCCTTTTGCCTCAGGTACTTGGCCAGTCTCCGGCATTCCGGATCCAGGTCCTCCGTGTCCCACTCGTTGGAGGCCTGGATGTGCCTCATGACGTCCATAAAAGTAGGATCATCCGGAGGTGAGTGAGGCTGGTCCTTCTCTCCCGGGGAGCGCTTCAGACTGAGACAGGAAGAGGAGGTAGACGTCAGTGAGGAGGATCAACTATCCAACTTGGAATAGTCTGACCCTGTCCTATGACCATGCCTTCGCTGACGGTAGCTAGGGGGCTAATGTCGGTCCAAAGACCAACTCCGTTCCCTGGACCGGCGACGGAGCAGGGACTGACGTCAGGAGCATTCTCACCTCAAGCGAGAAGGGCTCCTGGAGTGTGACCTAGACCGACGTCAGTCACCCGAGTCCCGGAAGCGACGTCGGTGGTCCTGAGACCCTGTGCGGGAACAAGCCCTGGAGGGAGGTGTAGGCTGGCGCTCCGACGACTTCCTCAGGGAAGACTCACCTCCCGGCTGTGGTTTTTCCGCTGGATCCGGTACTGGTGTCTGGGTCGACGACGGGGAGGACCGCTTATGGACCTGCCCCCACCAAAAGGAAAAAAGATCCTTGAGCTCATCCTTGGTGAATATTTCAGCGCTGGTTTTGGGAAGGAAGTCTCCTGAGCGTCGGGCGCGAAGGAGAGCTCTCCTGAGGGCCGGAGGAGGACTTGGGCGGCGAGGGCGTCAGCTCTTCCACGACGTTCCTCGTCTGCCCGCTTGACCCGGCGTCAGTGTAGGTACAGGCGACAGGGTACGGCCAGGGGCGCCGGAGAGTCCTTGGGCTCCGGAGTTGTGCCTTTAGCAGGCGGCGTTGGTGCCTTAGTAGGTGGGGCCCCGAGCAGGCACCTCTAAGGGCTTAGTGATGCCCTTAGCAGGGGTCACCTTTGGCTTGGCTGGCTACTCCTCAGATGGGCCAGCCTTGGCCAGAGTAGTGTTCGGGAGCTCTCCAGAACCCGAGGGATGGGCCTTTTTAGGAGAGGGCCGCGAGTGCGACCGTGACCGGTGTCAGGACAGACTACGGTCCTTGCTATGGCGCTTTTTCTCTTTTTGCTTCCCCTCCGAGGAGTGCAGATCCATCTTCTGCTCCAACAGGTAGGCTTTAAGGGCCTTGAGGCGGTGGATGCTGGTCCGGCTGGTAAAGGCCTGGTAATCTGCACAGTTGGCAGTGTCATGGTCCGGGCCTAGACAAAAAATGCACCGCCGATGGCCGTCCTTCGCTGGGATCTGCCTCCCACACTCACACTTGTTTAAGTGTTCAGGAGATACCGATGCCCGAGAAGACATCTGTCGATCTCGGCCAGGCAATGGCTGACGTTGGACTAGGTAACGGAGATAGAGCGAGGAAAACAACGCTCAAAAGGCAGAAAAGACAACCGACGGGCAGCGGACTGACGTTGGGTACCTTAAGACGAGAAAACCCGTCGAAAACGAGTGTAAAATCTTGATTGTAGAACGAAATCCACAAGTTTGAGCTGCAACTGCAAGCAGAAGCTGTTCCTTCTTCTTCACGTACAGGACGCGGCGGGAAAGAACTGAGGTGGGGCTGGGTCCGCCCCCTCTTGTACCCTGACCGACGTCGGGGGCGGTCCCTGCTGTGTATTGCTGGCAGAAGTTTCACCGGAGGGTTCTAGTACCTGCGGCGTAGTCCTGATTATAATAGCCTGCTGCAAGAGCTCCCACTCGAAGTAAGATTCGAGGTTAGTTACCTCCCTTACCGCTCTTACAGGTGATAACCCGCTAACCACCCCTAGAGAGACTGCTAGGGAGTTTGAGTTTTTCTACCGGCAGCTGTACAGCTCCCCTGAACATAACCCTCCAGTGTCTGCTATCCAGGATTATTTGGTTAACTCTACTCTCCCAACCCTTAGCCCAGACCAACAGACCCTCCTGGCTTCTCCTATTACTGTGGCAGAAATTGTGGCAGCTATTCGATCCCTTTCACGGGACAAGGCACCGGGTGCAGATGGATTCCCGTCGAATTTCTATAAAGAATTTGAAAAGGAGCTGGTCCCCACACTTCTCTCGTTATTTAGTTACATCTGTTCCAAAGGGATCACTGGCCCTACTCTGCTGGAGGCCATTACTGTGGTCTTGCCGAAACCTGGCAAACCCAAAAACAGGGTGACAAATTACCGTCTCATCTCATTGATGAACTATGACATAAAACTTTTTGCCAAAATACTGGCTTCCCGAGTAGCTAAAGTATGGGAAGGTTTGCTCAGCCAGGAACAAATCGGCTTCGTTCAGTGCAGATCTTTGTCAGATCATATCAGGAAGTTAGCCCACATATTCTCCATATCCAGGGGGAGGCAGCTCAACCCATGGTGCTGGTCTCCCTGGATGTGGAGAAGGCCTTTGACAGGGTCAGCTGGCCCTTCCTTTTTGAGACCCTGGCTAAATTTGTTTCCCCGCTAAATTCATCTCCTGGGTCAGTGCATTGTACTCTGGGCCCAGAGCCAAGGTGTATTGTAACGGTGTTTTCTCTGCTGCTTTCCCTTTGGCCTCTGGGACTAGGCAAGGCTGCTCATTCTCCCCCTTACTATTTAATTTATATTTAGAACCTCTACTACGCAGTCTAAATTCCTCTCCTTCTTTAGAAGGCATCCGTTGGCCCTTTTGAATTAAAACTATCTGCTTATGCGGATGACATTCTTCTCCATGTCACAGACCCGGGATAAATCTATTCAGGCGGCCCTAGATATAATTAAAGATTTTAGTTGGTTATCAAACTATAAACTGAACCTAAGTAAGACTGAAGTGATGCCCTTAAATCGTTATGTCCATAGAGAATATATAGCTGCCTTCTCTATGACCTGGACCACTAGGCTCAAGTATCTGGGCATTATTTTAGCACCCTCTAGCTTTCTCCTAAAAAAGCTTAATCTGGATAACCTCATTCTAACCATCCGGCAGGATTTGGAAAGGTGGTCCACCCCCATTTTCTGTCCCTCCATGGTAGAGTTAACGTTATTAAAATGAATATTTTGCCCAGGATTTTGTAATATGTTAAATATTTACCTACTGTTGAGCTGGTTCCATAAGCTTCATGGGCTCATCTCTAGGTTTTTGTGGCAGGGTAAACCTCCATGAAGGTCATATAATCGCCTCTGTGCCGCAAAGAGCTCTGGAGGGCTCAAACTCCCTAACCTCTATCTGTATTATTTGGCCAGCCATGTGGCCAAATACATGAGGTGGGATAGATATTCCCATGATACTGGGGACTCCCAATATAGACCTCTGTGGCTCCAGCTTGAGCAACGCATTATTGGGGACCTGGGGCTCACTCCTGCAAGCCTGCTGTTCTCATCTCCCGCGAAGTTACTGGACCCCTTGCACTCCACGGTATTATATACATCTGTTAAGGTCCACAGGCAGTTTTGCAAATCCCTTAGATACGATAACCAGAAGGACATCTCTCAGCCATTGTTTGGTAATCCCAATTTCATTGTGGGTGGACACATGCTGACTACACGGGGGATGCTTATAGCCCCTCAGACTACGGTTAAAGATCTGGTTACTCAGGGAAGGGTGAGGACGGTAGTGGAGCTCTTGGAATGTCTTCACTTTCCGAGGAAATACTCCTTCTTTATTTACCAAACCAGGTATATGTTAATCAAATGGTTTGGTCTTGGCCTATGGGACATCGATCAGGGTGCAACCCTGCACGAACTCCAAGAACTGGCCTGGCAGCCCAATTCCGTGTCTCGTTTGGTATCCAGCCTATATGCTACCCTCAATCCCACCATGGGGGGCCACTCCTTATACTGGTCGAAAGCCCTCCCTTCTAACTGTTTTAACTGGGACAATATCTGGTAGAGCGTTTATCTATATACTGCAAATGACAGGCTGAGATTAACATAATTCTACATTTTGCACAATATATATTTCACACCTGTCAAAATGTATGGCATGGGTAAACTGCCAGTCCAGGCCTGTTTCAGATGTGAGCAGGACCAAGGAACAATGTTGCACGTCTTTTGGGAATGCCCTGAAGTGGCTCCCTTGTGGGCTACTATACAAACCAAGGTGGACCCTCTCCTGGGCCTACAAAATTTGTTCACACCTCAAATTTGTATAGTGGGCAATTTCTCCACAGTCGAGGTGAAGGAAAGACGTTACCAAATCACTCTCATTTCCCTCTCTGTTAAGAGGTTGGTATTACGACATTGGAAAGACCAGATTACTCTTTCATATCAGGAGTCAGGGGTGTAGCCAGGGATTTCAGATCTGCACACCAAGTGGACTCACTGCTACCCCCCACCCCTGCTATATAGTGAGCTACCCCCGGTGTAGCCAGACAATACACAAAAGTACACCAGGAACATGTTTGTTGCCTCATTTGGCACAATAAATACAACTTTTGTATCTCACGACAATGGTTGTTGCCACGCATGGGTAAATACAAATGCCATGCATTGTTCCCTAAGACATCTACATATAAGCCCAGAGCCTGTAAAGTTGTATTGTCCTTGAGCTGCAAAGAGAGTATTAGTGACCAGTCCTTCTAGTTTCAACTCCTATCAATAAAATTAAAGAAAGGTTCAGTATTTTCTTTGTTAGTTTTCATGGAAAAAGGAAGTAGTTCAGAGCCTATTTGCTACCCCCCTTAAATAAAACTGCACACCATGGAATGTTTGGAGTATGCCTACCTACACCCATGTCAGGAGTGGGTCACGGAACTCCTCCATAACCTCAAAGTAGAAAAATCTGTAGCTAGTATAAGGGGTAGGATGCCCCAATACCAGACAAGGTGGGAAAAACTTCATATGCTATGGTCTCTCACTTCTGTCCCTCAGGGCAGAAGGGGCTGATCCTAGGGAGGACCGGTATGGCATATCTTTATAACCAAGTGTCTATATCTTATTTTTCTTTTTCTTTATTTTCTCTCAACCACTTTTTTTTTTTTTTTATATGGGTCCATGCAGTAAGGACTATTTCGTTGGGGTCCAGGTGATACCCTTCTTATCTCCTTGCACAGCGTTCTGGAACGTCCCTCTTTTTTACACTAGCTGTCATGGGGTGGGCAGGGGTGGTCTTGGGGACCCGGGATAAAGGGGGGTGGGTTTAGGCTGGTTAGTTTTGGGGGGGGTTGTTTAGGGGAGACTATCATGTGATTTATTGCTTCATGTGCTCTGTATTGTCCTGTATGGTGACCTTTAAAATAAAGTATATTAAATTACAAAAAAAAAGAAGTCTTCTTGGGGTCCTCACTCTGAGCTGCTCCTGCTGGTGGCAAGGGCCTACCTAGCCCTTAGTTGGTGTCGCGCTGGGTCGAGGCATTTTTTTCAGATGTATGTCCTCCCCGAAGATGTGACGTGTGCATGACACCAAGTCTTACGCTTGCGTCCATCATGCTCCACCCCATCTGTGTGGCTTGGGCATGCCATACCTCCAGCCGCCACTAGAGGTCGCCCCACCGAGCCCAAGGCCCTCGGAGGAGACAAGCAGTCTCTGGGACGCCAAGCCTCCTCCCCTAGCTGCCTTCAACAACCCAAGTCCATTCCCGAACTTGGGTGGCCGGCATCGCGACGGTAGCACTACTGCTGTGCCAGTGGGCTGGCACATTCCAGCTTTTTGATTCCCCACCTTGAGGACACCACACAAAATGTTGCTTCAAACAATCTTACCATTCCAGCTAAGACTTTGTAGTGCGTCTCGCAATGCTTTGCAGTCCTTATTGTAGTTCCATGCTTCCAGCATCACTTCATTCAATTTCTCATCTTCATTTTCTCCTAATTAAAATGTTTAAATGTTGCATTATTTTTATGCAAATAACGATGAAAGTAAGATGATGGTAACATCCCCCACCTCTTCAGACTAGGTGATGAGAACACTACTTTTCAAAAACATATGAAAAAGCAACACCTGACACAGCAGTGGAGCAGCAATGGCGAATCACAGCCACTCACTGAGGCTGCTGGTTCTAATCTTGGCACAGCTGGTTGAGACATGGAAGCTGACTGCAGCGGTATAACACCAAGCCACAACTTACTGTGCAAGGCAGGACAGTTACTCCTTAAGGCAGTGGCCAGAGACAGTGTGGTCTTCTGGCTGGAGAACGGTCCTGGGAACCTTGAGATTGCCGGTCCACTCTCTGCTAAAGCCAAATACTCACTGTGTGACCGTGGACAACTTATTCATCTTCTCAGTGCTCCAGACCGCTCAACTGCAGAAATGGGGGGAAATCAGGAACTCACTGGAATTGAGATGTTGCATCTCAGATGGGCTATCCTGAGGAAATAAATTGTTCAAAAGAAGAACTGGATGGGGTACACAAAAAAAGAAGGCAAAATAATGGAGATGTACCACTGAGCTGGCCAATGTCATTCCAGCCAGCACTGGCAGGATGCCTACTGTTGAGTGGGACTTGCAAAATTTCCCCAGCTGCTCTGCTTTAGGTGGGTATTACTGTGACAAGCTACATACATTCTGGATACAGGGTAAGGGAGCACATATGATAGAGAAATGAGAAACTAAAATAAGGCACTGTACTGCCATTTGGGAGACTGGGTTCACTGGCAAATTCCCAAAATCTCACTCTGAAGCAGGCTGGGGGTGAAGTGCATCGTGCAGGTGAGGCCCCCAACTCTTGGGGTAAAACAGTGCACTCCAACCACCATTTGCAAACCACCTACCAGCAGAGCAAGGAGTGGTCACAGATGGCAGCTGCCCGCTTGCCCATCATTCAGCTCACCTGGAGGAAGGGTGATGCCTCAGCAATCCTGATCAAGGTGTGTTTGGGGGGGACAGGAACAAGGGGATAAAATACAAAATTAAAGAAGTAAAACATGAAAGTAATGCATTTATTTATGGGACACTGTCAACCCTCTTAGACCTGAAATTGTCCCTAGTTTAACCCTTGCTGTGCCGCAGACTGACACATTAGTCCAGAATTACTATGCATTCTAATTCTTTTGGCAGCCAAAGGGTTAAAACACATTTTATGATTGCTCACATTCCATAGAATTTGTTGATATCACTGGTTAGTTTGATTCTAATTCCTTTTACCTTTTTTAAAAGTGAAAAACAGACTGTCCACCATACTGGTGTTAAACAAAAATGTGTTAGTTTACATTCTTAATCAGCTCCCACTGCATCTTTCCTGGACTTGGGAACACTCCCTACACAGTCTAGCCACTCATGATACAATCGGAGAAGAGACTATTACATCATGAGTGGCTGCACTGTCTAGGGGTGTTTCCAATGTTCAGTAAGTAAGTAATAACAGATCATAAAACAAAATAACGCAGGTGTAACTACACCATTAGCATGCATTCCAGTTTTACGAAAAAAGGAAGCAGATAAAACAATCGAAAACATCAATGAATTTTAAGATAAGCAATCATGAGGAAGCAAGATGGATGCGAATGCGGAGCGAGTTCAATGAGGGCTTTCCAGAGCAACGTCTTTTCTACCCTACACTAACTGAATGTTATTGTGCTACGTTGTAATTCTAAACCCGATGTTCCCTTGACAGTCTTTGTGTTTCTTTCCCCTTTTTTTCTGACCTTTGGTTTTAAGGGGCTTGTAGCTACTGATAAAACTTTGGAGCTTAACCCCAGCATAGGGATCCAGTGGTGTTCTAGTGGTGCCGCACAAGGGTTTTGAGACATTGGGTGAAGAGCGCAACCAATATCAGGATACTGAACTGCTGGCTGTTGAGCTGGCCGAGCAAGCTCACTGTGACAGTGCTACTCTCTCACTATTCTTTTCACTCTACCTCCTTATAATTCACCGTTGATAACAGCTTCTGCGTTAGTTTCAGAAAACATTAGCCATAAAATAGAATATGTAGATTATGGTCCAAACATTCTTATAAATTTTTTTAAATTTACTATACCTTTTCCCCTGGTCTCCTGACTGGCTCACATCAGTCAGCCACTCTGCCTAACCCTCTCACCCACCATCCCTGGGACTTACCTACGCTCCTCTTTACCACACAGATTACCCCCATGGGAAGGGCTGCCGGAGGCAACCCGTTACCTTCAGACAGAGGGCCCGGTCGGTGATGCGGGACCTGCAATGGGTGTTGGACAGCATTCTGCGTGATCTGGGAGCTCTTTCTGCCTTTTTCTCCCCATCTTTGTACATGGTAGAGGTGGTGTGCCTGATGCAGTATGCATCAGAAGTACGACGTCTCCCTCCCTTTACTACTGGCTCCAGTCTGCACTGCACCCATGATCACCCAGGTGGGAGTACTATGGCGGAGTCCAGGAACCCTCCCTCCCCTGAGGAGGTGAATGTCAGTTGGGACACTCGACCATTCTCCCCCAGCTGGCCCTCTGTCGACCCAGGCTCATTCCCAAACTTGAGGTGCGGCTGTTGCGAATGGTAGCACCATCACTGCACCAGCGGGCCATGGTCCAATCATTCTGTTGGATCATGCTTTCCTTCTAGAAAAACTTAATATGGATACTCTGAACCCTAATAGTAAAAGATAAAGTATTTATTTATTTGGTGATTCAGAAAAGACCTTTAAGCGCAAACTCTTTTACAAAGGTTCCACGTCATAGATTACAAACAAAGTACAACACGAGAAAGCAAAGGTACATTACAATGAATGATACAGCTTGGATTCAGAACTTACAGAATAACTCAAAACATAGGTACAAGTTAAAATAACAAGAAAAACACTTTATGAGGGTGGGGGGGAATAAGCAGCCACAAAGTGCCTTGTCAGTAGTTCAGAGGGACAGGGATAGCTGGCAGTGGGGTGAAGAAAGGAGGTACGAGAGAGAGGCATGTACTGCGGTGGAGGTGAAGGGTGAGCAAGAAGGGCAATAAGGTATAAGGAGAAATGGTGGGGTGAGGGGACGCTGAGAGGAGAGGACATGCTAGAGTAAAATGGTGGGGTGTGAGGGGGCATGGTCAGGCAGCCTCATTAGTAGTGACTGTTAGGGAAACTCACGGGACTGTGAGTTGGGGGAGGGGGTGGCGGGTGCCGAAGGAGCATGACGCAAACTGATTGCTGGGGCAAGTATGGAGATTTTTTCCAGCTCTATTAAATTAACAAGACTAGACAGAAAATTACAGAGTTTCGGCATTCTAACAGAGATTCAGGGGGTGCCTATTAAGAGTTTAGGATGCTATGAAAGCTTATTTGAGATAATTTATTATATCCTACTCTGCTTTTAAAAGTAAGAACCATAACCTTCTGTAAAAGCAATTAGAAGTAGATTTAAACAAAGCGGAAGCCCAATATACACTATTCAGAGCCTAATTAGAGCTACATGTACGACTTAAGTTAAGGGAATGCATAACAATGTTATATAAAAACAGGCCGAGAAAGTGGCATTAGCTAAAATTACATTATACTTTATGGATGGACAACCCTGACAAACTGGTAGCCCTCCAGATTCAATCCGAGATTAATTCTAAGGCAATAACAGCCATCACAGATTATCAGGGACAAGTTCACACAAACCAAAGGAGAAAAAACAATATATTTGCTGATTTTATCAACAGTTACGCACTCCTGAGGTTGAACCAATTTTGCAAGAAATCATAGACTTTCTTTTGATAGTTAATTGTGAGAAAATGGATAAAGACAAGGTGGATCAGCTGGACTCAGAAATTTCATCTGCAGAGACTGAAGAAGTTATTCGTAATCTTCCTAAAGCTATGTCCCCAGTCCAGACGGCTTTACTAATGAGTTTTATGTCACATTTAGTCAGGAACACGCTCCCATGTTACACTCCATTTACAATAAATTTGCCCTGTCAAATGCTGTCCCTCCTTCCTTCAATATTGCCCACTGAAGGACAGGGGTCACATAGAGTCACTTTGGCTACTCCATGACTCTCTCCCCTCAGACTGCCGTTTTTCAGCTGCACAGAGCCTCCGGGACAGTCTGCTTGTTTTGGTGGGAGCTCCGCCCCCTCCAGCCAAACCAGCCAGTCAGTAACATGTCAAGAAGAGGTGCGTGCATCTGAAAAGCCGACAGACCATTTTTAACTTAACTCCAGCTCTCTGCAGGACTCAGTGCATCAGGACAGGGGTTGGAAAGAGTCACTTTGGCTACTCCATGACTCTCCCCCTCCTCAGATTGCTGTTTTTCAGCTACAAAAAACCTCTGGGACTTTCCACTCGTTTAGGTGGGATCTCTGCCCCCTCCAGCTAATCAGCAGCTAGGTGAGAAGAGGTGTGCGCATTTGAAAAGCCTGACCGGCCATTTTTAACTTAATTTCAGCCCTCCACAGGATTCAGTGCACCAGGACAGGGGTCAGAAAGAGTCACTTTGGCTACTCCGTGCCCCCCCAATCAGACTGCAGTTTTTCATCCACACAAAGCCTCTGGGACTGTCTGCTCAGTTGAGCAGGGGCTCCTTCCAACCAAGCTAGCCAATCTGCAGCATGCCAGAAGAGGCATGCTCATTTTAAAAGCCAACCAGCCTTTTTTAAACTTAATTCCAGCCCTCTACAGGACACAGTGCACCAGGACAAGGGTCGGAGAGAGACACTTTGGCTACTCTACAACTTTCCCTACCTCGGACTGCTGTTTTTCAGCCATACAAAGCATTCCGGGACTGTCCGCTGTGTCGGCGGGAGCTCCGCCCCCTCCAGCCAAGCCAGTCAAAAAGTAGCATGGCCTTTTCAAAAGCAGCTACTCCCTAGTGGCCCTCTGCAGAAAGGACTGAGCACAAAGGACATCACAGGAGTCAGCCAGCAGACACAGCTAGCAGCCAAGAACTCTGAATGGATCAACACTGATAAAGCTGTATATAAAAAAGAGAAGTACCTTGGTTGTTTGGACCTATTTTCTGTAGGTCTTAGCAACACCGTATCTGGGCAAGCTCTACAAATTGATTTAACAACCTGTTTGTGCTGAACTGCTGCTTACTGCTACTACTACTGCCAGCTCAAGTGCTGAAGCGCTGCTTATGGTACCCTTATGGTGTGCCGAGACTCACTATTACGACACTGACCTGCCCAGGCAGTACTGCCTGACAGGTTCAGTATCCAGATAGTGAGCATCCTGGCAGTAGGAAACCTGACAGACATTACAGGGATATGGTAGCGGATACGACAGCTTGCTACCTTACCCCTGTTCATGGGCTTGAAATAGTAGAGGAATCAGGAGGCTGGCCAAGCTGCCCCAGTGGTGTTGAGGGCTACACCACTGGCAGCTTGACCAGCATGCTCCATCCCGCACTGTGTCCTGTATCGTTTTACAATTTTATACCCCTGTAACTAATTTCTTTTAACTCTGAGGTCCGCTCCGCCTCGGAGTCAGTTATTTTTGTTACGGGGGTATGTGTGGGGGGGCAGAGCCCCCACATGGGGAGTTCAGGGGGCAAAGCCCCCCTAATTGCATTATGTATTTTTCAATTAGATGCCCAAAATCGTATTTTTGGGCATCTGATTGATTTGGAAGGATGGATTTCGGGTCAGTGGGGTTGGTATCCCGAGACTCAGGATACTGAGTTTAGAGATACCATAGTATATCCCTGCTTACTGCTACTGCCAGTTCAAAATCTCTGCTAAAGTTGATGCTTACTGGCTTTGCCCTAGCTGGGTGAGCACTAATAGTTAAGTTAATAGTCTGTTTTGTAGTAACGCTTACTGTTATTATTGATACTCACGGTGTAATTTAGAAGTCTGTGCAAAAGTTGAATCTACTGCTACACCCTATCTGGGTGAGCACTACAAGTTCAATTACGCATCTGTTTAAGTACTAAAGTTGCTGCCTAAGAAACTGGTATGGGATATAGTGGGTGGAGACAGCTGTGGCAGAGGTGGGGTGATCTTCTCTAAGGACATGCTCTGGAGAAGGGGGCGTTGCCACATCTGCAGGACCATGGTGGAGCTCCATGCTCAGCTGGTGGCAGCAAGTATAGAAATAGCTCAGCTGCGTCACCAGTTCAACTGGAGACCACCCTCACCCCCTCCATGTCCCCAAAGGCCCACTGGCACGAGGGGGGGGAGTGGAAAGTGGTAGGTAGGGAAGGGAGGCAAGGTTAGCCACAAAGAGGTTGTCCATCCTACCACCATCCAGACAGCAAACCATTTTGCATCCCTACAGGCGGCTCAGATACCGGACCCTGCTGGGGAGAGACTTATGAGTCAGTCAATGGTGCAGGGCATTTCAGCAAGATGGCACCCAAGGGGACGAACAGAAGCACATCTACCAGGAAAGACTTTGTTGTTGGCAACTCAGTGACTGGGGTGTGGAGAGGGTGGTGGAAGGGGAATTGGAAGGGAGGAGGGGGATGGTCAGGCAGCTGGGATTTAGACAGGGTAGGGAGGATAGCAGAGAGGGCACAAATGATCTGGCAAACCAGTCTGTGGAGATGGTGAAACGGAAATTTCGTAGACTGGGAAACAAACTGGCAGCACAATTGACCTCCCTGGCCTTTTCTGAAGTACTCCCTGTATGGGGCAGGGAGCGGAACGATAGAACTGGGAGGCATGAGAGAGAGAAGTTTAATGGGTGGGTTAAGGGATGGTGTCAGGAGAAGGGGTACCACTTTGTGGGGAACTGGGAGGACTTCTGGATCAGGAGGCTCTTCAAGGTTGACAGACTCCACCTGGCAAAAGAAGGGACTTGTGTGCTGGGGCAGAAGTTTGATCTCTATATCAGACATCTGAACTGATCATGGGGGAGACTGGGGCTAGAGAAACCTTGGCAACAGGTGAGAAGGGGATCCTAGCCAGTACTGCCCCACATCTGTGGGCTAGTAGCTTACCAGCAGGTATAAAGAGGAATGAGGTACAATCTGGGTCAGGTGAGGGGATATTAGAGGGGGGAATGCAAAGTGTGCAAACATCAAGAAAAACAAGAGGCAAAGAGAATATGAAAAACACAGTGGTCATAGATAGGGGACTAGCAAAGTGGGTTCAGGGGTCAGATGGAAGGGGGTTTGCCTTAATACCAGGAGCCTGGGTAATAAAATCAAAGAGCTACAGGCACTGATGGCAGTCACTGAGGTAGATCCTGTGACCATCATGGAAAAAAAACAGTTACGTAGTTACTATAACAGTAGATCTTCAAGAGAATCTCTTTCATCAGGCCTCACCCATGGAACTTATAGCCACCAGGTGCTAGGACCACTCGGAAACGTTTGCAAGCAGTCTGCCAGGGGCCACCCATGACGTCAGATGTCATCGTATACATAAACGTGGGCAGCCCCTCCCCTCCTCAGTTCCCCATCAGAGATCATACTTGGAGGACCTCTCTGTAGGGAACCAGGAGAGAATTAGTGCTTTGCGAGCCAGGCAAGGCATAAGGCTGAAAATGGCCCAATGGAGATAGCAGCAACAAACTCAGAGTTGCAGGTCCACAAAGGGGGAAGGAGGGTGGGATAGCATGGCCTGATGAAAGTGATTGTCTTGAAGATCTACTGTTACATTAAGTACATAACTGTTCTATCTTCTTCAAGGATATCTCATCAGGCCACACCTATGGAATGAGTACCAAGCAGTACTGACAGTGAACAGACTGGGGGTCTGGAGCCAATAGGCTTATGAAAAGTAAGCCTTGTAGCACAACTAGATCAAAGTCGGTCCTTCTATGAGAGACAATGTCTGCACTGTAGTGCTTAGTGAAAGTGTGGACAGTACTCCAGATAGCAGCAACACACATGTCTGCAGTAGATACATTATTGAAACAAGCAACCGATGTGGCCATGCCCCTGCCACAGTGACCAGAAACCATCCCAGGAAGTTCCTTAACATACTTCCTGTAACAAAATGTTATACAGTTGGCTAGCCATTTGGACAAGCACTATTTAAACACTGGGGTGCCCTCTTTCCCAGAGGTGAATGAAACAAAAAGCTGCAAAGACTTTCTGCAGTCTTTGATATGGTGTGTATAGTACCCGAGTATTCCATGCACATATAAAGCATGGAACAATGCTTCCCCTGGCTTGGCATGCTTTGGGGAAATAAACTGGAAGGTGGAAGGTTTGATTTAAAGTAAACTCAGACACCACCTCTGGGAGAAACCTGGGATCAGTACGCAAAGACTCCCTGTCTTTGTGGAAAATCAAATAAGGAGGCTCACACATTAGAGCCTGTAGCTCTGAAATCCTTTGAGCAGAAGTGATTGCAACTAAAAATAATGCTTTTCAAGAGAGAAAGCATAGGCCACAAGTTGTGGCTGGCTCAAATGGAGCCAAAGAAAGCTTTTCCAAAAAAAAATTCAGGTCCCAAGCCGGGACTGGATTGCGGATAGGAGGCTTTAAATGCAGAATGTCCCTAGAGAATGTATGGGCCACCTCCAGCTGGGCAACCGTACGACCCTCGATAGGCACATGGCAGCCAGGTGCACTTTGATAGAGGAATACTGCAGGTTTGAATCCAATAAGGACAGCATGTACTCTAGAACTTGATTAACCGAACAAGTGAATGGGTCCAGGTGATGGGAAGCAGCCCACAAAGCAAATCCCTTCCACTTCATGGAATAAGTGGATCTGGTGGAGGGCTTTCTAGCAGCCGCCAGAACATCAGCTACTTTTTGGGAAACCCCAAAATGAGCAATGGCTATGTCTTCAGGAGCCATGCGTGCAGACAGAAAGATTTTAGTTCCCTGTTCCTGTGACAGTAGACACTTGTGCAGGGGCAGAGGCACTGGGGGTTCCACCGTTAGCTGCTGCAGTAAGGGGAACTAGATTTGTTGAGGCTACAGTGACACAATGAGTATCAGAGTCACCCCCCTCCATATAAAGCTTGAGTAGCACTCTCTGGATTACAGGGAAGGCATACCAGAACCTCCCTTTCCAAGAGAGGGACAACATATCTTGCCAGAAAACTCCTAGCCCTGGAGTAAGTGAGCAGAAAAGCAGCAGTTTTGCATTTTGTGGGAACGCAGAAAGGTCCATCTCTGATCGACACCATCTTTCGAACAGGTCGCAGACCAATGAGGTCAGCATTTCCCACTCTTACATTCTGCACTGTGACCTGCTTAGCTTGTCTGCTAAGATGTTCTGGATGCCTGGAACATGTACTGCTGATAGTTCTAGACCATGTTCCAAAGCTCAATACCAAACCCTCATTGCTTCCTTGCACAGCGGATAGGAATGAGTCCCCCCTTGTTTGTTGATGTAGCGCATTACATTGACATTGTCCGTCTGTATTAGCAGAGGACCTGGGAACAAGTGGTTCTGGAAGGCCTGGAGTCCATACAGAACAACTCACATTTCCAGAACATTTATGTGCAAGGTGGTCTCCACTGAAGTCCAAGTGCCCTGTGTCTGATGGGGGCCACGTGTGCTCCCCAGCTCATCCCCGAAGCATCTGTGGTGAGAATCTGTAGAGTGGAGGGAATAAGGAATAGAGCCCCCTTTAACAGGTTGCTGGGTTCCATCCATCCCTTGAGCACTTTACAAACAGGGGATGTGACTAGAACCAACTGCTCTAGGTCGTCTGTGAGCTGATTGCACTGGACTCTTAAGGTCCACTGGGGAATCCGCATATGCAGTCAGACCAGTGGTACTGTGACAATGGCCACTGCCATGATGAGTCCCAGAAGGCGTAGGAACATCCTTGCTGAGACATAATGGCTATCATGCACTAACTTTGCTTGGGTAACCAGGTGGTCGGCCCTGTCCGCAGGCAGAAAAGCTGAGCCCTGGGTCATGTTCAGGACTGCTCCTGAGTACTGCAATCGCTGGCAGGGTGTCAATACTAATTCTGGTATGCTGACTGTTACTTCTAAAGCATCAAACAATTGTCTGGTATGAGCTAAATTCTTTGGGATCTGGTTCCTGGAGGGGGCTTTCAACAGCCAATTGTCCAAGTAAGGGAAAACATTGAGGCCTTCCGTGCAAAGGGCTGCGGCCACAACTACCAAGCAGTTGGTAAAGATCTGTGGTGTGGAAGACACGCCAAAGGGCAACACTCTGAATTGGTAATGTTCCCCTTGAAACAAGAACCTCAAGTATTTTCTGTGAGGCTTCCGGATTATGATGTGGAGGTATGCATCCTTCATATCGAGGGAACATATCCAATCTCCTGCTTGCTGCAGTGGGAGAAGGCCTTGCAGGATGACCATTCTGAACTTCTTGTACTCTACTGTTTAGCTCCCTGAGATACAGAATAGGCCATAGGTCTCTTGTCCATTTTTGGTACAAGGACGTACTGGGAATAAAAACCTGTGTGCCTTTGTTCCAAGGATACAGGGTCTATGGCCCGCTGTTGAAGCAAGGTCTACACTTCCTCCAGGAGCAAAGGTAGGTGCTCTGGAGGACAGTTTGTCACAAGTGAGGATGATCTCGAGGTGTGTCCAGAAGTTCCAGAGCACGACACTGTTCTGTGATCTCCAGAATCTACGCATTTGTAGTCACCTCCTTCCACTGATTTAAGTGGAGGGAAAAGTCAACCCCGTACAACCACCCCTGGATGTAAAGGTGGTTGGGGGGTGCAGAAGGAGTCAGGTGGAGCCAGTTGAGGCTGTTCCCCCTGTGGCACTTCCTTTAGTAGTACTGGGGACTGGCAAGGCTCCTGCTCTGCTATCTGGTGACTGGGCACTGTCTGACACCAGCTGGATGAGAGGGAACCCTGCTCTGACCCTTAGACTGGGCATGATGGAGGGAATGCACAGACCTCAGTGTTCTGCCTGAGGCTTTAAGAGTTAATAAAATATCTTGGACCTCAAGACCAAACAGCTTGTGGCCTCTAAATGGGGGGCATTAAGAATAGACTATTGCAAATCATTCGCAAAGTCTGCCATTACAAGCCAAGACTATCTCCTGAGACAGATACCAGAGGCTGCAGCCCTGGCAGAAACATCAGAGACATCACAGGCTGTCTGGAGCAAATGTTTGCCCACATCAGCCCCAGCAGTAAGAGTTTTTAAAAGCTCCTGTTTAGGGGAACCCTCAGGCGAGTCTTGTGAGGCTGCTTTGGCCTTCCTCCAGAGGGTGTCATGGTACTTCATCATGTACGCTTAGTCGGTAGCAATACGAAGGCCTAATGATGCTGAGGCAAATGTCCTTTTGTCTAAAACATCCACCTCCTGGACTCTTTATCAGGAGGGAGGGAGCCAAGGTGCTTGGGTGCCCTAAACCTATCATGGGCAGCATTAATCACCACTGAATCTATCTCAGGTTGTGTGGCATAGAAAGGCTTCCCAGAAGGTGGCATATACATTTTGTCTGCCTTCCTGGGGACAGCAGGAATGAGGTTTGGTCTGCACCAAGCAACAACAGCGGCATTCTCTATGGCAGGACGTAGAGGTTGCACCACAATGGCAGGAGATTCTGGAAGTTCCAGGAACTCTTATTAAATTCTTTTCAGTAGTGCCCTGTTCCTCCAGATCAAAACCCATGGCAGCTTGCAACTGCTGCATCATAGTAAGGAAGGTGGGATCTTCCTGAGGGGACTGTGGTCCTCGCTACATGTGTAGACAGAAGAGCTAGTGCCACATTCATAGTGGCTTTCAGCATAATCTTCAGCCTCATCCTCCTCTTCCTGCATTAAGTCAGGATTATACTCATATTCATTGTCGACTGGGTCAATGGGGAGAAGAGTGTGTGACAGCGACATCAGCACCACCCTAGGAGAAGACTGTGGCAAGAGTGGACTCTGCAGTATTGATAGGGGATTAAAGGTAGGCCCAGTCGAAGGACCCCTCAAACCAGATGGCCAGACAGCAGGCATCTAATCACATCTGAGAATGATGATCGGAGGGCCTAAGCGTTGACACCTGTATAATCGATGGGTGTGAATGGAGGAGTCGTTATGGGAGGCTGAGTCCCCGATGTTGACGGTGATGTACCAGCTATGCTAGGCCTGCACCAAGCCCTGATCCTGGTGTCCTGTCCATGGTCGGGAGGGCGAGTGAGTGACCTGAAATGCACCAGGGAGGTCTTCTCCTTGTCCTATCCTGGTGCTTGTGTTTGTGACTCCCTTATGCCTTTTGATTTGGATGACCTGGATTCAGCTGATGGAGCCTGCAACACTGCACTCTTCAGTTGTAGCTCCTACTCCATATCCTGGATACCCTTTTCTCGAGGAGATACTTCTCGAGGACCCATTTATGGTGTCACTTGGTCACAGAATTTAAACCCTGAGTGCTGGCCCAGTGGCGCTGAGGGTTGAGGTGCTGGACATCACACCTTGCGCCACGCCAGCGACCCGGGTTCGGGAACGAGCTCGGGACGCCTGGGATCAGTAAGGGTGAGAGCGGATCGAACATCCAGAGGACTGCTCTCCTCTCTCAGGGGGAGGGAGACTTGTCCTGCTCATTGACTGCCCTCTGGCAGTGGCTGGAGGGCAGTACAAGTCAGGAGGCACGTGCTCATCGCTGGGGAGGAGGGGACGGGAGAAAAGTGGAAAATGGAGACTGGCAGGTTCCGTGATGGCTCCTGCGTCCGCGGGGGTCGGCCCGGTGTATCTGGATTGGGTCTCGTGGGGAGGGGGGTGCTGCTGCCCTCCCTCCTGGCCCCGCTGTGGGGGGCAATCCATGGGGTACTGACCTGGTCAGCAATATGGGGACGAAGGGACGCCGGAGAGCAAGTCTCTCTGCAAGGAGAGACTGCAGTCACCTGCCAGGGCTCCCAGAAGGATAAAAAGCTCAATGGAAAAAAAAAAAAAAAGAATTTGAAACCCCGGAAGATTTCACTGGTTTACACGCTATGGTCCTGGCCTAGGCAGCAGACACAGACGTCATGGGAGTCATCAGTGCAGACCTTGTCTCCACATTCACAATATCTAAATAGTTTTTACGGTTCTTTCAGTGACATACAGCTCATCGAAAATCACTGTAAAAGTGATTACTTAAACTTGGAAAATAAGAAAACCGGTGGCAATTGCAACAGTGTTTCTGTCAGTGGTCCGAAGAGTCTGATGGATGGCAGGAAAGAACTGAGAGGAGGAACCACCCACGTTTATGTATGAGGACATCTGACGTCATCGTGGGCAGCCCTTGGTTGACTGCCTGCAAAGGTTTCTAGGTGGTCGAAGCGCCTGGCGACTATGATATTCTTAAAGAAGATTGTGGGCTACACAAGATAACGACTGGGATCTGACGGTTCCCAAGTACTCAATGTTCAGGAGGGATAGAGGAAAAAGTAGCAGTGGAGGAGCAGCCCTCTATGTCAGGGATGGCTTTGAGGTGATGGAGGACTGCTGATCAGGATAATATCAGGGAGTCAGAGTCACTGTGGGTGCAACTCAACCGCAGTCTCTGGCAAGAAACTAAGCTTGGGCGTGATCTACAGACCTCCAGGGCAAGGGGAAGAAAAGGACAGAGAGCATGAGGAAGAACTTGAAAGGGGGGGTAGCAAATGGGGATGCAGTGGTACTGGTTGATCTGAACCTGACAGGCAACGACTGAGATGTTCCGGTGGGCAGGAGCGCTAGATGTCAGGCCTTGCTGGACAGACTCCAGGAACAGCTAGTTAAGGAAGTCACCAGGCAGACTGCCATTCTGGATGTGGTTCTTATCAGCTTGGAGGTGGCAGGAGCAGTGAGAGTAGGGGAGCCACTAGGGAACAGTGATCATAACTTCATTTGGTTTGAACTGGCCCTTGAGACTGGAAAGCCCCAATCGAGAACTGAAGTTCTTGATTTCAGGAGGGTGGACTTCAGCAGGTTGAGGGATTTGGTCAGGGAAAAGTTAATCAGGGTAGACAATTTAGATGTGGTGGAAGAGAGATGGGGGGTAATTAAGGGGGCCATTCTCGAGGCATCTAACTTATGCATGAGCACGGTAACCAAAAGAAAGAAGTTTAAGAGACCACTATGGTTTTTGGCAAAAGTCAGGGAAGCGGTGGGGGCTAAGAAAAAGACCCTCTACAAGTACAAAGAAAAGCAGGAGTAGGAGGAATGGGGAGAGTATTTACTGAGAAACAAGTGGGCAAAGAGGGTAGTTATGGAGGCAAACGCAGACACAGAGCTGCCTACTGCTGAATGGGTTATGGGCAGAGAAAACATTTCTTCTGCTATAATAGGTAAAAATGAAAGAAAGAAGGGGGAATCATCAGACTAATAGGGATGGGTAGGGTGATAGAAGAGGACAAGCAAAAGGCGGTCATCCTTAATGATTATTTTGCTCCGTTTTCACCAGGTAGGAAGGCGGGCCCTTGCCTGAGAGTGTCATCAAAATGGCCGATAAGGAGGTCCCAGAGATGAGGCAGCCAGTATTTACACAAACAACAAGGTCCAGAAAGGGCTGACGGCCCTAAAGATAGATAAGGTCCCAGGACCAGATGTACTGCATTCAATTCAGTGCAAATGCACATGCTCCAAGTTACAGCTTTCTGTTTCAAAGATTAAAAGTGAGCATATTACAGCACTCGTTTTAACAGGCGAGCCACTCTGAGGAACTCCAAAAACCATCCTCCTTCCGACAATCCATTTATCAGACATGACTTAAAAAAATCTCGTTCATGCATGAGTATACAGGTGGCTCGGTGCCATGTTAACAGTGTACATGCAGGAACAGTGGGCTGCTTGAGATTCAATCAGGATGGATAAAAGTAAGAATATTCATAAAACAACAATATACAAGTATGTTATAATAGACAGCCACTGTGTACATGAGACACAGAGCTTGAGATGTGTACAGGTGTTCTTATTAAATGGGGCTAAACAATCAGTTAAAAGCTGACAGTGCCTCTTTAATGGCAAAATAAAATACATACAGATCAGACGGGCTTCACTGGAGGATAGAGTCTCGCTCACATCAGGAGGGCTTTAGACATTATAGCAAGTAATGGATTCTTGAATGCTGCCTTCCTGGCATTTGCTTGCAGGGAAGGCATTCAGCAGAGTAAACTGGTCATTCCTGAAAACTATTTCAGCATTTTGGTTTTGGCTCAAATTTAATTAACTGCACTGATATCATATATGACCCCTGCTAAAATTAAAACAAATATGTCAGTCTCAGATGTGGACATTATGCTGAAAAGGGGCACATGATAGTGATGCCCACTGTCTCTCTTAATTTTCACTCTCTGTACGAAGATTTTGTGCAACTTTTACTGCAAGACTAACAGATTAAGGGCATAACAATAACAACACATCATCTCACTTTATGCCAGTGATGTGGTAATTTTTCTGGACAGTGTAATTAATCTTACTGTCTTAGTAACTTTAATATCATGTTTTTTACATGTTTCAGGATACAGGACCAACTTGGATAAGCTACAACTACATATTTAGGGAATCTAGATGACCCCATGTTATTGCAAAATCTTCTCGGATTTTCCTGTAAAATTTCTCAAAACTTTTATTATGCTGGTATTTAAATAACAAAAGGTATTACACAGAGAATAATAGATGGGGAAGGGTTTGATATGAGAATTTAATGCACACCCGAGTTGTGGGATGCTACATAAACCCCGAGGGCGAAGCCCAAGGGGTTTATCAAAGCATCCCACAATGAGGGTGTGCATTAAATTCTCATATGAAACACCCTCCCCATCTTTTATTTTTTATAATAACAGGCCAGCAATTTTTCTCCAGCAGTCTGTGAGACTGTTTGGCCCCGCCCACATACAGAATGTTGGCCAATGAGGCAGCAGCATAGTTTGACTGGCATGGCTCATGAATGTCATAACAACCAGCCGGTTGTTATGGAAAATATCAACCTGGTCAGTACACTGAGAAAAATTGCTGGCCAGTTATTATTAAGTTATTTCAGTCTAATTATGGAACACTTTTAGACTAAGTTCAAGAAAAGATTTGGATACAGGGCAAAACCTACCATATTCCTATGGGGGAAGGTTAAATATATCTATCTATATAAATCTATCAGAATCCCTATTTTTCAAATTTAGTGAATAACACACATCTCAGAACAAGGAAGTAAAAGGGATTCTCGCAACATAAGCGACTTTATCCAGATGGAACTTTTGCTGATTTTCACATTATTGAAGATAAATATGGTCTCCCTACTGGTCATTCTTTTCCTTATCTGCAAATCAAGAATTATATAAAGAAAAACTACTGGTCATCCTCAGGAGCTACAATTTTCAACTTTAAATTTTGTTTTCTTTAAATTTAGCACCTGGAGAATTGAAGGTAATAGGGAAAATAAATACTTTATTATCTCAACATGGGATGGATGGTGTACTAATCTGAAAAAAAGCATGTGAAAAAGAGTTAGGTTTATCCCTCTCTCAAGAGAAAGGGTAGCTTTATCAAGCTCTCCAAAAACTATAGCAGGAGTTTTAAGCTTAAGCAAATGCAATATAACATTTTACACAGACCTTGCCATACTCCAGCCAAGCTACACAAATTTTCCTTAAACTTACCAGACAAATGTCAACAATGCTTGGTAAACAAAGGCACACTCTCACACATGCTTGTGTTATGCTCTTACATCACGGATTATTGGGATGTGATTCTGTCATGCCTGGACCATGTACTGAGAGGGGACTGCCCTTCTGATCCAGGGATTTTGCTTTTGGGCAAATGAAGTGTGGTGTGTTCCTGCCTCACTTTATGGTGTATTGGCAATAAAGCTGCTAAACTTCACCTGAAATTAACAAGTGAAGGGAGTTTTCTGGTCTCTTACTGGAGTGCTTACCTTGGATGCTGACTTTGCTTTTGGGAACTGCATCAATGGGTTCAGGAAGATTTGACATAATTTATTTTATAAACTTGGGTATTATTAATTCAAAGAAGGTTCTTTTGCAGCACCGGAAAGACATAGCCTATCCATTCTTCTCAAAATGGCTTGCTGTCATTGTTGATTATTCCAGGATAGAAAAATAAAACTATTTATGTGAAAACCAACTGCAAAAATGTAATAATATCTGGCAACCTTTTATTGACTATTTAAATACTTATTATGTTACGAGGGTGTCCAGGGCAGAAGCCAACACAAAACTGGAGTTATGATGAAAAAGAACGCGCAACTTTTGAGAGTGTGTTCTAGGGGGTTCTGTGGACCAGCCCCATAGCTGAACAACTTTTTAAGCTGAGCCCCTCCCCCCCACAAAAGAGGAAAAAAGGTAAGCAATCATAAAATGTGGGTTTTCAAATAGAAATAATATACAAAAAGGGCTGACAGTGTTCCTTTAAGTTGGAAAAAATGCACACCAGCAGGTCTATATAATACCATTCTATGACGAGTATTAATGGTTTTCTACCCAAGTAATCTCAGGTGTTCCTAAGGGACTTTATTAGTATCATTTCAGTTTTCTCTGTGGGTTTCTTCTGACATAACACTTGATTATTTAAGCTATAGTCTTTACCGTCCTGAGGCAGAATGCATTGTGCAATCACATCTCGAAGTTTTTCCAGACCAATATCTGAATCCTCCAGTCCGTTCTCAGGGTCACTGATATAAGCACAGTCCTTGGGTTTAGGGCTACAATTAAAAAAAAAAAAAAGGAAAGTTACTTACCTATGACTTTTAACCTTCTACAGTATTTCCTCCATAGAGCAAAAGCACTTTGATCTTTGAAACAGAGGCACTAGGACCCTGCAGGAACCAAAATATTTTGGGCTGATGACTTCAGTGCATGGCACTGACATTTAATGACATGTGCACGCCATCAGTATATAAAGCAGCACCAACGCCAACAACTTCAGTACCTTTCTTACCAAGAAGACAAAGAAAATTTACCAGCTGACAAACTACTTAAAATGTTTAAAATGGTAAAACACTAAACATGACAAAGCAAAGGCATAAGCCAGTCTAATTTCCCCTATAAGAGCATATGCAGCCCATACACTGCGATGAATAAAAAATCTTTAACCAAAACAGAAATGTGCAGGACTTCCTTGATTACCTGCATGAGTCAAACCCTAATTTAAGATTTTCAAATCAAGCCAGCAAACAGCAGGTGCATTTTTTAGATGTAACCATAAGCAAAGATCAAGAAGGAAACATCGTCATCGACATCTATAGGAAAGAAAGCGATAGAAATACATTACTGTTAGCTTCGAGCTGCCGTTCAAGGAATATTGTTAAAAACATACCTAATGGACAATATCTAAGGCTCAAGCATAACTATAGCACTGACAGGGTTTATGAGCGAGCAGCTGAAGATCTTACTGAAAGGTCTGTGGAATGAGGGTATAGCAAATATGACTTGGAAAAAGCATATGAGGATATGGGCAAAATTGAAAGGTCCGAATTGCTAATACTGAAAAGGGACAGAAACATGGGGGAACAGAACAGGTTTAATTTAGTAACAACCTATTTAGTGCACACATCAAATTTTGAGCATATCATTAACACGAACTGGCACATTCTAACAGGGGACCCAGACTTTAAAGAGATCTATTATGAACCTCAAAGAATGGCATATAGAAAGGCAGTTATTTTGAAAGACAGACCAGTCCATAGTAGGCAGACCAAACCATTTGTTCCAACTTGGTTGAAACATAATACAGTAGGCTGTTTTGCATGTAAGAAATGTATATACTGCAAAATAATAGCAGGGAATACATTTGAGAACCCACATAATGGCAAACAAACTGAAATAAGGCAATTTATTACATGTGAAAGCCAAGGTGTGGTATATATAGCCATATGCAAATGTGGAGCATATTACGTAGGAAAAACTAAAAGGCAATTCAAAGTCAGAGTTGGCGAACACTATAGAGTTATCCAGAATGGTGACTTCAAATATGCCAGTGCTATGCATATAATGCAAATGAATGATAGTGAGAATCATAGTTTTATATTTAGAGCTATTGATAAAGTGGGCGCCAAACCGAGAGGGGGTGACTTTGATAATTTAGTACTTAAATGACGGGGCTTCTGTAGTTACACTTTGGGCACTTGTAAATATCCAGGGCTAAATCGTAATTTTGAAATCAGCCCTTATTTGAAATGAATAAAGCCTTGCAGATTACTGTTACATTTTAAATGTCAACATGCATTTATAATAGTTAAAAAAAAAAAAATAGATGACACTTAGCATGTATATAGCAACAAACCTGTCAATAACAAATTTCTCTGCTACAGGTATGGGTCTGCACCAAGACTAGGATTTTTTCCTGAAGTAGCGGCCAGGAACTTGCACATGAAGTTGTTTGGTCATCCCAACAACATAAGTAGTTGTTTTTAAATATTGGGTGATGTTATTTTTGCATTTTCTTTTTGTATTTTTGTTTTAATCTTCATAAAGCATATTTGCATGTTTTTCTGTGATGGCTATCCATGATGTCATATGACATGTATTTAAGGTGACTTGATGTGTAATTTGGCATACCTTTTGACAAAGGATACACTCCGAATCGTGTCAAGACATGCGACTTTTAACCTGGCACATTTAATAAAACTGGCACTTTTTTTCCTACAATCCTTAGAATTGCGTTTTTTCTTAAAAGGTGATGAGTGCTAGATTTTTTGCGTATATGATGAATAAAAAAATGCAGACAGATAATACACGTACAGCAAGTGTCCCTGAGTCCAGGTGATGGTGGGTGAGTGTTGCCCTATGGAGGGGACGCTCTAAAAGATGAAGTGCTACAGGTAAGTAACCTTCTTATCTTTTAAGATTCAGTTTCCACAGAACACCACTCTTTGGTCAAGAAGCAAGCAATAAAGGCCATAGATTTGGGTAGTTAGTAAGTCAAAAGGATTCACAAGGACAGCAAAATACTGTAGTATGGCCAACACAGAACTGACAGGTTTTCTGGACTCAATTCCAAGGAACAGTACTCAGTGAAAATGTGAACACTACTCCACCATGCTGCAGTGCTGCAGACTTTTGGAATGGGAACCAACTCTTAGTGCAGCAACGGCTGCAACTAATGCTTATATGGAACAGGTTCTAATGGAGTCTTTTTGATGTTTCTCCAGGAGCGAGTAGCAATGCTGACTGCAGCTAAGGCAAGGCAAAGTTTATTTATACGGTGCCCAATCCCGGAGGCTCTGAGCGTCTTACATAAAAACACAGGCAGGGTATAACTAAAACATACATAATAAATAGGACCACAAGTAGAGTAATAAACTTCAGATACAGCATTAAAAATTAGATTGGCAGTTTCTTAGGGTTGGTCAGATGGATTCAGCAGGGACGGCCATCGAGAACAAGTAGGCATTCAAACCACTCTTAAACCTCTCGACTAACAGAGCCTCCCTGAGAACAGCTGGAAGAGAGTTCCATTGGACTGGTCTGGCGACGCTGAAAGCCCGGTCACCGGAGGTTCTTAGTCTGGTCCTAGGAACTTCAAGGAGGTCGCTGGTCGAAGAGTGGAGGGAGTGGGCTGAGGTGGCAAGTGTCAGGAGATCGCTCTAACAATCCAGTTGGGCAGGAATCATTTGGAGAGAGGTCTCCAGTTGCCATTCGGATCATGGAAAAACAGCCGAGATGACTGCTTATAAAGCTTTGATCTAGCAATGTAGAAACTAAAATTATACAATGGCAAGAAAGAATCCTGGACTTTGACTGGTCAGACTGCTCTAGAGACAGCGATGTTATCGGACAATGACATCAATGTATCTAAAGCAGGCACAGAAAAAAAATGCATTACCACTTAAAAAATTCCCTCCCTCCTCAATCAAGCAAACCCCAAGCACACCACGTAGTAAACCGTCAGGACCCCCTCCAAAAAAAACACACACACACTCTGTCCCTCGGTCCTCTCCGTGTTTTCCTACAGTCACTTTGTTTTAAGTAGCAGTATATATATTTTTTTTAAATCCAACACTGCACCCTCTCTAAACCACTGACCCTGCGAGCGGTTCTTCAAAAGCAACAGTGCGTAGCTATCCTTTTCCAGTACCGATCGCTGTCGGTCAGTAGAGATCAAACCTTCATCTTTATTCACTGCATTTTAAGGTTTCCTTTAAAAACCTTAAGTATGACTGCCTTTCTACTTAAAGAAAGAGTGGAACTTGAAAAGGACAGCACATGGCAATTCCTTTCAGTTAGCACTCCTGCTTGGTCACACTCACTCATCCAGTAATATATAAACCGCATCAGCGGAGCAAACGGTATCTGAAAAGCTGAACAGTGAAAACCAACCTTGCCACACCAACATAAGTAAACAAAATCTGGTCAGAGCCAATACAGCTGCAATTTGATGAATTTGCAGCATAGCCTTTTCATTACCCCACCTCATGAACCATGTAGATGAATGTGTTCAATTCCCCACCGAAATGTGATTGTGTTGCACCAAAATGTCATTTTGTGCCACAGGTGCAAAAACACATTTTGGCAAGTGTTTGAAAAATGACAGCTGTCACATTCAAGAGGTGATGTGAAAAAATGGCTATGTTGAAAATCTGTGGTCAAAATATTTAAAATTATCAAAGTTATGAGCAAATGTAGAGAAATTTCAACATACGCTTGTAACATCATTTGTACAGATTTCAACCTCAAATTTTTAACATAGCCTTCTTATGATCCCACCTCATGAGCAATGCTGGGGAACATTTTCAAATCCTGCCTGAAAGGTGCTTTCACCAAGTGATCGTGTGATCACTCCTCGGGGCTGATTTGCATAATTCCACCACCATTGTTCATGAGGTGGGATCTCAAAAAGGCCATGTTGAAAATTTGGGGTAAAAATAAGCAAAAATGACCAAGTTATGTCTCAAAGTTTGAAACCCCATTGAAATACACTGAACCACATTTACCTTAGTTTCTCATATTGTAGTCGCCAGTTCCAGCAGCAAGATGTGTCTTCGATCAAAGGCTGGATCTTTGCCCTGGGACATGTGAGGGTGTGTGTGGGAGTGTCGGGTGGTGACTGCTGAGCGGGAGGTCGGATGACAGGGGTGTGATCAGCAAGGGAATGTTATTTTTTGCAGGTTTAAAGAAAAAAAAAACACTGAGGGGTGGTTCTCTTTATTACAGGCCACATTTCAGATATACGGGACCGGCCACTCAAGAGCACGGGGTGCCACTAGACACCAGGGAAACATTAGGGAAACATAGGGCTGGCGATCAGAGGGTGGAGGGTGCCACTAGACACAAGGGAAACATGGGGATGGCAATCGGAAGGTGGGGGCGCCACGAGACACCAAAGAAAATTAGGGAAACATTGGGACGGCGAGTGGAGGGTGGGGCTGTTCCACTAGACACCAGGGAAACATTAGGGAAACATGGGGACGGCAATCAGAGGATGAGGGGGCACCACTAGACACCAGAGAAATATTAGGGAAACATGGGGACAGTGATTAGAGGACGGGGTGCCACTAGACACTAGAGAAAAATTAGGGAAACATGGGGACAGTGATCAGATGATGGAGGTGCCACTAGACACCAGAGAAATATTAGGAAAACATGGGGGTGGCAATCGGAGGGCAGGGGGTGCCACTATATACCGGGGAAACACGGGGAAAGCGATCAGAGGGTGGGGGTGCCACTAGACACCAGGGAAACATTACGGAGACACAGGGGCGGAGATCAGAGGGCAGGGAGTGGTACTAGACATCAGGAAAACATTGGGGGAAAATGTGAATGGCGATCGGAGGGTGCCACTAGACACCAGGGATATATTACACAGCTAGGGGGACAGTGATCAGAGGGCGGGGGGTCACTAGACACCAGGGAAATATTACATAGATGGGGGCCAGCAACTGGAGGGCAGGGGTGCCACTAGAGACCAGAGAAACATTTGGGAAACACGGGGACAGCGATCAGAGAATGGAGGTGCCACTAGACATCAGGAAATATTAGGGAAACATGGGGACAGCGATCAGAGAGTGGGGGTGCCACTGGACACCAGGGAAATATTAGGGAAACATGGGGACAGCGATCAGAGAGCGGGGGTGCCACTAGACACCAGGGAAACATTAGGAAAACATGGGGACAGTGATCTGAGGGTGAGGGTGCCACTAGATACCAGCGAAACATTATGGAAATACAGGGATGGTAATCAGAGGGTGGGGGGGGTGGCACTAGACACCAAGGAAACATTAGGGAAAAATGAGCATGGCGATCGGAGGGTGCTACTAGACACCAGGGATATATTACACAGATAGGGGGCCAGTGATCAGAGGGCAAGGGGGTGCCACTAGACACCAGGGAAATATAACATAGATGGGGGCCAGCGATCAGAGGGTGCCACTAGACACCAGGGAAATATTACATAGAAAAGGGGGCTGGCGATCAGAGGCCGGGGGTGCCACTAGACACCAGGGAAATATTACATAGATAGGGGGATGACAATCAGAGGGCAGGGGGTGCCACTAGACACCAGGGAAATATTACAGGGTGGGGGTGCCGCCTAGCTCCAAACTGGTAGTGTAAGCGGAGCAGGAAAATAGTATGCCTGGCGAGGGTGGGTACAGCACTGTACTCAATTGAGAGGACCACATGTGCTTCAACTCCACTGTGGAAGGACACGGTGCAGGTATCCAGTCACATGGTTCCAGAGTCCCCTCTCTCTACTACCTAACAGCAGTACATCACATAGCTCTGCAATGCAGCCGTAAAAACACCAGAGTAGGGAATTTCAAACACTTACCTGCTGGACTGAAAAGGCAGAAAGCAACAGATAAATGTGATGGCTGCTTACACAGAAAGGCAGACAGAGACCTAAAACAAGATACAGGGCAAACATGTAGCAGCAGCGCCACCTGCTGTACAAAAGGAAAACTACATACTATTTTTTCAGTATGTACACCTACCCTAACAAAAACTACAAAAAAAGGTATTTTAAACATTTTTCTCATTTACTTTTTCAACAAAAGAGCAATAAGGCACTCCAGGGTGTGTGTTACGGTGCAATAACATCTCTTCTCTGGTGTTGAACGAAATCAGCCTGCAGCCTCGTGTTTCAACCACCCGAGGCATGACTTTATTACACAATAACACACACCCTGTCGTGCCTTATTGCTTAAATACAAGTCACAACGATTAAATGTTGTATAATGAAACCGATACTCAAGCTGAGGTGATGGCCACTAAGAAAAACATTTTTCTGGTGAAGAACTTTAGTTCACATGTGGCTGCCCATGTAAACAGAAGGTATTTCCCCCTACAAAGAACCAGGTTAAGAACCCAGATCATCACTAAGTTTGTAACTGGTGCAGGATATCTAGGGTTCCTATGATGCATTTTATGAAGAGCGAAAACAGTGCGATGGATATTGTAGAAAGTCATCTGATACAGACCACTCTTGAGGATCTGCTGCTGTGCTGGTGAAGCTTCCAGCTAGCACCATGTTAACTCCTAGATGTGAGTGATCTGAACCTAAACATTGTTGTCCAGCTGTAGTAGGAACCAATTAGACTCAAATCACAGCTACTCACATCAACAGCAGGTTCATTTGGCGATTGCCCTCTCTGGGAGGTCAGTCCCCTTGTGTCTGAATCCTGGCAGTATGCTCCCACACTACGAAAATGCATGGTTTCAAAAAAGGGAGGAGTTGCCGGACTAATTTACTGTGCTTTTATGAAGATTTAAGCTTACAGTTAGACAACAGGTTCCCATATGATGGTATATATATCGATTTTAGCAAGGCTTTTGATTCTCTTCTACATTGGGCTCTTTTACAAAAATTACATGGTACAGGTATCAATGTAAATCTTGTTAAACGGATAGCAAATTGGTTAGATCAACGTTCACAACAAGTACTGATTAATGGTCATCTCTCCAATTGGGGATTGGTTACTAGAGGGGTACCACAGGGTTCCGTTTTGGGGCCCTGTCGGTTTCAGTTTTTTAAAGCTGATATTATAAAATATAGTTGTTCGAATACGGTCAAATATGCTGATGACATTAAAATAGGTGGTCAATGTGCTAATTTAGATCAAACTGTCTCTATTCAAAATGACCTTGACCAATTGTCTAAATGGATTTCCATGTGGGGGGATGAAACTAAATCATAACAAATGCAGAATCATTCATTTTGGTGCTAGTAATCCTAGGCATGTATACACTTTAGATAATCAGGTGTTAGTTGCCTCAGATGTTGAAAAGGATTTGGGAGTTTTGATAACTGATGACTTCTTTCCAAGTACTCAAATTAATGAGGTTATTCTTAGAGCAAATCGGGTCATTTGGTCCATTAAACGGAACATCAAATCTAGGGACAGTAGGGTCTTGATGCCTCTCTATACAGCTTATGTCATTCCCCACCTAGACTTTTCATCCCAATTGTGGTGTCCGTTTAAAACACAGGACATCGCACAACTGGAAAAAGTTCAAAGGAGATATACAAAGATGGTAAGAGGTTTTGTAATTGTCCCACATGAAACCAGATTAACCGTACTGAATTTGATGCCTCTCTACATTAGGTGTTTAAGAGGTGACCTACTCCTTATGTATGATATCCTAAATGATCCATATTTAATGAGTATCCTAGGTTTCTGTTTCAAGGAAGATACCTATAATCTTAGGAGACATCCTCTTCAACTGCAGTTAAAAAAATTTAATTATCTTCCTCGGAAGTTTCTCTATACACTTAGTGTAATTAAACCATGGAACATTCTACCAATAGATGTGATTGTTAGCAGTTCCAAACCCAATTTTAAAACAAGGCTTGATAAATTTATTTTATTTGAATCACTGTGTAGTTATTACTAGTAACACGAGCAATCATGGGCCTTATTGGCTCTCTAGCTCTGTAACGACCGTAGTATGACTCTTAGTATGAAAATCAAATGTCACTGGCACTTGAGGATGAGAAAAGGGGAAGACTTCTATGGCGATGCTGTTTCTATCATAACAGTGACCCACTGCCCTCATAGGGTGATCCAGCAACTGTAATGCTTGAGAGCAGTTATTGTGGGGGATAATCTCTGAGGCACTCCACACTCCTTACACATGGGCTGTGTCTACCTGATAGGTTGCTTGATGCACATGTGACTTCAAAGAAGTCTGACCCCCTTTCCCTGTGATGCTGCCTCTCCAGGACCAGTTCTTTATGTGCATCGGTACAGGTTGCGGCATATCACAACAGCTCCCAAGCAATTATTTCAAGAATATCACACACCAGGCTTAACAATTTTATATTCAAGGTTTTTTGGCAGTTTAGGATATGCTAGCATAGCAAAGCGTTTTATGGAATTACGTTGCGAAAATATATGGCTCAATCTAGATTCCAAAGATAGAGCTGGTTGTTTAAAATAACTTCCTTTGTGCTACTCAGAACTAATTAATGGTATCTGACTAGGAATCACAGAGATAATCACTCAGCCTACATTTAAATTATTGCCAGAGGCACACTACAGGAGATCAACTAAGGGTATTGTCTCATGCCCATAAATTTAATTCCAGATGCTTTACATTCTCTCTCAGCAAGTCTAAGATGAATTAAGCACTCATAACTACAGTTTGCAGCTTGCTGGGATGACTGCTAGCAGTCCCAGTTCAGCCTGCACCCACTACTACACTCTGGTGGGACTGGAAACACCCTATGGCTCCTGCTAGCAGCCACAGGAGTGCAGTCCCACATATATTTAAAACAACTCCTATATGAAGTTTGGTTGCTGCAGCGGGTGAATATTTCAAGCACATCCTATAGTCCAGTGTGCTGATAAAATTTAAGTTTGCTAAACGCAGGTAAGAAAACTACATTAATCAGAGTATTTGATATCAAAAGAGCTGAAATCATCTGCTAATATAACAATATCAGCATGGAATATAAGTACTTTTAAATGCCTACAGAGTGACTGGGCACAGAACTGATTATCCTTGGGGGCAGACAATAAATGATGACGTTATTAAAAAATAAATCTGGTACCCCTGCTAACGGTACCTGTGTTAGATGTACTGAAATATATTTCAACACAGCAGCTCCAGAGTATGTTCTGGCAGATATGCAACTGTTTAAAATTGCAAAACTGGTAGTCTTAGAGATGTTAGCACTGCGGCTTCTACTAGCGTCGGTTGTCTAGAAAAATATTAGTTGAGAAATTAGCAGCACAGTATTCAAATTATGAACATTTTTGCATCGTACAAGCATAGAGATTATTAGCTACCTGAACACCCCTGCTAGTGGTGCCAGGAGCTAAAAACAATGTCTGACCCACATAAATGAACACAGAATCTATGCAATGATTTACAGGAGGTAATATAATAAATAATCAACCTGGTTCCCCTGCCAGTGGTTCCTGAGTTGTATTAATCACCAGCAAGAATCTGGTGACCCACTAGCATCACTAACTTGTAAAAAGGTACTCACAAACTAATCCAGAAATGTTTCCTTGCTCTGGAAGGTGCATAAAATGCCCGTGCTGGATTCAGTCATTTCTCGAATTCAGTGGCACTAAATAAAAGCACCTGCGACCATTTCGTGCAATTTTCTATCCAAAAACACTCCCACAGAGAAAAGGAAACTCTAGGGACCAAAATGAAGCCACCCAAATGTTATTTTATGGCTTCTCAAACAACTCCTAGCAGCATGACCATCCTCCATGCTTCTTCATAGTTTCCAAATCTCCTGATACATGAGAGCTGCAAGCTGACTGGCTCTCAGCTCTCGTGAGATCTTGGCCACCATCTCAGAGGAAGATAAACAAACACGATTTGACTAAATCCAACATATCTTGCAATGGAAAATGAAGCTAGCAATTGCTACAGCTCCTCAAGCCTAACTCCCTTAACTTTTAACACTGACCATGAGGGAGAACTGAAGAAACATGTTTTAAAGAACAGAAAATGCCTCTGCACCAGACTGTGTCCTATTACACAAACAGCAATGCAGATGATTCCTCACTCAGTTTACCACACCCAAGGCAAGGATTAGCTAGGCATTCTGCCCCCAAGGCACATGCCTACATTATCCCAAAGAACATCAAGGCATACAAAAGGGACCAAAAATAAAACACAGTACTGTATTATATTGGGTCAACATACAAGGAGGTTTGATTAAAATAAAATAACTATTTGGAAAATAGTGAACTTTAATAGTAATTTATTTTACTGATATACACAGTTGTTTCCTTCTCTTAAAGGCACAATCACATATTAAGGAGCCGCTACTATGTACTGTGTGTGACAAAGTAATGCATACTAATGTTAATGCATGACTTAGCCCCATTAATTTTATAAAAAAGGGCTTGAACAAGATAATTTATCACATTTTTGAAATTTAAAGGATGCTAACAGAGCCATGTATTGTCTGAGATCTTTCGCAGTTGACAGGTAGATTCCACAGCCCCAGTTACCTGGAAGCTCCTAGCAGCAGTCCCAGGAGCTCAGTACATCAGGGGCTACAAAATAATTAAAGGCTCTCATGCCTTAAATGGGCATATACTCTGAGTTCCCCTACATGCTGTTCAGAACAAGCACACCACTACACTAAGGTGCCTGATGACCAGGAGCCCCTGCCAGCGGCTCCAGAGTCTATCCACTATTAAATGAGCAAGTGGCCACCTTTAGAACATCGGGAGTACCCTGCCAGCATCCCGGATTGCTAAAATACTAAGTAATGTGCCACAGTTCCCCATTACAAGCATAGTAGCATCTGAAGCGCTCACTCAAGACATAACTACAAAACAGTCTCTGAAGCATTCTCTCAGTCCCTCTGTGCCTCACCTCAAAATGACGTGCTCTCAAGAGTTTTTTACGGCACATTATGTCTTTTAAACTCACCATCTTCTTCTGTCAAAAGGTAGAGGAAACTCCTCTATCATCTACCTGACTGAAACACAACAAGCAAAGTAGGTCTCATGAGGAGGAGCATTGAGAAACTAACCTAACTTGCCTATCCAGATCAGCAGCTACAAGAAATATCATCATGGGACTTGCTGCTGTGATCTCGGAAAAGTTCTCCACTACCCCCTTATCTATGCAGGACTAAGGGTGTAGGCGGATGCCACACAGTGTAGATTGACTGAGAGTCACTGCCGCCATCTTGTGGAGAGCGCAACTACGCTCACAAATGTCCAACCAGCACAGAGGGCGTTGGTTAAAAGCACCAACCAATCTGCAACAGCAAACCACAATGCGAATAATTAAATATAAAGGCAATGATTTAAAAATCAATTGATAATGGGGAAAATACATTGGGACAGCACTATTACCACAGCTGTGGGCAAGGTAGCATAACACTGAGTCCCTCACTCACTCTAGCCACATTTATAGGGACAATGCACACTTTAAGGCACAGGCACAACAACAGCATGTACGGTGCAGAACATTACTGATTACTGTGCAGGGGAAGAATTAAGGGAAATAATAAATAAATAAAACAATATATCTAACCCCCCCCCCAAACACCATTCTCTCTATGTATCCTTTCCCAACTTACTACAATGGCCAAAACAAAGAGCTGCAGCCAACGCAATGTGCTGCTAGCCCCAAAACAACTAAGCATACTGTGTACATCAGATGCAGAAGGTGCACCCATGCCATCTGACTAGGAGGACACCTACGAAAACACAAAAGACGAGGCACAAACAAATATGCCACCTGCGATCCCAAATCCTCCGCTGGGCAGGATTTAGACACAGCAACAATTCCCCACCAAAATAATCAACTGATGCAGGCACAACTACTGTAAAACACCATGTGAAATAAAGTCAGGGCCAGAACCCCACTCACCACAGCTGGATTCAGAAAGACACTCCAATCCAGAAATAGAGATGGTGGTGGTTACACAAACACTAACATCCAAATGGTGTTTGCCTGATCAGATACAGGCATTAATGCGAAACACACTGATGAAGGTAGGGTTTGTCACACCAACACCTACCCCACTACCCAAGCTAATCCCCACATCTTAATGGCACACTGCCCATGCCATTTGCCTGATAATAATGCAATACACCCCTTGAGTAGTCTCTACATAGTGGCCACTCCACTGGGAAGCCTAGAAAAGTGGTACATGCAAGAGTAAAAAATGGCCATAAACATTCTGGAAATCAGGGCGCTATCCTGTGTACCACTGCAATTCACAAGGCTAGTCAGGAAAAAGGGAAATTTCATCATACGCTCAGACAATCAGGTTATCACCTCCTATATCAACAGACAAGGAGGAACAAAGAGTGGAGCCATGCAAAGAGAGGCTCAAGACTCATTCTTTGGACACAAAAACATCAGGTGAGCACATCAGCCGTAGACTTGGCAGGCAGGCTGAATACCACCGCAAACTGGCTAAGTCGCCAGTTAATACATCTG
Organism: Neoceratodus forsteri; assembly: GCA_016271365.2. Classification (NCBI taxonomy): domain Eukaryota; kingdom Metazoa; phylum Chordata; order Ceratodontiformes; family Ceratodontidae; genus Neoceratodus; species Neoceratodus forsteri. Next base: position 203,450,447 of record JADMNL010000027.1, read on the forward strand.
GGAGAGTGGAAGTTTCATTCTAACATATTCCAAATGATCAACAGACACTGGGGACCGATATAAACAAACTTGATGGCCACCAACAAGAACAATCGGTACCCCAGATTCTGCTCCCGCTTCAGGAATGACAAATCCATGGAAGTGGATGCACTATCAGCTACATGGTCATTCCAGGTAACCTACATCTTTCCATTGATACTGCAGGTTCTGAAAGAGATATGCAGATCCAGAACCTGGGTGATAATCATCACCCCTCACTGGCCCAGGAGAACATGGTTCGCCACGATAGTGACAATGGCACTAGACCACCCATGGACACTAGCATTCACGGAAGATATTCTCACCCAGGGACCGGTATGTCACCTCAGTCCGAACAATCTCAAATTAGCATTCAGGGAAGATATTCTCACCCAGGGACTGGTATGTCACCTCAGTCCGAACAATCTCAAACTAACAGCCTGGTTCCTGAAAAGGAGAGACTGTTAAGAGAGGGATACCACCCAGCGGTCACCAACGCTATGGAGAAACCCCATTACCTCAAAATATCAGAGACATTCAAGATTATTCCACAGGTGGTGCGAAGAAAAAATAATGCAACCTCTAAGGGCCACAGTGCCCAACATACTTCTCTTCCTTCTGCAAGATCTGGATAAGGGACTATCTCCAGCATTCCTAACAGTGCAAGTAGCAGCAATCGATTCAATCTACATCCTAAGATAAAACAATGGACCACTCCCTGGGACCTCAACTCAGTACCCAGGGCAATGACCAACTCACCATCTGAACCTCTACAGTCATTACCACTCAAAGGGCAAGCATTTAAAACTTAGGGTCACTATATGTTCAGCTAGATGCATAAGCAAACTACAAGCATTATCCCACAGACTGCCTTATCTGGTATTTCATGAGGACAAGAGCAGCTTAAAGATGATCCCTTCCATTCTACCTAAAATATGCACACCTTTTCACACCAAACAGCATATTGAAATACCTGTCTATATGCCTGCAGACAAGGTAGATCGGGACCCTCAACATCAACTGCTAGCCATGAGGAGACTAATGCCAACTTACATCACAAGAAAGGTAGACATGTGGCACATATTGGCTTAAGTCTGCCATAACAGAGGTGTATAAGGCCTCAAATCATACACCACCAACAAAAATCAAGGCCATTCCACTACAGCAATAGCCACATCATGGGCCAAGAGAAACATGGCCACAATAGAGAAAATTTGTGCTGCTGCTACATGGGCATCGACGTACACATTCACTACACACTACAGGGTAGATGTAGTCCTGGAACCAAAAACTAACTTTACTTAAATAGTGTTGTTAGCAGCAAGGTTGAACATAACATAATAGACTGACTACCGGCCCTTACCATTAGGGTACTGCTTTTTACATCGAAACCCATGTGTAAGGAGTGTGGAGTGCCTCAGAGATTATCCCCCACAATGGTAGTTTACTCACCTGGTAAAGGTGATTGTGGAGGTATACATCTCTGAGGCACTCCACAACCCACCCAGATAATCAGTCAGAGACAAAGGACTCAAGATGAGCTTCAAGATATAACAATCAACATGCCATTTGGGCCGGAAATCTTAAGTATGAATAAGAAATAAAGAGAGGACCCTCATGGGCCACAGCATTTTTGGTAAAACATAACAAATGCCTCTACTATAGTTTATTTAATACGCTAAGATACATATCAGGAAACACTGCGCTGCCTACTAGCAAGTCAAGAATTATTGGTTACAGATTAGGTACAGCTTTGGAAGAATTCGAACTGATCCTGGAGAGGCAGCATCACAGGGAAAGGGGGTCGGACTTCTATGAAGTCACATGTGCATCAAGCAACCTATCAGGTGGACACAACCCATGTGTAAGGAGTGTGGAGTGCCTCAGAGATGTACACCCCCACAATCACCTTTACCAGGTGAGTAAACTAACATTCCTGAGCATCTATCAGGAGTTCTCCTGTGAAGCCTTATAAGAGGAATGGGAAAGTTGCCCTGAGGCTCTCCAGAACCACAGTCTTTGAGCCAAGACTAGCTGAGGCTTGGCAGTCCCAGAAGTATTCCTCTGGTTATAAGGAGAGAACTAGCTAAACTGCACCTCCAGTTACAGCTCTAAAAGGTTAAATATCAGATCACCACGCAGATAAAGAAACAGAGTAGCCCCTCAGTAAAGCACACCTCGTTATACTGAACTCCCGGTTATAACAAACGGTTTCGATGGCTCTCAACTGTGTCCGCTATTTTCAGTACAGTACTGTGGCTCCCAATGTCAGCTGTTATATTTCAAGCCGGCTCATACTGTAATCAATAAAATGGTCAGTTTTATTCCGCTGTATTCACCCACCCACTCAGTCTGTTACCCTCCCAACTGTCTATAAGAAAGTTAATGAAGTTAAAGTACAGCCAAGTGCGGGTGAAGGGGTGCATGGAGAGCGAGAGTGAGAGCGTGAAAAAAAGCCGATAGCTGGGGTTGAGTCAGAGCAACAGAGAGATGTCTGTTTTGGTTTAAAATAAAAAATAGTATACAGCACCATGAGTCCATGTGTTGGGTGGAGAGGAGGGACAGAAACTACCTGAAGTTTTACAAGCACAAGGTGCCAAAACTGAGGGCCGCAAACTGAGAGCTGCCGTTGGGCACAGTGGAATGCCTGCTGTTCTGTTACAAATGTATGTAAGCCAAGCAAAGCCAAATGTTACTAAACATAAACATACTAAAATGCCAGCAGAATAGGCCTAACGTTCTTTCGCGTCTGCTCGATTGGTCAGCCCCCACCCTGGGTGCTGACCTTGCTGCCCCTCTTGCCTTCTCTGGCTTCTCCCTTCCCAGTTCCAGATATTCTTGCTGCATTGAATTTTGCTTCCAGAACCCTTCCCCTGTACCTGTCCCAGCCCCTCTTGAACCCCTCCACCGTCTCTGCCTCCACCAGCCCCCTAGGCAGTGCATTCCATGGCTCCACCACCCTCTCAGTGAAGTAGCACCTCCTCCTTTTTCCCCTGAATCTTCCCCCCTCCAGCTTCCACCCATGCCCTCTAGTGGCCCCCTCCTCCTTCCTTCGAAGCACCCTGACTGTTCCTCCCCTATTTACCCTCTTCATGTACTTAAAGACCTCTATCATGTCCCCCCGGTCCCTTCTCTCTTCCAATGTGTACATATTTAGCTCTTTGAGCCTCTCCTCATAGGTCCTGTCCCCCAAGCCCCAAATCATTTTGGTTGCCCTCCTCTGGACCCTCTCCAGGAGTTTAATGTCCCTCTTTAAGTGTGGCCTCCAAAACTGCACGCAGTACTCAAGGTGTGACCTCACCAAGCAGTTATACAGAGGGAGCATCACTTCCCTCCTTCTGGAGGTGATCCCCCTAGCGATGCATCCCAGCATCCTGTTGGCCTTGGCTGCTGCCCTCCTACAAGTCTCCGAGTTGTTCATTTTGACATCCACCACCACCCCCAGGTCCCTCTCAGCCATCGAGACTTGTAGCATTTCCCCCAGGGTGTACACTTGGCCTGGGTTTCTGGCCCCCAGGTGGAGTACCTTGCATTTCCCTGCATTGAACCTCAGCTTCCACTTTCTAGACCATCTTTCCAGAGCCTCCAGGTCCCCCTGTAGGGCCACCCTCCCCTCCTCCCCATCCACCACCTCCCCCAGTTTTGAGTCATCTGCAAAGAGACTCATCTCACTCCTGATTCCTGTCCTTATGTCAGAGACGTAGGCGTTGAACAAGAGGGGACCAAGGACTGATCCCTGTGGGACCCCACTAATGACCCTCTTTGGGGATGAGACTATCCCGCCAACTTCCGGTCATGGAGCCAATTGCCTATCCATCTGATCATCTGGTTCCCCACTCCCATTTCTCCCAGCTTATCCAACAGGCCCATGTGAGGAACAGAGTCAAATGCCTTGCTGAAGTCTAGAAAGAGGACGTCCACTGGTCTACCAAGGTCCAAGGCACTCGTCACCCAGTCATAGAACTCAACAAGGTTTGTCTGACACGATTTCCCCGAGACAAATCCATGCTGTCTATCATCCAGGCACCCTGACTTTCCAGGCCCCCAGCCTCTCCTTGACAATGCCCTCCATCACCTTGCCCACCACCGATGTCAGGCTGACAGGCCTGTAGTTCTCTGCCACCTCCCTTGATCCCCCCTTGTGGATAGGCACTATATGCGCCACCTTCCAGTCCTGGGGCACCCACCCTGTCCTCAGAGAGATGGTGAAAAGCTCTGCTAGGGGTTTCGCCAGGAGATCCGCAAGTTCCTTCAGCACTCTGGGAAGTAATTTATCCGGCCCTGGTGCTTTCTCCGTCTTAAGGGAGCTGAGGGCTTCCCTCACTCTCTCTACTGTGATTTCCACTTCCAGTACCTCTTCTCCCTGCTTAGCCCTCCCCTTCCTGCCAGTGATGCCTCCCCCTCTCCCCAGACCCGCCGATCGGTAAGGGTCCCCCCCTCCTCAGTATCTCTGTCTCCTCCCATGTATGATGCAGCACCCCCATTTTCCTTGGTGGAAACTGAGGCGAAGTACTCATTTAGTACCTCAGCCTGCTCCCCCGGGTCTTGTGCCCATCTCTCCCCTGATTTAATCCTGCTAATCTGCCCCTTCACCCTTCGCTTTTCCCCAATGTATCTAAAGAACCCCTGTTCCTCTCCTGATTTCCCGGCCAGGTTCTGCTCCTTCCTTGCCTTAGCCGCCTCACCACCCTAGTGGCCCTTCTAGCAATCAGCCTGCATCCCTCGATCCCTTTCACTTCTTGAGCACTTGAATTGCCTATAGGCTGCCTTTTCCTGCACCACCTCCTGGACCTCCCTGGTCCACCAGCAGGGTTTCGAGACCCTACCGCATTTTCGTCTTACTCTTGCACAGGTGCTGGTAGCATCTTGCACCCCTCTCCTGATGATTTCCCACCTACTATCAGCGTCCATGTCTGACCCAATCCCATCCAAATGCTCCTTAAGGATCCTTCCCATTTTCTTAAAATCGTTCCCTGAAGTCAGTTACCTCCGTCTTTGTGCAGCTTTCTAGCCCTCCTAGGTCTAGAGCAGAACCAGACCGTGGCATGGTCACTCCCATACGGGTCCCTTACCTCCAGGCCCCTAATCTGGTCACTGTCTGCCAGGACCACATCCAGTACCCGTGCCTCCCTGGTCGGTTCCCCCACCTGCTGAGTTAGGAACGCGTCTTGAAAGACATCCAATAACCTCTGTTCCCTGGTCACAGAAGATGTCAGTCTCCCAGTCTGTTCCTGGCATGTTTAAGTCCCCCAACACCACCACCATTCCTCTGCCCAGTCTGCAGTGTCTCCCAACATCTGCCACCAGACTCTCCTCCAGCTCCTCTGCCAGGGCAGGGGGTCTATACACCACTCCTATTTTTACTCTCTTCCCCCTTGTTATCAAGGTGACCCAATTGCTTCCACGGTTCCCTCCGCCTCTACTCCCCCTATGCCAATGCAGTTTTTGACTATCATTGCTACCCCTCCTCCCCTTCCCTCCCCCCTGTCCTTCCTGAACATAGTGTAACCCTCCAGGTTCAGGTCCCAGTCGTGTCCTGCAGTGGCCCAGGTCTCAGTGACTGCTGCCACATCTACTGCTCCCTCAGTTAGCATCGCCTGGAGCTCAGGCATTTTATTTCCCAAGCTCCTGGCATTTAGCAGGACTACCTTCCACCCTTTCCCTATACTTCCATTTCCCCTGCTCGTGTTCCCATGGGGATTCTGTTTTCCCCTGGTCTGCACTTTACCAGTCAGCCTTTTCCCGCAATCCTCCAGCTCCCCAGGAGGTGGAGACAGAGTCCCTCCTTTATCGGCACCCCCTTGACAGCCTTTTCTCTCATCCTTCCCCCCTTCACAAGTTTAAACCCCACTTTTCACCAATGAACCTTTCTATTTTCAACTCAAGGATTCCCCTCCCCTCCAAATTGAGATGGAGTCTATCTCTAGCATACAGCTCCTTATCCTCCCAGGTCTCCCCCCAATCCCCATCAACCCATACCCTCTGGCCTCACACCACTCCCTGAGCCACTGGTTTATCTCCCTAATCTTCCTTTTGTGCTCCCCACTAGCCCTTGGCACTGGCAGGATTTCTGAGAAGGAAACTGTGCAACCTATGTCATGACAGACCCTGGAAAGCTCCCTGAATCTTGCCTGTATCTCTAGCTCGCTATTTCCCTCAATGTCATTTGTACCCAGGTGGACCAGTATGTCCGGGGAACTCCCACAATCCTTTGCCAGCTGATATACCTCGTGCTTAGCCCTGTGCACCGTTAGTCCAGGGAAGCATTTTGTTCTAACTGGCCAGGCTCCTCCCTCCCTATCCCATTTGATACCCCTGATCATAGAATCCCCCAACAGGAGCACTCTGACCGCTCCTTTTCCTACATTTCCCCCCCTTCCATGTCCCTCATCCTTTCTACTGGCCCCTCCACCCAGCCGGCTCCTTGTTCCTCCCCCTATCTGGGTCCACATGCCACCCTCCTTATTTACCCTGACCACCCTCCCTCCAATCCTATGCCTCCTCCTCCTGAGTATCCTTCTGTACCTTAACTCCCCTCACTGCTCGCAACTGGTCCTTCTCCCCATCTGCTAAACTAGCCTGGCTCGTCCTCCCTTCCTTGCTGTCTCCATTTAGTCCCTCCTTGCTTGTTGTGCTCCCTGGCCTAAACCCTCAGCTCCCTTTACTAAATCCTCCTTGTACTTCTGGTCCTTCTCCTTTACCTTTCCTCCCAACTGGTCCTTCTATTGCGCTTTCCTCCCTCTCCCCTGCTCCGATTCACTGCTCCCCATTTTCCTGCATTCCAGGTTCCCCGTTCTTCCTGCTATCTGGCCCCTGCCTCCTGCCCCCACTCCTTTCCATCTCTAACCACCTCGCCATGGCTACATCACCCCCTCATCCTCGAGCAGAAGAAGAGAATTGAAGCGGTTACTGAGTGTAAGATCTGATCCACCTCCCCGCCTTGCTTCCTTCTGTCCAGCCCTGGCCATCTGCCTACTTCCCTGAGAATGTTGTCCCTCTGTCCCTCCTTTGTGAGGGTTCCCAGTTACCTGCCTGCTTCCTTGGTAGTGTCCTTTTGGACCCCCTCTGCCAGGATCCCTATGTGACCCCTGAGTATTCTCCTGCACTCCTTTCCCTATGCTGCTGCCCCCAGTGCTTGGTGTAACCCTGTGGGAGATCCCCTGCCCCCTTCCCCAACCATACCTCCCCCCTTCCCCCAGCTGTCTCCTAATCCCCAACCTACTCCCTAAGCTGTGCCAGCTGGTAGCACACTGGGCAACCACCAAACTTCCAAGCCCAGTCCAGTATCATGGCTGCTCCACACCCTGTGCACCCCACCACCCTCCCAAAGATGCTGGCCCTAATGCCATGTGGTTCCATCCCCTTCCAAGTAGGTTTCCTTGGGTGAGCCACCAGGTTCCCCCCAGTCCAAGATACACCCCTACTGCCAAATCAGGTCACCCACTAATCTTAGATACAGTCCCACAGTACACCGGTAACCCTGTTACTAGGTGCAGTACAACACAGTAAACTTATAAGGGAAATGAACAACTCCCTAAGCTCCTCTCTCCCGGCCTTTAAATCCAACCCCCAGCGGCTAGAACTACATGAGCTGCACCTGCAGCCTTTTCCTCCAATCGCAGGGCAGGTGTTCCCCTATAAATTAGCAGAACTCTGGGGAGGGAGGGGTGGGGGAGGGTGGGTCTTGGGCAGACACCCGACTCAAGAGAGAGTGTATCAGCCCTGTGTCTCCCCTCCAAGCCCAGCAGCCAAATACCCAGGCCCAAGCAAATCCCACCAAATAGGTTTTAAATCAGAAGAAATAGGCCTCCACCAGCGCAGCCTGTTACACAGTGAAACATCCAACAAATGAGCCCACTTACAGCCACCAAACCAGTTTTCAAACTTCCAACAGCCCCCACAACAATACCCTGCTAGCCCCTTAGAAGTAAGAAAGCAAAGAAATAACCTTCTACCAAGTAAAATCCACAAGAACCCTGTAAAAACAACAAGCAGCAGCTACTGTCCTGGAACACAACTGATCCTGTCCCCTTCCAGTTCCTTCTGAGGAGACAAAGCAGCCAACACCACAAACCTGATTCAGCTCTGCCTCCAGTCAATTAGCTGAGTGAGACCTGGCCAGACCATTAACACCCTTCCCCCACTATGCAGTAATCTTTGCAGCTACTGAAGTCAGCAACAATGAATCAAAATTCAACCCAAAGCCCCCAAAATATGTTTGTTGCCAAAGGAACAGGTCTCCAATTCAATCAGCTTCACTAAAAACACAAAGAAATAACCTTTTACCAAGTAAAATCCACAAGAACCCTGTAAAAACAACAAGCAGCAGCTACTGTCCTGGAACACAACTGATCCTGTCCCCTTCCAGTTCTTTTTTTTTTTTATAAAGCAGGGTACAGGTCATGCAGCTGTGAACAGCCAAGAGCGGGTTGGGGGTGGATGCAGATGTGTTAGGGAGAGTGAGAGCAAACATCTGAAGGCAAACATCCGTAATGTAGTCAAATACACCACTACCATCAGTTTAACTTTTTTTTACTTTAAAAAAAAAAAAAGTACTGCAAGTATAATAAAATGAACGCAAAAAACAGTAGCTTTGACGTGACTAGGACAACTGATGCAATAGCAGGTAGCGCAGATAGTGTTGTACTGTATACTAGCATCCCGCAATGTAACGAACAAGTTACTAGAAGGAATGGTCATTATGGCTCTTAACTCGTTCATTATAGCGAGGGGCTACTATACTGGAATCAACAGTACTCTGAGCATGCCCTACTAGAATTGTGAGACACTCTATAAAGAAATGTAGCACTGAAGCATGTCCCATACGCAGCACTTTGACTGAAAACACTGCAGGCCCACGCAGAATTTCAGGCACTTGCAGCGGCTGCACCGAAGTGGTATGCTGCAGAATGTATCATACATGCTCACAGAAACCAGGCAGTCATGTTCCTCAGGCATAAAAGGAGAAACACCTAATTGCCAGGAACCACTGGAGTGAACTACCTATACTGACCCAGGCCAGCAGTGAGCACATTAAGCACTGTTGTGATGTAATGATGTAAAAAACAGGACATCTGCTTCCCAACATAAAGAATTACTGCCTGTTAGGCGTCATGTGCAAAGGCCCAGTTACTTACTGGCCGAAGTCACTAGGTGTATAAAAATCCTAGCCAGGCTGTCACAAAACAGAATGCACTTGTACTGACAAAGTTAGCAGGGTGTGCCAAGGCTGCAAAGCTGAGCACACTGGTGGTTAAGAAGTCATTATGAAGAGCATATGTGCAAGCTCTCATTGTAAATGAGCTGTGACTGGCACAAGGCTCAACTTGCACTGTGCACTTACCCTTTAGACATGTTCTTAGAGCAAATAATTCTGCATAAAGAACGTACTGCAACAATAACTGCTGAGGAAGATGTCTATGCTGCAAAGTACTCAATGCCAAGAAAAGAAGGAACGTCCCCAAAAGGGTATGCTGAGATTATGCAGGGAGAGGAGCCCATCTAGAAGGGTGCATAAAAATAGTAGTCACATGTCAACTACATAACTGCACAGTGCCAGTAACTTCTTGCAAGAAAATACATCGCTCCCAAGATATTACAGTACTTGGCTGTGGCGATGCTTTGCAAGTGGAAGGCATCACCTGTACAGTTTTAGGAATGGATGCATCCACAATGGACAGCAGAAGTGTAACATTAGATAGCATGTGTCCCGCTGTTCTAGTGGCAACAAAGGGCAGATGTGCAGTGGCAAGCCAAGGAAGCAAGTGAAACTGCATGAAAATAATGCAAATTTGTGCAAAAGAAAAAGAAATGCATGAGGAAATAGTACACATTTCTGTGTGGCATTTGCATGGAAAATACAGCAAAACTGCATGAAAATAATAGATGGCATGGACAAAATGCAAGTTGCATGAAAATAGCACTTAGTACAGACATCATTCATTATGCAGGACATTAAATAGCTAGTATACCATAACAAAACACTACACACATCAGAGGGTAATGCTAACCATTTTCTGAATTGTATAGAACTAGACTGCTAAACATTTTTTATGTTTTTTAGTCAAGTTTACACATTCAAAACACATTAAAAATAAAGCATGTTTCATTTTGCTAACAAATCTGTGCCATGTGCTATGTATTTTCACAGCTGATTAGCACTTTCACACATGAAACTGCTAATTAATGTTTTCGGCTTATTTAATACCCTGATTATGACAGTGAAGACTCCAACATGCTTGGCACAGACAGTAGCATGCCTGGTATCAACGCTGGCACCAATGAAGGATGGACGTCTTTGGTCTCTGATGTCGATACCATATTGTCATCAAGGTGGGGCCCATCAGCACTGTCAGCACCATCATTGTCATGATGATACATCAGGGCATGGACATGGAGATAGATGCAGAATGGTCTCTGTGGCAGGTGGGCCTCAAAGAGACCTTGACAGAGTCCTTCTCTCTACTCATGGGCGGATCTAATAAGGACCCATTCTGAATCCTGTTCTCCCTTATCATCCAACCAGTTCTTGACAACCTGAGCAATCTGTGATGTTGAGATAGACCTGAAATACATACAATTTGAGTTCTGGGGTGTAGAGGAGGTTGGTGCTGAGGAGTTTAATGGCCCAGAAAACCTGTTGAATAGCAACAACGATGCTGCGTAAATGGGAAAACTACAATATAACAGCTGTGGAACCGAATGGCTGACCGGCACTGAATAAATTGATTTACATTATGTAAGTACAGAGAAGTTCAAATACAAAAAGTAAAACAATGAAAATTACAATAAACTAGACAGGAAAGGTATTTGGAACAACGAGAAGTTTTGGTCCCCAATTAGATCGTAAATCTACAAAGGTGGGAAAAAAGAACTCGGGCAGTTGGGGCTGGTGCTGCTTTATGTTGATGGCACATGCTTGGCACCGTATGCTAATGCCATGCACTGTTGTAGCAAGACCCAAAAGTTCTGGTTTCCAAGAGGTCCTACTGCCTCCTGCTCTGAGACCAAAGAGTGGTGCTCTATGGAGGAGATCGACTTTTAGAAGATCTAGGTAATAATTTAGACGACAACCAATTACATGCATTTAAAAATCATGCCAGATCCAATGGCTTAGATGCAAATGCATCTGCTTACTGTAAGGGGGAAAACAGGGTTAGTTTGAACCCAGACCCCTGTCAGCAGCAGCAGAAGCTGTGCACAGTCCCTGGGAACATGCAGTGTCTTTGGAGTGGGTCTGTGGCTTCTGTCATTGCAGGGACCCAAGCAAGACGGACCCATCTCAGATCCTCCCCTGATGTTTAGCTGAAAGCTATGAGTGGTGTCATGGCTCTGTCCATACATGCTGACATCATGTTAAGGGGTTGTAACTGGATGCAAGACTCTCCCTGGGCTAGTCATGGGGGGCTATACTACAAGGTATGGGAAGGGGAAAGCTGCGGGGGGGGTGGAACATCAGGGGATATAGTGGGAGAAAATGCAATATACATGAGTTGTGGAAGATGATCAGCAGTGGGAAAACATTATCAATATCTGCTAGGTCAGCACAGTGGAAGCGCTATTGCTCGCAATGGCTATGACCCAAGATTGGAAGCAATCTTGGGTCATCAGGGGACGGCCAGGAGGAGGAGAACTGAGTGCCCCAGAGGATGTTTTCCTCCTCTGTGGACGGTGGATTGTCTCCACCAGAACACTGCCACCATGGTAACCACAGCTAGTGGGATGGCTGGAGGAACAGACTTGGTAGGAAGCAGATGCCGACGTGTTGATGTGCTCAGCGTATGCACATCATGGCATTATACCCAAGAACCGCCTCAGGGATTGAGGGAAGGAAAAGAAAACAGGCCCTGGCATGGGAGCAACAGTCCTGGTACATCTGCCCCCGCAGTCTCAACCAGGTAGCCTCGCAGAACGACCACAAGGAACCCTGTTGAGGGGTGCCTCAACCCCATCTGGGGGGTGATCTAAGGCAACATGTCAGTCCAAGTGGAGGAAGCCACGGTAAGTGGCAATGTGGGTGGCCTGTGTGCCAGAGACAGAAGGGGGCATAGACAGAATGAAAAAAAAGATAAATATTTGCTATGCAAAAGTATTTCATTTGCTTCAGATATAAGCATGCTGTATTCTTTTAGCGCCAACAGCTTCAGCATTTCCAGGCTTCCACGTGAGAAGACAGGTACTATACAAATATCACTGGGTTCAGTAAAACAATGAACAAGTTAACTCAAATGAAACTGAATTTTAAGAGGTACCCTAACAACTTCCTCTTCCGTAGAATGGGGTTGTTGACTGTGTTCAAGGGTTTCAGACTGACTTTCAGGTCCTGAATTCTCATGGTAGCAAGCTGTTCTGCATGAGCCTGCTGTATCTCAGCAACTACTGCCTGTAATGGGAAGAAAATATGGATTATTCACCTGTAACAGTAGTTTGAGTAGTGGTATACAGTTTATTTCCACCAAGTCCCCTGGAATTCTGCGATTCCACGGCAGCAACATTTTCCACAGAATTTGCATCATGACACAGAATATATACAGTGCTACAGAATTCACTGTTCTTGGTGAATTTTCATTCACATATACAGTTCTCTGATAGCACCTAGATCCATTCCCCATCTTGTTTATCCTGAAACCCCTCTTCTATGCTTGGCATGCAATGTTATCAATGATATCATATCGTATTCTAGCCAATGGCAGGACTACATTCTGACTCAAAAATCAATAAATCATGCCACAGAACTCAGAAAATGCTGCAGCAGAGGCCTAAGAGGCCTGCTGCAGAAATCAGGACAAACTGCCATAGAACACTAGGGGCCTGATATCCACACTCTGGCTGTCTTCCCTGATAGAGCAGAGTCATCAGAAGTCTTCAAGCTACGCTCCTCCCACCACTTGGGTGGTATAACCTCTGGCTCCGACCCATGATGTCATATCTTTGTATGCTGAAAGCAGGGATCCGGGTGTCACTTGCCAGGAGAGGTTGGGTGGGTTGTGTGGATGTGAACTGTATACCACTAGCAGAACTATGGTTACAGGTAAGTAACCCATATTTCTAACAATGACGATACAGGTCACAGCAACACTCTGGCAGACTACAAGCATTCCTCCAGAAGGAGGGGCAAGGTACGCACCCCTATTTGGGGAAGAGAGTTTGGAGGACCGAAGACTAAAAAGCAGCATCCCAACGACTCATGATGTTGATGCTGTAATGGGAGATGAAGCTGTATGCTTTACTCCAGGTTGCAGCCCTAAGTATCTCCACAATGGGATGTTCCTGGAAACAGCCAGTAAGGCAGTGGTATGTCTGGTGAAATGAGCGTTAAGCCCCTTGGGCTACTCCCTACCAGCCAACCTATAGCAGAGGTTGATGCAGGATGTAATCAACCTGGCAATCATCTGTTTAGCTGCCAGTCTGCTAGGTGTGGTTTCAACATATGTTACAAAAAGTTGGCAAGCCTCATCCTGAATGCCAGACATGGGCTCTCTGTAATAAGACAGCGCTCTCTGAAGGTCCAGAGTATGGAGCATGCAATTGACCTAGGTTGGGTTGTCAACTGGTTAAAGTGAAACTTGGATATGACCTTCGGGAGGAACTTTGGGTCGGGGAGACAGATGACCTTGTCCTTGTGAAAGACCAGCTAAGGAGACTCCACTTAGAACGCCTGGAGCTCACTGATCCTTCTGGCTGACGTGATAGCCAGCAGGAAGGCAGTCTTTCACAACAGATGTGACATCTTACACCTATGTATTGACTCAAATGGCTTGCCCATGAGCATCGCCAGCACCAGCAGTAGGATCCATGGAAGCGGAGGTTCGTGCACCAGAGAGGACAACTGATCCAGGCCTTTGAAAAAGCACCCTACCACCTTCTCATGGGCCACTGTCGGCATACCCGCCTTTGGCCAGTATGCAGCTCTGGTTGCCAGGTACACCTTCAGGGCTGTCGTATGCAGTGCTGACTGACAGAAGAACCAGAGGTAGTCGAGGATGCCCACCATGGGGAAGGTAAGGGGACCAAGCTCCTTACCCTGCCACCAGATCGAGAATCTCTTCCACTTCAATGCATAGCATTTGCAAGTACACTCCTTAATGGATGACACCACAACGTGGAGGAAGTTATCTGAAAGTTCCAGAACCTGGAACTGTAGTCATACAGGGCCAAGGCTGAGAAGTGCAGGGACTGGAGGTCCATGTGCAGGACCTTAACCTACTGCCTGTTAAGCAGATCGGAGTGGAGTGGCAACCTCCACAGAGATCTGCTGCTGAGGCTGAGGAACTCCATATAACAGAACTACCTGGGCCAGTCTGGGGCTATCAAGATCATCTGCACCTCGTCTTTCCAGGCCTTGACCATGACACTGTGGATCAAGTGTAGTGAAGGCATACAGGAGGCCTAGGCACCAGGGAATTGTGAAGAAATCCCCCAATAGTGTTGCAGACTGGGTGGGGGGGACAAAACAGTGTCAGTTGTCTGTTTTCCCATGAGAGAAACAGGTTCACCAGAGGTGTTCCCCACTGGAAGAAAGTACAGTTACGTAAGCACTTACAGTAACAGTGGATCTTCGAGAGGAGCTCTTGCAGTAGGCAAAAAAGTGCCTACTGTTAGGACTAGGCTGCCAGGCAACAGGACCCCATGTAAAAATTCTAGCTAGCAGTACCAAAACAGGGACCGCCCCCTGATGTCAGCATGCTGACATCTGGTCTGGTATAAAGGGGGCAGTCCCCCACACTGCCTGAGACCCTGCAACAAGGTCTGACAGGAGAAAAAAGGAGGACTCCTGCGGCCTGAAAAGGCCAAGATGGAGAGAGATCAGGGGGATAGAGGGAGGGAAAAGAGTGCCTACTGCAAGAGCTCCTCTCGAAGATCTACTGTTACGGTAAGTTCTTACATAACTGTACTATCTTACTTTGAGGGGGCTCTTGCAGTAGGCAACACCATTAGGACAGAGTCCCAAGCAGTGCCTAAATGAAATATCCAGGAGGAGGAGAGGAAGAGAACAACCTTCACCAGAGAGCTGATCTCGGACAGCAGGACGGCATCAGGAGGACACAGTGAGAGTCCAAAGAGCACCTGAAAAGGGGGTACCTCCTACAGGGTAGACCAATCAAGAAACAGGTGCCTATACCTGAGGAACCCTGATGCAGAAAGCACTTCCTCCGCTGGCATGGTGGTGCCAATGGTTGAGGTGCTGGACACAACACCTCGTGCTACGCCAGCGACCCGAGTTCGGGAATGACCTCGGGTCGTCGGGGTGCCGGCATGAGGGGGTGGAAGAAGCGGGACTGGCATGCTGCCAGGCTGCTCTCCTCTCCTGGGGGTGGTGGTGGGGGTGGGTTGTCGACCCTCACATAGTTCCGTTCCCACTGGATGGAGGCCCAGTAGGATAACGTAGGCAGGCAGGGTGGCAATAGGGGTGGGCAGAAGGAGTTGAGCCGACTTCCGGTGTGCGTGTGCCTCCACACGCACGTACAGCTGTGTTCTGGGGCTCCGGGAGGGGAACGGGAGAAAACCCAAAAAAATCTAAATCTAAAAAAAAAAAAAAAAGAAAGCACTTCCTCCTGAGAGACCCGAGTAGAGGTCGTACAGGAGGGAGGAAGGCTAATGACAGAAGCTGTCGTCAGGCTCCTTCGAATGGTCGAAAGAAAGGGGAATCATAGAGAAATCTGTCCCGACTCCAAATCTGGCCTTAATACCCGACCCCTGCCCAAGAAAAACAGGGGATGGGGCCCATGACTCTAAAGACCAAATGGTGAGTCTCAGTGACTGTCCCAGAAAGCCATCAAACAGGCTGATGGAAAGAAACCCCTCAAGGAGTGATACTCTGGAGGTTTAAAGGGGGTAATTCAGAAGGATGCCAACCCTGCCTCCAAAGGAGCCGTCAAAAATGAGACTGGCTAGGGTGGAAGCAGAGAAGGTTGCAAGATGGTCAGGACGTAAGGCGTCCGACCTAAGAAGGTCCTACAAGGACCAAGGGAATGCCCCTACCTGATCAGGGGAATGTAAACCCTAGAGAAACAAGCATGTGTCAATGCCGAATGTTTGCTTGCTGGTATTACTACTGGAAATGCAGGAGTTAGACAAATGCAAAGTAGGAATGGCAGTGAAGTATTGGACATAACGCCAACCCCACCTCCACCCTGCAGAGATGGACAGGCATTGGGGCATGCGTTTGGGTTGTCACTCATAAAGTTCATGCCATTTCACCTCACCCTATCCTGCAGACACTGACAAGTGTTGAGGTGTGCCTTGGGGTGTTCGGCTTTACAGTCAGCCCACTCCATAAGGACATATGCTGAAATGGGTGCAATATAGAATGGGGTGAACTGTGGGGCTGAAGAGTCCAAGGCACAGTTCGATGCCTGTCAGTGGCTGCAGGGTAGGGGGGTGGGGTTGGAATGGCATGAGCATTACAGTCAGCAATCCAAAGGCACACCCCTGATGCCTGTCAGTCTGTACAGGCTGGGATATTATGGTTAGACACTGTAACGCCCCGGGCATGTGTTGGTATTTACAGTGCAAATTTTCAACATGGGCATTTTGTGGCCCCCACCTCATGAAAGCATTTGGGACCTCTTCTCATGAACAGTGGCAGTGTGATTTTGTCAATGTGTCCTGAAATTTGAGTTTCTACAGCGATCGTGCCATTGTGCGCCAGATGTACGAAAACACAGATCAGGCCGGATGTGAAGAATGACAGCTGTACCCATTCATAGGGAGGTGTGAAGAGATGTCAACGTTGAAAATCTGTAGTGAAAGAATTAAAAATGCTCAAACCTCCGAGCATACATAGAAACTGCACAACGCATGAGCATAACACAGTCATTTATTGGAATTATTTCACCAAATTTTCAACATAGGCATTTTGTGACCTCTGCTCATGAGCAGTGCCACTATGATTTTCTTAATCTGTCCCGAACACTGATTTCCCACAGCAACCA
The DNA here is from genome assembly GCA_016271365.2 of Neoceratodus forsteri. Lineage (NCBI taxonomy): Eukaryota > Metazoa > Chordata > Ceratodontiformes > Ceratodontidae > Neoceratodus > Neoceratodus forsteri. The sequence goes on from JADMNL010000027.1 coordinate 203,467,399, forward strand.
CTGTATTCTGCGCGAGATGTGTAAATGAATATTTTGGGCAGAATGTGAAAAATGGCAGTTCATAAGGAGGTCTGAAAAATGCCAATATTGAAAATCTGGAGTGAAAATACTACAAATTTGCAAAGTTACGAGGGTGTGTAGAAACTGCATCATACACACTTGTAACAGTCATTTTATGGACATGTGTCACCAAATTTTCAACATAGGCATTTTAGGACCTCTGCTCATGAACAGAGTCACTATGATTTTACATACAAACATACATACGAATCTGCCAGCAGAACACCAATCGGTCTATGTAAGTCTGCTGAGTGTGCAGCTAGCACCCTACATTGCAGCTGCCCCAGCTTCCTCCCCCTCAGTTCCTCCTCCACTTGTCCCAGCCCCTGCCCCCCCGACTCTTCCTCTTGCTTTATCCCACTCCTCCTTAAAGCTATTGACTGCCCTACATGTTACCACCCCCTCTGGCAGTGCATTCCAACTAGACACCACCCTCTCAGAGGAGTAGTAGTGCCTCCTCATTTCCCTCTTGAAACATCCCCCTTTCAACCTTAGTCCGTGACCCCTCATCTCTCTCTTCCACTCCTCAGTTTAAACACCCCCTCGGTGCTAGGTTTATTTACCCCCTCAGGTATTTAAACGCTTCAATCACATCCCCCCTATCCCTCTTCTCCTCCAGTGTGTACATGTTCAGCTCCTTCAGCCTAACTTCATATTCCTTTCCTACCCTTCCCTTCCATCCCCTTTAACATTTTTGTTGGCTTCTTTTGCACCCCTTCCAGTAACTTTATATCTCTCCTCAGGTATGGCCTCCAGTATTGCACATAGTACTCTAGGTGCAGCCTGACCAATGATTTGTAAAGAGGCAGGATCACATCTCTGTGTGTGGATGAAAACCCCCTTGCGGTGAATCCCAGCGTCCTGTTTGCCTTTGCTGCTGCTCTCGTGCAGTGGGCTGAGTTGTTCATGCTCCCAGTTACCAACACCCCTAGGTCCTTCTCCTCCTCTCTGATCCCCAACCAATAGTTCCTCTTCTGGTTCTTAGCCCTGAAATGCATCAGCTTACACTTCTTTGCATTGAATCCTAGCTGCCACTCCACTGACCATGTCTCTAGTTTGGTTAGGTCCCCCTGCAGTTTTTCCCAACCGTCCTCTTCGTCCACCACAGCCCCCAATTTGGTATAATGTGCGAACAGACTAACCCTGCTCCCCACATGTGCTATATCAGACACAAAGAGCCAAAATAGCACCGGGCCCAGCATTGACCCCCGTGGCACCCTGCTTATCACTGCTCTGGGTGCTGGGAGCTCCCCCACCACCACCACCACCATCCTCTGCACCTTCCCCTGTAACCAGTTCTCTGTCCATTTAGTCAGCTTTTCCTCACTCCACTGCCGTAAGCTTCCCCCACAGTCTTCCATGAGGCACTGTATCAAAGGCCTTACTGAAGTCCAAGTACAGGACATGTACCGCATGGCCCCAGTCCAACTCCCTTGTCACCCAGTCACAATACTGCATTAGGCTGGTTTGACAAGACCTCCCTGAGACGAACCCGTGTTGCCACCCATCTTGGAGGCCATTACTGTCTAGGAATGCCACCAGCCTCTCCTTCAGTATCGCCTCCATGAGCTTTCCCATATGGACGTGAGACTTACTGGCCGATAATTTCCTGGCTCCTCCCTAGGCCCACTCTTGTGTATGGGTACCACATGGGCCACCCTCCAGTCCTGGGGCACACACCCCGTTTCCAGAGAGGTGTTGAACAGATCTGCCAGCGGCTCAGCCAACAGCTCCGCCATCTTCCTCAGCACCTTGGGGTGGATGCCATCGGGACTTGGTGCCTTGTCCACCCTTAACGCCCTCAGCCCCTTTAACACCCTACTTCCTGTGATCACTTTGTCTGTCACCTCCTCCCCTTTCCCCACCCCCAACCCATTCTGGTAGTGGGCCATCCCTCTCCTTAGTGAAAATGGAGCAGAAGTACTCATTTAGAATTTCCACTTGCTCCTCCCCTTTTTCCACCCAATCCCCTCCCTGCTTTATCCTCAAAATATGTTCTTTGCACTTCCTCTTTTCCCTGACATCCCTAAAAAAAGTCCTTTTCCCCTCCCTTTATGCCCTGTGTGGAACTTAACTGCCCTGGAAGCCTTAGCTTTTTTCACCCTCCTGACAACCTCCCTTGACCAACTCCCGAAAGTCTCCTCATCCTCTCCCTTCCCTGTTCTCCTGTACTTCCGGTATGTAGCCGTCTTTGCCCTCACCCCTTACAGCACTTCCTTGTTCAGCCAGCATGGTTTCTTGGCTCTGCTCTTCTTACTCCTGGCCCTGGTGCAGGCTACTGTGGCCTCTGTTAGCCCAGTCTTTATGACTCCCAACTTTTGTTCTGCATCCATCCCTGCCTATTATCCTGTAGTCTCCCTTGCAGTATTGCTCCCATTACCTCCAAAGTCCACCCTAATAAAGTCCACCACCTTAGTGCCCGTGCCTTCTGTCTCCCTGCCCAACACGAAAACAAGCCACACTGTTTAGTGGACGCTATCTACTAGTAGGTCCTCCACCCTTACCGCCTCCCCGTTTGCCAGTACTAGATCCAGGGTGCTACCAAGCCTTGTAAGCCCACTTACCAATTGCGTCAGAAGGCCGTCCTGGAATGCATCAAGGACTACCTGCTCCCTGGTACTGCTAGTGGTCGGGTAGTCCAGTCAACCCGTGGGAGGTTAAAATCCCCCACTATCACCACACTCACCCTTCTTATCTGCTCTGCCAACTCCCCATCCAGTTCCCCAGATTGGGCTGGTGGTCTGTACACCACTCCTGGCCTCAACTTTCTGCTCCTGGAGTCCAGGAGCTGCACCCAAAGTGCCTCTGTCCTCTCTTCTTCTCCCTCATCCCTTATGCATTTAATCCTTTCCCTCACATAGAGTGCAACCCCCCCCTTTCCAACCCCCCGGTCTCTGCTATATATCCTGCATTCCGGGATTGCCAAGCCCCAATCATGGTACTCTGTGGCCCAAGTCTCTGTCACTGCAGCAATGTCAACCTTCCCCTCTGAAAGGAGCGCCTGAAGCTCTGCAATTTTGTTCCCCAGGCTTCTTGCACTGAGAGAGACCACCTTCCACCGGTACCCCTCCTTCTCCTCACTCTTCTCCTCCTTGGCCTGTGTCCCTCCTCCCGGTAGTCCACACCCTTTCTCCTCCTTATTCTTACCGGGTGATGATGCCTTCTGTATTACACTCAGACCACTCTGCCCACCCTCTCCCAGGGCTATTATGCCTCCGCCTTTACCTATATCTAGGGGGATGAGCTCATAAGGCTCCCCCGTCCGGATCATTCTACTAACCTCAGTCTTCTGGCCACCCCTCCACTAGTTTAAATCCACCTTAGTGGAGATATAACCCTCTAATCCTGCCTTTAATACTTCCCCCCCTTCCTGCTCAAGTGTACCCTGTCCCCCGCGTACAAGTCACCCCAGACCCTACTCCAGTTAGTCACTAACCCATAATTTTTGGTGTGGCACCAATCCCTCAGCCACTCGAACTCCTCAATCCTCCCCTTCCTCCCCATGCTTGCACATGGTACTGGGAGTACCTCCGAGAATGCCGACTCCAATACCCCCTCACACTGCCTGGCCAACTACTCAAACCTCCCCCTCACTACTTCCACAGTCTCCCCTGCCAAGTCGTTTGTACATAACATGCAACAGTAAATGAGGTTTCTTCCTCCCCCTCACTGCACACTTGAGCAGTGCCTGCCTTGCCCCTCCTGCAGTCAACCTGGGGAAAGCTTCAACCCAAATACAACTGTGCCTTTCTCCCGCCTTCTGCCCCATCTCAGCAGTTTCAGTACAGAATCCCCTAGGATGAGTACCCCACGTCCCTAAGCCCCTTTCCTTTCTAATGCCCCTTCCACTACCCCAGTATTCGTTCTTCCCTGCCCCTTATCCAATGCCAGCTGCACCCTCTGTGACTTCTGTATCGGTACCACTACTTCCATCTCACCCCTTTTCTCTGTCTCCCCTGCCTTCCTCCCATCCCCCTTGAATCCCTTTCCAGCCTGATTACTTCTTACTGGGCTTCCCATGTCGACCTCCCCTGCTGATTTCCAACCTCTCTCCTATCCCTACTGTTGTCAATTTAGAGCCCCCATTCCCTTCTGCCCCGATAGTGATGCCCCTCCCATCCTTCCCCCTTCCCGTAGCTTTCTCTCCTACAGTCACCACCCCTCCTTCCTTACTAGCCCCTTCTACCCTTTCATCCTCGCTATCTCTTCCCAGCTGTTGCCATCCCTCTCATGCCCGCTTGTCCCCCCAGTATGTTCCTGCTCCTCTCTCTCTCCCATAGCAGAGGCTCAAATCTATTCCTAGTCGATACCCCTCCTACATCTGTTCCCCTATCGGTTCCCCCGTGCCACCCCTGGTCCCTCCCTACCCACAGCCATCTGCTCTCTCCCTGAGTACCTGTGGTCTCTTCCTCCCCAACAGGAGGCCCCCCTCACCTCGGGCACCCCTTCCCTTCTCCTCTCTTTTCTGCTAGTGCCTCTGATACTGGGGTCAGTTTCAGTCCCTAGTTGTCCTATCTGTAGCAGTCCCGACAGATCTCTGTTGAGCTCGCTCACTCACTCCCCCTCTCTCTCACTCCCTCGTTCCGTTTCTCCCGGCGTTGTAGGCTGCCCTTATGTACTGGGCTCCTGCCTGCGTAGGTCCCTTTTTCTGCCCACAAAGAAATCCGCAGCAGTCCTGACAGAGCTCCATTGAGCTCGTTCACTCCCCCTCTCTCACTCACTCGATCTTAATCTGTCCCAAACACTAATTTTCCAGAGCGACCACGCTATTCTGTGCCAGAAGTGCAAAAATACATTTCGGCCAGGATGTGAAAAATGACAGCTGTACTGTTCATAAGGAGATGTGAAAAAATGGCAGTGTTGAAAATCTGGCATGAAAATATTACAAATTTGCAAAGTTACAAGGCTGCGTGGGAACTGTGCAACGCACACTTGTAACACAGTCATTTTATGGACTTTCGTCACCAAATTTTCAACATAGGTATTTAAGGACCTCTGCTCATGAACAGTGTCACTGTCCTTTTCTCAATCTATCCCGAAAACTGATTTCCCACAGTGACCACGCTACTGTGCGCCGGAAGTGCAAAAACGCATTCTGTCAAGAATTTGTAAAATGATAGCTGTCCTATTCATAAGGAGGTGTGGAAAAATGCTAATGTTGAAAATCTGGAGTGAAAATATTATCAATTCGTGAAGTTACGAGCATGCGTGGAAACTGCGCAACGCACGCTTGTTAAACAGTAATTTTCTGTATTTTTTCACCAAATTTGCAACATAGGCTTCTTGACAACCCACCTCATGAACAGTGGCACTGTCGTTTCATTAATTGGTCCCAAAAGGTGAGTCCGTGCAGTGACCGGAAAAATCACCTTTCGGGACTGAATAACGCCATGACAGTGACTGCATTCATGAGAAGGTGTCCCAATAACCCCAAGTTGAAAATGTGGTGCCAAAATTCCCAAAAATGCCCGCGATATGCACCAAAGTTGAAAAAACCCTATTTATGCCATTATACAACTTACCGGCATTTCTTCAGTTCATGGTTGGCTTTGAAGAGTGGGGAGGCGGAGTGCTCAAAAGGTGGGCGTGGGTTGGGGAAGGGGCCACCAAACTCAATGAGGGACTGTTTTCCGTTTTACAGGTTTTAAAAAAAGGGGAAAAAAATGAAATACATTGTGGGACTTTTTTTTTTTTTTTTTTAGGACATTTGGCATGCTGGGGTGGGCTCCAGCATGCCACCTGAGTGGTTTTGGAGGGCTGCAGCCGATGGGGATTGGGCACCCCTGCCGGCACATACCGGGGAGGAGAGCCGAAGAGGATTGGGCACCTCTCGCACACAACAAATTGAGGGTGGGGACATCATGCCGATGGGGAGTGGGCTCCTGGCCAGCAAATTGAACTGGGAATGGGGGGACTGAAGCTGATGGGATTGGGCCCCGATAGGCAAGAAAGACTGTTGGGGGCACATGATGCCGAGGGGATCGGGCACCCCTCGGCACACAACAAATGGAGGAGGGATTACAGTATGCCAGCGAGAGTGCGGCTCCCCGTTGGCAAATGTACTGGTTAGGGGGCATGTGGGCGATAAATTACTGCCCTGCAATGACGGGTCGCCTTTATTGCAGCAAATGACTGACGCTGCAATGACGAGGCGGACCCTGATTGCAGCGGTGAAAACGTTTCAACTTGGTGGCACTTCTGCAGAACCAGTGTCATCAGGACACTGGGCCTGCATTGGTCCACCAGTGCCAAGCCCCCAAATGCAGTGTCGCAGTTGGCTGCCACAGTGCCGCACTTCCACAACCCGCTTCTCTCCTAAGCTGCCAAATAATGTTACTTGTGCATGCGCATAAACATAAAAAGAAAAGTTGCCGAAAGGGAAATATCTCCTGCAAGGAAGAGTCCTATCTCTCCACTCCCCAAATTTAGACCCATCCCGTGGGATGAAGAAAACTGACCACCACCTAACAGGCGAATGTCTGGTGGGGAGGCAGATCCTGGAGAGCACGGGGTCAAAAGGCCAGCTGTTTGCCCTGAGTTTAGAGGATTCCCCTTCAACGTCTTTCTACTTTCTTTTTCTGCTTTTGTTGTTGGAGTTGGGGATAAAAAAACCATACCCTAAAAGCGGGGGCAGTATACCAAAGGTCTAGATGACTCAACAAACTATCTATACTGGGTATGCCACCCACCTAGATCCACAGAAATCTTGGGACAAAGGGAATGGCCCCTTGTGAAAGAGATAGAGGAAAAAAATGGTATCCATCTGGAATCCAGCATCTGTATGGAATGCAAGGGGCAAGTAAACCTCAGTGACCCCATCCCAAGGAGGGGGCGAGTGGGGGGGGTGCCCTAGTGAGGGAGACCTTGCAGTTTGCGTGGCCCAAAAGGATGCCACAGGAATCCCTCGAGATACCAAACTCCGTTCCAATGCGAGGGTAGGGGACGTCTGGTAGGATGTCTCAAGTACCCAACGACTGCAGTGGCCATCCGGCATTAGAGCAATAAAAATTGAACACCGCCAGAGGCACTGAAAGGATGGTCAGTTGCCTTACTAGTAGCGGTTCCTGCCCAAGTAGCTCGATACCAAAGGAGGGGCGGCTTGGTAAAGAAGGCTGTTCAGAACAAAAATAAGGACTAGAACAGCCTGAGACCCTTCATAAAAAAATCAGGTTCCCTAGCCTCCATTGGATACGGGGAGTCTATCTCCAAACTTAGCAGGATTCGGGAGATGCCTATAGCTGGAGAGCGGCCACCACCCCCCCCCCCCCCCCACGAAGCCACAGGGGTTGTGGACCTGCCCAATATCAGTTTCACTACTGTGTACTGAAGAACGAACCTGCAACCCCGGTCAGGACGCCAGAAGTCATTGCTAAGCTGAGGTTATAGAAAACTGGTGGGGGTGGGGATGCTCCCCATGGAAAGAGAAAAGTGCTGATGTGTCCCGGGGTCCAAAGGGACCTTAGAAGCTGTGGGGAGATCTGTCGTGTTGAACCCAGGAGAACCAACGCTGACCCCGGCTGCTGCTTAGGAGGGGGGAATGTGTTGGAAACCTGGGGATAAGGGACCTTCTATCAGTCACCTGCCCACTCGACAGTGGAGGTCAGAAGTTGGACAGGGTGAAGGCCCTTCGATAGTGAGCTCCTGAAATGGAGAAGCAAGGCCCCGGGTTCCAAGGAGGATGTCAAAGTTCACCGATCAGTCTGGAGGCCCTAGGAAACCGCCTAAAAGTCTGTCAAGAGGGAGGGAGATCGGAGTAAGTCAGTCAGACCCCCACCCTCTCTCTCTCTCTCTCTCTCTCTCTCCAGGAACGCTCGAGAGAGGGAGGGAGTGAACCTTAAAGAAAATAATTCTAACAAGAAAAACCAAAGGTCTGCGGGTGCGTAGGGGAGAAAATCCCTTGCTCTATTACAGCACTCCCTCCTCTCACGGAAACTTTGTGGATGACTGGAAATGGAGAGGAAGGAAAAAATTGCTGGAATTAGGGTAATGGGTCGGGCATCAGCTTTGTCCGGAGGCTTGGCCATGTCCCCTTGCTGCCCCCAATTTACAGAATGCAGAGTCCAAAACCAAACCCTCAGCAGACGGGTGGTTGAAGAACCCAGAAAGAGAGCCCACTGGGACTGCATTCATGTGGACCATATGAGTAAAGGGTGCTGGGCAGGATGCTGGATGTTGCTAAAGCTCAAAGGCTGGTCTCAAGATGGCTTCAACCAAGGGAAAGAAAACCTACGGAGAATTATTCTGGTCCAGCAAGGGTACATTTATTGACTCTAATACAAGTCATATCAAAGCCCCAAAAGACACTGGCCCTTCGTCAGTGGTCAACTCCTTGACTGATTCCTAGTCGAACGCAAGAGTCCTGGTTGAGACCATGAATGCCTCACTTGACCAAGTGCCCTGGGTAATGTGCTCTCCCAGATGGGCACCCCAGATGGGATTCCTCTAAAATGGCCCTTGACTGTCTGCCACCATGGACCACCTAGCCTGGCAAATTAGCCACAGCATGGTATTCCTTGGTTGGAACCCAGAACAGGGGCTGCAGTGGAGGTAGCTCCACCTGAAGAGGCAGAGAAACAGACTCGGGGAGGACTGCTGAAAAGCATGGACCATCATGGGAACAACTGGAGTAGATAGCCCAAGGGACCAAAGGTCCAGGGGGCAGAGCCGTACCTCTCTCAACAATGGTCCACTGTTTAACAAAGAAAAACGTACTTATCATAGAAATCTTGTTTCTCCCAGGTAATACTCCAATATTCATAACTCCCATGCAGTGTGCCTTTAAGCCAGATCTGCCTACAGATGGAATGTTGTGCTAATAATAGAATCATTGGCTCGTGCCACTTTTTCAAATGCTGCCACCTATCAACTGCCTACGTTCTAATCCTCAGATTTCGAGGATGCCTGGAAAGACAGGGCCCCAAAGGAATTAACAATTATCTAAAATTAGTAACCATGAACCACTCATAACTAACCTCCAACTGGAGGGAAAAAACACTCTAAGCAACAAGGCCCCCAATGTCAGAATCACCTGAAGGGGAAGATCAGCTGAAACACAGTTTCAAGTGTGAAAAGCCAGAGTGTGGCATACATGCCTTTAATTACTACAGTATGGAGTGCAGAGGCCACTGGTTCTGGTAGGGGAGGCAGGATGGGAGAGTTATGAATATTGGAGTATCCTCTGAGAGAAACAAGATTACTATGGTAAGCAACTTTTTCTTCTCACCCTAAGATTACTCCAATATTCCAAACTCTTTTGCAGACTAGAAAGCAGTACCTTTGGAAGTGGGCACAGAAGCTATTTTGGAAACAAGCTCTGCAGGACAGCTGTACAAAACTTGGCATCAGCCCCAGCCTGCATATCCAGGCTGTAGTGCTTGGTAAAGGTGTGAACTGCTCTCCAAGTAGCTGCTTTACAGATGTCCACCAAGGGAACATCTCTAGAGGCTGCCAGAGTGGCAGCTGTACCCTTTGTGGAATCTACTCTGAGCCCTGCTGGGGCTTCCTTGCCCGCTTTTGAGTAGCAGAATTGGATACATTGAACAATCCAGTGAGAAATGGACCTTTTAGATGCTCGGCTACCCTCTCCCACATCCCCATAAGTCAGAAATAGTTTCTTCCTTTCTTGTCTACGGGACTTAGTGGCTGTCATGTAGTAGCTCAAAGCTCTCTTGACATCAAGGCTATGTAACGTGCATTCACTAGAGCATGTGTGTTCAGTGAAGAACACCGGCAGAGTGATGGTTTGATTCAGATGACAATCTGAGACTACTTTAGGAAGGAATTTTCTGTTAGTTCAGAGGACCACTTCATTCCTGTAAAAGGAGATGTAGTCCTGCTCAATGCATAGGGCCTGAGTTCACTGATTCATCTGGCTGAAGTGATGGCAACTAAAAATACTGTTTTCCATGTAATATACTTTAGTGGGGCTGAAGACATAGGTTCAAAAGGGGAACCCATGAGTTTGGCAACACAAATGGTTAGGTCCCATGCTGGCACCAGTTCCCTGATCAGTGGGTGCAGGTGGGATAGGCCTTTAAATAACCTTTTAAAGGTTGGGTTCGATGCCACAGAGGTAGTCTTACCTGCTGAGGTACAAGCAGAGACTGAAGCAAAATGGAGCTTCAGGGTAGAGGGCCACAGTCCCAAGGAGTGCAATAAACCAGATAGTCCAGGACATGTGGCACCCCTGCCTGTACTGGTACTATATGCCTAGTGGAACACCAAATAGAAAACCTTTTCCATTTTGCAGCGTAGGTTTTCTTTGTAGAAGGTTTCCTATACCCCCTTAAAATGTCTAAGACCCCTTCAGAGAGATGTAAGCCAGCATACTCTAGGTCCTCAAGAGCCATGCCTTGAGTCTGAGTGACTTGAGGTTCAAGTATAGGAGCCTCCCCTGACTGAAGTCAGCAGATTGTGCTGATGTATTGGTTTGTCCACTGACATGGAGAGCAGTAGGGAGTACCATGGCTGTCTGGCCCAGTCTGGAGCTATCAGAATCATTATGGCCGGCTGACGCCTGAGCTTGAGCAGTACCCTGTACACCAGAGGAAATGGAGGGAAGGCATATAGATACTTCCCTGACCAGTCCTGGATGAGGGCATCCAGGGGCACTGTGCCCACTGCAGGAGGCCTGCAACAGTACTGAGTGAGGTGGTGACTTTCGTGGGATGTAAAGAGATCTACCTCTGGGGTACCCCACTTTTTGAAGATCACTTCCACCACCTGCCTGTTTAAGGATCATTCGTGATGGGCCTGGCTGATTCGACTTAAGGCATCTGCTAGGGTATTGTCCTTGCCTGGCAGATGGATGGCCTGAACAGAAAATGGAGTAAGCCAAGGTCCAAACTCGCATGGCTTCTGTGCAGAGAGGATTTGACCTTGTACCCTCGTTTGTTTATGTAGCACATAGTGGTGGTATTGTCTGTCCTGACTTGCACCACCTTTCCCTGGATTAGTGGTGTGAAAGCTTGCATTGCCAGGAACACTGCCCTGACCACTAACAGACTGATATGCTGGAGAGAGACTGCACTTGACCAAGTGCCCTGGGTAGTGTGCTCTCCAAGATGGGCACCCCATCCTAACAGTGATGCATCTGTTGTGAGGATTTCAGAAGGAAGCACCTTTTGGAAGGGAACCCCTTCTCTGAGGTTGGCTTCCTCCTTCCACCACTGAAGGGCCAAGATTAACATTTGTGTTACTGGGGCCAGTTTTGAGAGAGGGTCTTTTCTCTGAGACCAATGAGCCCTTAGGTGGAGTTGAATGTCTCTCATCTGAAACCGAAAACCCAGGACTGTGCTTGTGGCAGCTGCCATGTGTCCCAGGAGTTGAAGAAACTGTTGTGCGGTTCTTAGCTTGTTCAGCCTGGAAGAGCCTGCTAGTTGCAAAATGCTTTTTACCCTGTCCGGTGGTAAGTAAACTCTGCCCTCCCTGGTATTTAATTCTGCTCCTATGAACTGTAGAACTTGTGTATGGAGAAAAACTGATTTCCTTAGATTTACCAGAAACCCCAAGGACTCCAGAAGTTGCTGGGCGAGTTGTAGGTGTTCTTTTAGCTGTTGTGGTGACTTGCCCACCACCAGCCAATTGTCCAGATAAGGGAACACTGAGACACCTTGCCTTCTCAAGTGTGCCACAACCACTTCCAAGCACTTTGTGAACACCCTTGGAGCTGAGGTGAGCCCGAATGGCAGTGCTGAGAACTGGTAGTGACCTGAAGGGAGTCTGAAGGGAGTCCAAATCTGAGATACTTTCTGTGAAACTCTCTTATGGGGGTGTGGAAATAAGCATCTTTTAGGTCCAGAGAGGCCAGCCAGTCTCCTTTTTGGAGTGCTGTCAGGATCAGAGACAATGTCACCATTTTGAATTTTGGTTTTGATAAGTGCCTGTTTAGCACCCTCAGGTCTAAGATAGGTTGCAACTCTCCATTTCTTTTTGTTGTAAGAAAATATGTTGAATACAGTCCCTTTCCCCTGTGCTGTGGAGGCACTGGTTCCCCTGATTTTAACCATAACAGAATTTGAACCTCCTTTTCCAGCAGCTTTTTCTCCATGATGGAAACTAGTTTGAAGACACTTTGTTCTTAGAGAGGAAAGGGAGTTGAAGCTCAGGGACAATCCCTGACTCACTATCTCCAGGACCCACTTGTCTGTGGTGATCTTTTTCCAGGCCTGGAAATAGTTAGTCAGCCTGCCCCCCTGCTGGAGGTGGGGGGGCAGCCAGGGATCCTGCTTTGCTTTGGGCTGGGTGTGGGAGCCATGCCTGTCACCCCTCCTGCCCCTACCTCTAAAGTACCCTTGGTGAGGATACTGAGGTACTTGGGGTACAGCCATGGCCTGATAAAAAGGACTGGAGTGAAATTGTCTGCCTCTGCCCCCCCCTATTGTAAGGTCTTGGGGATGGAGAGGCCCTTTATTTGGCTGAATTACTCCTATAAGTGGTCTTATATTCATCGACCTTCTTCATGTAGGCCTGTATGACTCCCAAAAAGGGAATTTCTCTCCACTGGGAAGTCCAGAGCTTTGTTTTGGGTGTCTTGAGTGACGTCTGTGGCTCTTAACCAAGCAAACCTCTGCTGAGCTATTGTATTAGCCATCCACCTGGCAGAAGTGTCATTGAAGTCTGCTGTCATTTGAAACTGGTATTTGGCAACTTCCATGCCAAATCTAGTAGTTTTAGCCAAATCTTCTGATAGGCTAGCTGGGGCTTTATTAGCCATAGCCAACATAGACTGCCAGAGTGTTTTCTGATATTGGGCCGAATTGTCTTGAAAGTTAGCCTGCCCGATGGCCAAAGAGGCTGATAAATAGCCCTTTTGGCCATGCTGTCAATTTTACATGAGTCCTTCTCGGGGGGGATTATCACAGGCTGCAGCTTGCACCTCCCCTGGTGGTCAGGTGTGAATATAAAAATCCAGCCCTTTCTCTGTCGAGCTGATATTTTTTTATCCAGCCTTTTATCTAAAGGCGGGACAGACCCAGGTGTCTGGAGGAGCTTGAGTGCATCCCTTTTAAAAAACTTGTTTATAAGGAGTAACAGCTTTTTGGTGGGTGTCAAGCCCATCATTTCAAGATACTCAACTTCCTCCTCATCCTCTATCACTTCTGTGGTAGAGATATCCAAGGCATCAACAATTTTCCTAATAAAGGAAAAATGTGAAGAATAGTCTTCAGAAGACCTGGGGGGACAGCCAAACTCCTGTTCAGGGGAGACCTCGGGCTCTATAGGATCTCCCGCATCCTCCTCTTCATCATCACCACAATCTTCCCTTTCCAGTAGGAAGAACTGGTTAGAATCAGTAGGGGTCTGGACTGGAGGCTGCTGATTAGCAGGCAGCAGACCTTGCAAGGCTTGCAAAACTTTAAAAGCCTGTGCTAGTTCAAGAAAAGAAGGCACGGCAGGCGGCACAACACAAGTCCCCGTAAGGGCTGACCAGCAGGGGGTTCAGTGTGCTTAGTCTTTTTAGCTGGAACCAGAGAGCTAGCTGGTTCAGCTGGTCTTTTTGTACCCGTATCAGGGGTAGAGATAAGGGGATCTGTGGTTTCACCCACAGCCCCAGAGGGTAACGACTGGTCAGAGCCAGAGGGACCCTTAGGTGGAAGCACTTTTTTCTTCAGCCTTTCCAGACGTTTTTCATGTGTCTTTTCAAGAAAGGTTTTACAGACCTCACAGTCTGCATTTAAATGATCACAGCCAAGGCAGATAACACAAGAACTATGTCCGTCTGCCTTGGCAAATATCTCTCTACACTCTGTGCAGTTTTTGAAACCGAGTTCATTGGTCCTTTTCTTTGTTTTTTCTTACATTTTCAAAAAAACACACAAAAACAGCAACCGCAATAAAACTCAAGTATTTTAAAACTAAATTTATCGGTTGCAGTCGGTTCAGGAACTGATTGGGAAACCGAGCGGAACCGGGAACCGATAGAACTGGAACCGGTATTAGCGGTTTGGTAACCGATAGAAGCGGTTACACAAAAATATTTAAAATAGCTTTTTTATGACAGAAAAAAATAAAGTAAGGGGGAAAAAAACCCCACTAAGGCTAAAAAAGTCCTCGGTTTCTCACAGGTTATACCAAACCGTGAGAAACTGAGAAAATGAAGTAATTTAACTAGAAAAAAAAAACAATGGTTAATAAAATAAAGAAGAGATAAGGACAGCATTTGAAAATAAAATAAAAGTATTATAGTTCTATTTTCGAAGTTTAAGGCGAGATGATGAGGAGAAAATCTCCAAGTCTCTTGTCTTGACAGGCAGAGAGAGAAATCTGAGGGTTAGAACGTAGGCAGTTGATAGGTGGCAGTATCTGAAAAAGTGACATGAGCCAATGATTCTATCATTAGCACGTTTCATTTCATCTCTGTGCAGATCTGACTTAAAGGCACACTGCATAAGAGTTAAGAATATTGGAGTATTCCTAGGGTGAGAAGCATTATACAGGGTGCCAAAAACAACTGTGTATCTACGGGCATAGGAATACCTGAAAGAACATGTAACCCCTTGTTACCCGGGGTTACTAGAATCCTAGTAAGACCTAGTGGTAGGCAGGGAAGGCAGCTTGTGAAACTCCAGTTAAATGGGTTTCACACTGTCTCACTCTGTTCTCAGTCTCAGCTGAGACTGAGAGATGACATCACCAATAGAACTTTCGCAGCTGCATAAGCCACATTGGAATCTGCAGCAGAGGGAGTTAGATAGAACGTTGGGAGTTTTCAAAGTCAGTTCCTGTTTACCTTCTGTAAGAGAAGGAGAGTTCCTGTTTTGCTTTCAAAGAGGAAGGTCAGTGTCCAGTGCTCAAGTGGTGGAGACCGCTGTTCGGGTCTCAGTGCCCCCCTCCCTCCAGGGGGGGGGGGAGTAAAGATCCCCATGTAGATTCCAGGGGCAATCCCCTAATTTCTGCAGAAGAAAGAAAGCTGCATTATCAGTAAACGTAGCCCCATGGGGGGCCATCTATGCTTTGTTGTGTTCAGCTAGTTGTGAATAAAAGCCACACTGTAAAATCCCATTCCTGGTTCTGGACATTACAGTTATTGCTTCCTGTGTTCGGATTTACTTGGGTGCCCCTGTGCAGAGTAGCCAAACCTAGGTCCCCTTGTGCCAGGTAACCTCATCCTCCCCGAACCCAGGTCCCCACCAGGTATTGCTGCCAGCGCCAACAGCATGCCACCTGTCGTTTTGGCAAAAAGGCAGGGGTGGGGGTTACAAACAAAAATACAAAATATAGTAACTGGAAGACATAGTACAGGGTAAAGGGAAGTGAAAACAACTGCAAAATACAAAAACAATCACAACAGAGGTTGTGAACATTATGCTAAGCTCAAAGGTTATAAACATGGAGTTTATGATGAGCAATACAAACAAGTGCGACAGCTCAGACATATACTGATTTTCCAAGGCAGACTACGGACAATTACAGGCAGAGGTCTTGGAAAGGAGCAATACCTACACTTGAAAGCAAGACAAGAAGAACACAGCTGGACCAAGGCTGTTGCCAGAGGAGCTATTTGTAGCATTGATGCATTTTTTTATCGATGCCTCTCTTCGTTCGAGGATGAGGAGTGAAGACAGCAATGCCCCTCGGTCGAGCAGGATTATAGTGCAAGTGCCTCAACCTCGACCAGGTCAACATCAACAGGTGTCCTCCTGGGGGTTGGTATAAACCACCTGCCTTGGCAGGTTAAGCACTAGAGGCTTTGGAGGCATGATCACACATCATGGGGAACAGCCTGAGGATATACAACCCTTGTGGTAGTAGGAGCTTAGCTTGAAGACTTCCAGTGACTCAGCTGTCTCTTGAAAGACTGCCAAAATGTGAATGTGAACTGCATCCATGTTGTATCATAGTTATGTGTCAGCAGAAAAGGACCATCCTGGTCCATCTAGTCTGCCCATTGTCCACCCGCCCCTACTTGTCTCTCCACTTCCCACGGATATTTTCCTCTGACCAATAGCCAACCCCTTGTGTCTGGCCCACGCCCTCTTGAATTCCTCCACTGTTTCTCCACACACCACCTCATTAGGTAATCTGTTCCAGGGTTCCACCACCCTCTCAGTGAAATAACATCTCCTTACATTGCTCTTAAATCTTCCCCCTTCCAATGTTAAATTATGACTCCTTGTTTTAACTCCTACTTTCCTTTTGAATAAGCTACTTTCATTCATTTTATTTATTCCCTTCATATACTTCAAAGTCTCTATCAAGTCACTTCTGTCTCTTCTAACCTCCAGTAGGTATAGATTTAATTCTCTCCATCTAGTCTCGTATGGCTTCTCTTGCATACCTTGCACCATCTTGGTTGCTCTTCTCCGAACCCTCTCCAACCCATCTATATCCTTTCTTAAATGAGGCCTCCAGAACTGTACCCCGTACTCCAGGTGCAGTCTGACCATGGTCTTGTATAAAGGCTTCAACACCTCCCTCTTCCTACTTGTCATACCCCTTTCTATGCATGCCATCATCCTATTAGCTTTACCTACTGCCTTACTACATTGGTCTCCTACCTTAAGGTTGTTGGAGATTATAATCCCCAGGTCATTTTCCTGTTCTGTTTGCTTTATCAGTTCTCCCCTCAGTGAGTACTCAGCCAGTGGATTTTCACACCCCGCATGCATTACTGCACACTTCTTAGCATTAAACTTCAGCTGCCAAATGTCCAACCAGTTCTCTAGGGTGCTCAAATCCCTCCTCATGGCCTCAACCCCTCCTGCTATGTCAACCCTATTATATAACTTTGCATCATCTGCAAAAAGACACACTTTTCCTTTAAGTCCCACTGACATATCACTGGTATATATGTTAAAAAGGATTGGTCCCAGTACTGACCCCCTGAGGAACACCGCTCGTCACCCTCATATCCCAGAATGTACACCATTTACCACCACCCTCTGACTTCTATTCTTCAGCCAGTTTTCCACCCATCTAGTTTTCTCTCCCAACCCCAGGCTCTCTGTTTTTCACTAGCCTATGGTGAGGAACAGAGTCAAAGGCCTTACTGAAGTCCAGGTAGGCCACATCCTGCCCAGCATCCTTCACTCATATGGTCCACATTATTGCAGTCCCAGTGGGCTCCCTTTCTGGGTTCTTCAACAACCCGTGCCATTACTTTCCCACTGGCTCCCATGAGGAGAAAATATTCAGTTTTATACTGCATAGTGTGGTAAAACTTGTATATGCCTCTGCTTTGTAACTTTAGAAGCTTCAAATTAATCTGGCATATAGCATTTTTGGGTACCCATTGAAGTACTATACTTTGAAGCAGTAAAGTTAAGCTTTTTCAAAAACATTGTTATGATAAAACAGCTGGAAATGGAGCATTCTGATTGGCTGAAATGCATCTGAAGGGTTAATGGACCGGAGCATCCATGTACAATAAAGGACATGCAATGGCCTGTGTTCCAATATGCCATTTATTTCCATGAGTGAGGGAGAGGGACCATAACTCACAAGTGGCAAAGCCATGAGTGAGTTATGAAAGTCCACCACCTCAAGAATGGAAATTAATGCAATACTGGAACACAGTCCACTGTATGTTCTGTGTATACAATGTCTGTGTTCTGTGTGACAATTTAGGGCAGATTCATTGTGGGACTGACAGAATGGGCTGTCAATCAAGTGGACTGTGATGTAGGCAAGTGAAAAATAAACAGTGTTATTTACCCATTGGGTGAATAAAAACAGGTTACCTGTAACAGTAGTTCTAGGAGTGGTACATGTGGTTCATCCACACTTATTGGCATGTCCCTTTCCCCCCTTTAATTCTTGCCAGAAGGTCTTAAAGCTGGCTCCTCCCACCCATCCGGGTGGTATAACACTTGGCGCCGCCCCATGACGTCAGATCTTAGCTCGCTGGAAGCCAGGTTTTGCATCGAGCCAGGGAGGTTGGGTGGATCAGTGTGGAAGAACAACATATACCATTCCTAAAAAGTGCGGTTACATAAGAACTTACTGTAACAGTAGATCTTCGAGGAATGTCTCTTGCAGTAGGTTATTACTCTTGGGAGGTTCCAGCAGAGGGCGCTGTCACACGGCAGCTTCTTCAGCAGCCTTTTACCAGGGACTGCCCACATATATCACATCACTTTCTTGCTGCCTATATAAGTGTGGGAGGTCCCTGGTATCCTCTGTTCCCTGCCAGTTTCAGCTAGCAAAAGCAAGGACCAAGGGAAACCGAGGTACCAATGAGTCCCAACCCTAGTCCTTAGATAAGGAATTCCCTGTTAAGAGAAGGCCGGGGGACAGAGGGTGGGACTGTACCTACTGCAAGAGACATTCCTTGAAGATCTACTGTTACGGTAAGTTCTAACGTAACTGCAATATCTTCTATGGAATGCTTTCTTGCGGTAGGTTATTACTCTTGGGAGAGTTCCGAGCAGTTATGTCCATGTGGGAGGACAGTTACGACAGGATGCCCTATAGGACGGTTCAGCCGAGGCTGTTCTGCGTCTTGAGGCAACATCCAGATTGTAATGCTAGGTAAAGATATGGATGGTAGACCAGGTGGCTGCATTGCAGATATCAGTAATGGAGGCACCCTTAAAACAAGCCGCAGTGGCTGTTACGGCCCCACTGGAATGGGCCTAGACATGATCCAGTAAGGGCTTATTGTGTTTTTTGTAACAAAAGCTAATGCAATGGGCTAGCCAGCAAGAGAGGGTGCGTTTGGCAACCGGAAGGCCCTCACGACCTGGGACAAAGGTGACAAACAGTTATGAGGTTCTGCGAAGGGACTTCGTCTGATCAATATAATAGCGAAGGATGCGATGAACATCCATCGTATGCAAAAGATGTTCACCCTGATGGAGTATTCATAGTTGGGTTACAAGTCCAGCGAGCTTTAGCCCTTTGATAAACTTGCCACCAGCTCATTGGTGGAATATGTATTTCCTGTCTTCCATACATTCACCTAGGTTTACTTTAAAGGTTCGCATATCAAAGCTTTCTATAACATGGCTTGGCAACTTATTCCATTTTGTTATTACTCTCTGAGTGTAATATTTGCTTCTTTTTACTGTATTATTTGATTCTTCTAATAATTTCTGCTTATGTGATCTTGTTCCAGCTATTCCAAGATTACTCCTGAAACCAAGGGTTTCTTTCATATATGGATCTTGTAGGGTTTTACAAACAAGACAGATATCTCCCCTTTCTTGCCTATACTTTGTGGAGAAAATATTTAAGTTTTGAAGCCTGTCTCCAAAACTCATGTTCTTAGTTAGTCTTAACAGTTTTAGTTATTTTCCTTTGTATCTTTTCATGTAGTGGTTGCATCCTTTTAGTTGTAGGGGCACAAAACTGCGAGCAGTACTCCAAGTGAGGTCTCACCAGTGCTGTGTACAATGGAACTATAACTCTCTCCTCCCTGCTTTTGATGTTACTTAGTATGCAGCCTATTAATTTTTGGCATTTTTTTTGCAGTTACAAGTGCATGGATATCACACATTAAATCATCTGTCATTATTATTCCTAGATCCTTTTCTTCCTTTATGGTTTTCAGTATAGTTTCATTTATTTGGTAAGAATGCATAGGTTTTTTTTCCCCCATATGCATTACCTTACATTTATCTAGATTAAAGTACATTTCATTTTCATTTGCCCATTTGGCTATATTATTTAGATTTTCTTGTATTACACTGGCGTCCTCTAGGTTTTGTATCAAACCTCTCAATTTACAATCGTTGGCATATCTGCCTACCCACCCAAACACTGTTTGTTTTAGGAAGGGAGGAGATCATGATGTTAAATAATGTTGGACCCAGCACAGATCCTTGTGGGACACCACTAGTGATTACTCCCTAGTATGAGGAGTGGCCTTTTATGGTCACACACTGTATCCTGTTTCCTAGCCATGAAGTGATCCATCTGATTACACTGCTATTATTTAGTCCTATTTTATTGAGTTGATGTAATACGGCTGTATTTGAGACCTTATCAAAAGCCTTGGAATAATCTAGGAAAATAACATCCACAGCAATGTTGTTATTTAGGGCTGCACTGACTGGTTCAAAGAAACTTATTAGGTTAGATAGACAGGATCTTCAAGGTGTGAAACCATGCTGAGTTGGATCTATGTTTCCAGTGTTTTGTAGATGAGTGGTTATATGTTTTTGTAATAATTTTTCCATAATTTTACCTATCACTGATGTTAGACTTATGGGCCGATAATTTCCTACCTCAGTTCTGCTTCCCCCTTTGAAAATAGGTGTGGCTGTTGCTTCTTCATTCTTTCAGAGTGTTTCCCTCTTGGATAGACTTGTTGCATAAATGGGTCAGGGGCCATATCAACTGATGCATTAGTTTTTTTTTTTTAAAAAGCAGGTATAATACCATCAGGTCCAAGTGAACTATTTGTTTTAAGACTGTGTTAATACTCTTAATTGTGTCAGTTGTTTGAAATTCTAAACAGTCATTGTCCGATTCCTTCTGCTGTGTGGTTTGTTTTCTAGGATTATGTACACTTAGAAAATAATTATTAAGTTCTGTTGCCATTTCTTTTTCTTCTGTTATTACTCTGTCCCCTACTATTAAGGGACCAATTGTGGGCTGCTTCCCCTTTAGGCTTCATATACAACTGTAGAATTTCTTTCTATTATCTTTAACCTTATTTACCAAATTAAATGATATTGCTTGTTTTGCTTTTTTGGGGGTTTGTTTTGTTTTTTCCTTTGTCGGGCAGGACCACGGGTACATTCTCCACCCTGGTCCACGGCCCCGGAGACCTCTACCACCGCCATGATTGCAGAGGACCTCGTCACCCCGCTTTCCCGGAGGGTGGGGGCCGCGCCCCGTGACCGAACTGTAACTGGTTGGGGTCCTGCAGCGGCGGTGGTGATGCGAGGCTCTCCAGGGAGGGCTTCATTTATCGGTGGTCCTGCCCTGCCATCTTTTCCTCCTTTTTCCCCAGAGGAGGCGGGACGCAATGACGCCAGCGTCCGCCCGTCTCCCCGTCAAGCCTCGCTACGTGAGAACTCCCGCCTTCGCCAGGAGTCTCTAACGCACCGAGTGCAACCCACACCCTCCCCGGAGAAGGAGGCTGCCAACGGACGCCGATCCTACTCCCCGGCCAGCCTCCGATGACCCGGATTCTGTTCCGAACCCGGTCGCCATGCCGCAAGCGGAAATCCCACCGCGCCGGGCACATGTTTTGCTTTTTTGATTGTAACCTTAATATTTTTGGCAGTTAATTTAAATCTCTGCCAGTTTTCTGTTGTTGAGTTCTTTTTGTAAGCCCTATAATATCTTTTCTTTTTCCTTAGAAGTTTAGTTATTTTATGTGACCACTATGGAGGTACTCTTGTTGAATTAATGTATTTTTGTCTAATTGGGACCCATGTTTTAATACAGTGATTAATGTGTTTTTCGATGGTGTTCCATACTTCAATGAGACTCTTCTCTTTCAGATCCTCCCTCCAATCCCAACTATTTAAGTAATTTTGGATCCTATTATAATCCGCTTTATTGTAGTTTAACATTTTAGTCCTTCCCTTACTAATGTTATGTACTAATTTATATTCCAAGTAGACAGTGTTGTGGTCACTATCTGCTAGGGGTTGTAAAATCTGTACATTGTCAAAGAGATCCATATTATTTGTAAATACTAAATCTAGTGTATTATTTCCTCTTGTGGGGTTTTTAATTAGTTGTTTTAAATTTTGTAATACTGCAATGTCTATAAATTAGTTTTCTATATTATTAGTTCCCTTATTCTTACTTCAGTCAATATTTGGAAAGTTAGTCTCCCATCGGTAGCAGTTCGCCTTGTGTATTTATGTATATTATTTCAGAAAACAGATTATTGTTTTGTGTTTGATCCAAATTTGGTGCTTGATATATTAATCCAATATTAAGAGTTCTTTGCTGTGTCTTTATTTTTGCCCACACGGTTTCATTACTTGAGTCATTTTGGTTAAATTCTAGAGCTGTCAGAGATTTGTGTATATATAAAGCAACACCTCCCCCCCCTTTTTTATATCTATTTTTGTTTATTTTTAGATAACCTGGTGTTTCTGTATTCCAATCCCTGTCTGTAAACCATGTTTCTGTAACTCTACAGATATGAATTGCTTTTGTTATCAAAGTATGATGAAGCTCCTCTATTTTATTTATTACGCTTCTAGCGTTTACTAGTAAGATTTTTAGTTTATCTGTCATCATGCATTTCTGATTATTTATTCTTTTTTTATTCGGTCTAACCTTATTTGTTGTGTTATCATGCATTCTTTTTTTTTTTTTTTGGACGGAAATTCTGTAAGTACTGTTTTTTTTTTTTAATCCCACCCCCAGCTCGTCAATTTAAATGTTTATTGGTAGTTGTGATTATATGTTCCCCAAATAGTTTATTACCACTTTGGTTGAGGTGTAGGCCATCCCTAGCAAAAAAATTCAGGTTTTTCAACAAAATCTTCCCAGTGCATTATAATGTCTATATCTTGTTTTAAATACCATACCCGTAGCCAATTGTTTACAACTTTTTGCTTCATAACTTATGCCTGATTTGCCCTTGGTGTTGGTAATATTTCTGGTATGATGGGTTTACATCTCAATTCTATTAATTTGTTTGTAAGTGCCACATAATATTCTTGGATTTTGTATAGTGGATCTCTGGAAATATTGTTAGTTCCAGCACGGATTTTATTCAGGGTAAAAGACTGGTAACTCCAAGGACTGATTCAAGGTTTGTTCGGAAACAACTTTAGGCAGAAAGGAAGGGTTAGTGCGAAGGACGACCTGAGCCTTATGGAAGTTAAGATAAGGTTCTCTGCACAAAAGGGCATGAAGCTCGGAAATTCGTCAAGCAGATATGATAGCTACTAGAAATGGCGTTTTCCAGGAGAGGAAAAGCAGGTCACAAGTGGCTGCTGGTTCAAAGGGGTCCACTGTTAGGTTTTCAATCATGAAATTCAGATCACATGGAGGAATGGGATGTCGAATAGGAGGCTTGAGATGTAATATGCCCTTCAAAAACATCTTAGCTAGATGGTCGATACAAAAGCCAGCCATCCAATGGTTCATGGAAAGCAGAGATGGCGGCTAAGTGGACTTTAACAGAAGAATAACTAAGGCCCTCCGAGGACAAGGAGGTCAAGTAGTCCAGGACCTTCACAAGAGGGCAAGAGTAAGGGTCTAGCAATTGAGAAGTGGACCAAATGGAGAAACATTTCCACTTGGAATTATAAGTATCCCTGGTAGACTGCTTCCGTGTGGCAAGCAGAACGTTTGCTACCTGGGAAGAGACTTGTAGTCTGTTTATGAAGACGTCTTCAGAACCCCAGCATGAAGGCGGAGGGTCTTCAGATTGGGATGCAAGAGGAAGCCTTGGCACTGCGTCAAGAGGTCCGGCCTGAACGGCAACAGAACAGGTTCCACAATCGATAGCTGTTGCAGAAGTGGGAACCAAGCCTGTCGAGGCCACATGGGAGCAATGAGTAGAATTGTGACTGGTTCCATCTGTAGTTTCAGTAAGGTTCAGAGCAGGAGAGGGAGTGGGGGGGGAGGCATATAGCAAAAGTCCTGTCCAAGGTTGGGACAGGGCATCTGTAGAGCTTCCCCTTGTGTTCAGGATAATAGAGAAGTATTTGGGGAGCTTGTGGTTTTCTGGGGATGCAAACAGGTCTATTTGTGGACTGCCCAGAGATGAAAGAGATCCTGCAGGACTGAGTCGAGCAGTGTCCATTCGTGAGCAGAGGACTGGTGACTCAGAAGGTCTGCTGATAGTGATGGCCTGAGAGATGAGCGGCCGTGAGGGTCAATTGTTGTTTGGTCACTTCACGCCACACCTTGATCGCTTCCATGCAAAGGGAGCGACAGCAGGTCCCTCGTTTGTTGAGGTAACAGACTACCATCATGTTGTCCGATTGAATCAGTAGATGACCTGGGATCAAGTGCGGACTGAAGGCGTGCAGCGCTAGAAGGACTGCCCACAGTTCCAGAAGGTAGATATGGTAACGAGAGTGACCTAAAGGCCACGTGCCTTGAGTCCTGTACAGATCAAGATGGGCACCCCACCCATCTAGACAGACGTCTGTTGTCAGAACTTGGTGAGGAGGGGATGCACAAAAGGGCATGCCCTGGTTGAGACTTGAGCAGAGCATCCACCATGTCAGAGCATACTTGAGGGCTGGAGTCACTCTGATGGGGTCTTCGAATTGCCCTGTTTTCTGGCACCACTGCTCTTCTATGACCCACTGAATGGGACGCATCTGAAGACGTGCAAACTCCACGGTTTGGATGGCAGTGGCCATGTGCCCTAGGAGGCGCAACATGAGTTGGGCAGTGACTGTCTTTCGTGACTCTGTGAGGCCAGGCCAATTAGGATATCCTGATGAGCAGGGGGCAGATAGGCCTTGACTACAGTCATGTCCAGTATAGCTCTGATATACTGGAGTGATTGTGTCAGATGAGGGTTGGACTTGGGCCAATTTACCGTAATCCCTAGAGCGTGGAACAACTGAAGGGTCTCCGAGAGGGAGGATAGCAGATGTACCCTAGTGTCTGCTTTTATTAGCCAATCGCCTAAATAAGGGAAGATGAAGTGGCCCCATTTTCTCAAGGCCACTGCAACTACGGCGAGGCATTTGGTGAAAACTTGTGGTGCAGAGGAAAGGCCGAAAGGCAGAGCCTGAAATTGGTAATTTTGGGCCAGCAGGTGGAAGCGTAAGCATTTCTGATGGGCTGGATGCATGGGTATATGCAGATATGCATCTTTCATATCTAATGCACACATCCAATTTCCTTGGTGCAGGAAAGGCAGGATGGATGTCAAGGTAACCATCCGAAAATGTACTGGATGTACCGACTTAGGTTTCTTAAATCCAGCACTGGTCTGAGGTCTCCAGTTTTCTTGGGTACCAGAAAGAAATGGGAATAGAAACCCTGTTGTTGTGACAATGGCACGGAACAATGGCCTGCTTGGTCAGCAAGGCAGTGAGTTCCTCCTTGTCGTCGAGGCACAGGTCAGGAAGCATAAGGAAAACCAGGAGCAGCTGTAGCATTCAAAATATTTATTTATTTATAGTTGCAGTAACACAGAAAAAATAAACTTGTTCAGAAAAACTATGTACAGAGGCAAAAATAAAATCTTTCTTGTAATCCTCCTTTCGTTCTTCCAAAAACAAATCTCTATCTAACCCATTGCAGCTCAGCTCAGCACTTTTATGTAAGTCTTTTCCACCCCATCCTTAGCAAGCATTCCGTTTCTGCAGAATGTTCTGTCCTAGTAAGTATCAGGAGCTGCTAGAACAGTGAGCTTCCTGAGGCCCCTACAGCCGCTGCAAAAGGCTCAGACATTTGCACTCAAGTAACCTCTATTTTTAAAGTCATGTCAGAATACCATTAATATACATTTCATCAGTAATACTAAATATTTTCTGAACAAAAGTGATCCCATTATCAGTTTCATTCCACACATTGATTTGCATATATTTTTACATTAGCGGATACAGATATGCAAGGAAGAAAAACAGACAGTAAGAGAAAACACAGAGGCAAAGAATTGCAAGACTGTTTGGGCTGAACAAGTCCAAAGTCTCACAGGAAAATGTGGTTGTGCAACCAGACAGAGAAGAGACAGAAGAGGAAAGATCCTTGCATTTAAACACTATCTCCATAACAAATGGGACAGGGTCCTCCTATTCTACCCTGTCACACTCCTGGAGTATAGGCAGGTGTTCCTGAGGATGCTGAACCTTCCGAGGAGGAACTGGAGGTGGTACTGAAATTAGTTCCAGTGTATGTCCAGTTTGGGTAATCTGGAGTACCCATGCATCTGTCGTTATTTGTTTCCAAGCCTCTAAATGAAGGGCAAAACGACCCCCACCACCTCCGAGGCTTGGAGGAGGCGGCGCCGAGGGGAAAGCCCTAAGAGGTCACTGAGAACTGGAGTTGCTGGCCCCTCCAGAGGGACGGGCACGGGGGGGGGGAGACACACAGCAGTTGAATTGCCTCTTGTATTTTGACCACAGCTCCGAAAAGTACCTCGGTGAGAGGACTTGTAACGGTTACGTTTTATTGTAATGTGAGTATTGGTTCCATGGGGTATGGTACATGCCCCGAACCATTCGAAGGGTATGTCCTGAGGCCTGGAGGTCATCCAAAATGATTTGGGTACCAGAACCAAACAGTTTGTCACCACAGAAAGGTGCATTGACTACTTTATACTGGACATCTGGTGCCAGGCCAGATACCCGAAGCCAGGCATGGTGGCAGAGGACGATACAAGTGGCCAAGAGCCACGTAGAAGTATCAACCACATCGTAGCCCAACCTAAGAAGGTGGTGAGAAATGGACATAATGGTTGACATGGTTTGTAGCAATTGCTCCTTATCCTGGGAAGGAGGTAATTTTTTAAGGAGGTCTATGGCCAAGTTACTCAGGGTACGCTGGTATTTCACCATGTGGCTCATACAGTTTAGGATCCTTATATTCATGGTGCTAGAGGCGAAGACCTTCTTGCCCAGGTAATCAAGTCGCTTGGATTCTTTATCTGGAGGTAAAGAAATCATATGTTTAGGCTTTTTAGCGCGGTCGTGAGAGACTGCAATGACCACTGAGTCAGCCCCTGGCATTGTGGACAAATATGAATGGTCCAAAGGGGCTTGGTACAGCTGGTCAGCTTTCCAAGGGACAGCCATTATAGCTGAAGGCTGGCGGCATGCATCAGAGATGGCGTTCTGATAAGTAGGTATTAATGGAGGAACGACTAGGACGGGGTCCTCAGGTAGCTCAAGGTATTCAGTCATGTCCCGTCACTGTTTATCCTGTTCTGTAGTGGAGAACCCCATGACTTTCGGAATTTGTATAATCATATCATTGAAAGAGGGGTCATCCGGAGGAGAGGCAGCCCGAGGGGCCGGCAGATCCTCATCGAAGGAGGAGACCACAGAGTATGGGGAGTTCAGGTCTGGAAATTCAATATTTTGAAATTCCTCTTCATAAATGTCCTCTGGGAGGTCCCCCACCAGGTCAGGTTCAAGTAATTCTCTAAAAGAGGGGGTGGAAGAGACCAAGCGGGAGCCTCCTGGTTGGTATGGAGCCACTTGGGTGGAGGAGAGGCAGAACGCTGGGAAGATGAACTGGCATCTTAGTAGGAGACTGGCTATATCCTATGGACTGTAGTACTGTGTGCACAATGTGTTCAATGTTGGGTACCTGTGACAGTGGGATATCCATGTGTCGAAGCTGGCAGTTTGTAATAATAGGTGTCAAAGAGGGTGTGGGGCGGTGGGGGAGCCTCACCCCTATAGGAAGACACCTGAGAAGGTGGAGGGGTGTTAAGCATGGCAAAGGATATTGGTTTGCCCCTAAGAACTCCTGTCATCAATGACAAGGCAGGAGAAGAATGCATAGTGTATGGGACAAAAGATGTCAACGAGAAAGGGGCTCCCGTCGTTGGGGCAGTCGGCTTGGCTGCAGGTCCCATAGTGATAGTCAGCGAAGTGGAGGAACCCATCGTCGATAGGGGGACAGTAAAACACGCTGTCCTGAGTGCCTGGGCAAGCTCCTTCAATGAGGAAGCACTCCCGTCGACGAGGAAGGCACAAAACATTGTTCTGTCGATGGGAGAAGAGTCCCCATTGACGAGGAATGCATAAGAGAATGCTCCGTCAACAGGAGAAGAGCCCCTGTCGATGAGGAATGCATAAAAGATTGCTCCGTCGATGGGAGAAGAGCCCCCATCGACAAGGAATGCATAAAAGATCATTCCGTCGACAGGAGGAGAGCTCCCATTGACGAGGAACACTCAGTCGACAGTGCACATGTTACAGAAGTCACCGTCGATGTGCGTCATGGAAGGAAGTGAGAGGAGGGTTTCTCCTTCTCCCTTTTGTGTTTAGAACGAGACCCAGTGGTGGGGGAGCCTTTGGAACGAGCCTCCTGGGTCTGCTCTAACAGGGAAACCTGCTGTTCCATCAATACACTGTTGGATTTCTTGCAACCGTCATCATCGAGTTGCCTGGTTAAACTGTTTGCAGAAAATACAGGATGTGGTGTCATGTGTGAATCCCAAACACCTAACACAATATAGATGATTGTCAAGCTTGAAAATCTTCCTGCCAGAAGAGCAGGAACAAAATAAGGCTTGTTTGTTTGTAGATCCTTTCTTAGACATCCGTTGTTCAAGTCTCGTCGATGACAGCTTCCACAGAAGATTGAGCTAGCTGCTGTGCAAGCTGAAGCCAGCGGAAAAATGAACAGAAGATACCAGGGACCGCCCACACTTATAAAGGCAGCAAGGAAGTGATGTCATGTGTGGGAGGTCCCTGGTAAAAGACTGCTGAAGAAGCTGCCATGCGACAGTGCCCTGTGCTGGAACCTCCCAAGAGTAATAACCTACTGCAAGAGACCATTCTGTAGAAGATCTACTGTTACAGGTGAGTAACCTGTTTTTCTAGGGACGTGGATATGTTGTTCATCCACACGTCTTGGCTGACTCCTAGCAGTTCTCCGGGAGGAGGGAGGCAAGGTGCACACCCCTTACTTAGGGAACAGAGGCTGGAGAACTGAGGCCCCCAAACCAGCATCCCGCGTGACTCAAGGTCGATGTGGTAGTGGGTGATGAAGGCGTTGGCTGTCTTCCAAGTAGCAGCCCGACAGATTCCTGGATAAGGATGTCCCTGGAAGCAGCCAGAGATGCAACGGTATGGTGGGTAGAGTGAGCCGTTAGCCCTACGGGAGACTCCCTACCAACCAACCTATAGCAGAGATCAATGCAGGAAGTGATCCACCTGCTAATCGTCTGCTTTGCTGCAGGTCTGCCAGGTGCAGCTTCAGCGGAGGTGAGAAACAGCTGGCGAACCTCTCCCTGAATTTCTGCCATTCTCTCCTTGTAATAGGAGAGAGCATGTATCAGGTCCAGATTATGGAGCCTGTACTCGGCATCTGAGGTGTAGTTTGGGAAGAACATAGGCAGAGTCATCACCTGGTTGAGATGGAACTCTGACACCACCTTTGGGAAGAATTTCGGGGTGGGGGCGCAGGACAACTTTGTCCCTGTGGAAGACCAGGTAAGGAGACTAAACCGAAAGCACCTGGAGCTCCCCAGTCCTTCTGGCTGACGTAGTAGCCACCAGGAAGGCGGTCTTCCATGACAAGTGTGACATCTCACACTTGTGCATTGGTTAAAATGGCTTGCCCATGAGTTATGCCAAAACCAGCAGTAAATCCCACGGAGGTGGAGGTTCATGCACCGGAGGGGATATGTGATCCAGGCCCTTGAAAAAGCACCAGACCACCTTTTCCTGTGCCACCGTCTGATGACCGGCCCATGCCCGGTAAGCAGAGATGGCTACCAGGTGCACCTTGAGGGTCATAGACCGAAGATCCCCTTTGGACAGAGACCAAAGGTAGTCTAAGATGCTAGCCACTGGACAGGACAGAGGGTCCAGGCCCTTGCCCTGACACCAAATGGACAACCGTTTCCATTTGAAGGCATAACACCTTCTGGTCGACTCTTTTCTGGATGCTTCCACTACTGTGAGTACATCCTCAGAGAGACCCAAAGCCTGGAACTCTAGCCACTCATGTACCAGGCCGTCAGGTGCAGGGATTGAAGGTCCGGATGGAATACCTTCCCCTGATTGACTGAGATCAGGTCCAGGTGTGCCGGAAGACGCCTCGGGAGCCTGCAGCTGAGGAACTGAGGAGATCTGGATACCAGAACTGGTGTGGCCAGTCTGGGGCTACCAGGATCACCTGTGCCTTGTCCTCCTCACCATGAGAAGCACCCTGTGGATCAAGGGAATTGGAGGGAAGGTGTAGAAGAGGCCTGGGGTCCACGGCCTCAAGAAAGTATCCCCCAGCTGCAAGCCCTGCTGAGGGGGACAGGCATGAAACAGCCTCAACTTGGTGTTTTCCCTGGAGGCAAACAGGTCCACCATCGATTTGTCCCAATAAGAGAACAGGCTGTGAGTTACCTCTGGGTGGAGAGACCACTCATGGGCTGTCTCACCTATGCGGCTGAGGGCATCCGCCAGGTGATTTGAGGCTCCTGCCACATGGATGGCTAGAAGATCTTCCTCCAGTCTACTCACAAGTGTCCAGATGCGAAGCGTTTCCCTGCACAGCAGCTGGGAGTGCATGCTGCCCTATTTGTTGAGGTAACACATGGTTGTGTTGTTGTCTGGCTGCACTTGAACCACTCAACCCCGAAGCTGCTGAGCGAATGCTGACAGTGGCAGTCTGACCGCTCTGAGCTCCAGCAGGTTGATATGGTATCGAGATTCCTCGGGGGTCCAGAACCCGTGGGCCTTTTGTCCCCCATGTGGGCTCCCCAGCCCATGAGAGAGGCATCTGTCATCGGGACGACTGTCGGCTCAGAGTGGACAAACAGGATCCCTTCCTGCAGATGATCCAGGACAGTCCGTCACAGGAGAGCTTTCCACATCTTCTGGGTCACAGTGATCAGCTGGTTGAAATTACCTTGGAGCCGAGTCCACTGGGCAGCCAGTTCCCATTGAAGGGGGTGCATATGCCATCAGGCCCATTGGACCATGATGGTGCAGGCTGCCATGTACCCCAGAAGACGCAGAAAGTCCTGGCAGGGCGCAAGTGCCCAACCAGAAATGACTGGGCAAAGGAGGACAGAACCTCTGCCCTGTTCGCCGGGAACCAGGCTCTGGCTCGGCAAGAGTCGAACTCTGCCTCGATGAAGCATATCACCTGCGAAGGCACGAGGTCCGACTTCGATTCATTGATCAGGAGGCCAAGCTGAGAGCAGGTTTGGAGGGCCAGGTCCCTGGACATCTCCACCTCTTGCTGGGTGGAACCCACTAAGAGCCAGTCATCGAGGTAGGGGTATATTCTGACCCCTCAACGCCTGAGGTGGGCTGCCACCACTTCTATGCATTTGGTGAAGACCTGTGGGGCCGATGACAGGCCGAATGGCATGGCTCAGAACTCATACAGAGTTCCTTCTGCTCTGAAGAGAAGGAACCGCTGGTGAGACGGACAGACTGGGATGTGGAAGAACGCGTCCTGGAGATCCAGTGAGCAGAACCACATGTTCTGCTCCAGGGATGGCATGATCTGGAACAGAGTTACCATCCTGAAGGTGCGTGGCCTGAGAAACTGGTTCAGGTCATGCAGATCTAGAATGGGGCGCCAGCCCCGTCTGCTTCAGGACCAGGAAGTACCTGAAAATTAACCCTGGGTTGACTGGAGGATCTGTCACTCGGGTCACTACCTCCTTGAGAAGGAGTTGGGCTATGTCGTCTTTCAGAGCCAACCAAATATGGACTGATATCCTTTCTTCCCGTGGGGCACGGGCTCAGCTGGGAGGGTACTGCTCGAATTCTAGAGGCAAACCCTGGCTGACAACTTCTAAGACCCACCTGTCCGTGGTAACAGCGGTCCAGGCAGAAAGAAAGTGTCGGAGCTGGCCCCCCACGGGAGGACCCAGAGCTGGCATGACGGGAATAGGGGTGGCACCCCTATCCTGTCACTGGGCAGGCTTAGAGGAAGAGAGTTCAGATTGGAATCCGCCTGAACCTCGACCTCCTCTGCGGGCTGCTGGAGGTCCGGACTTGGGCCGAGGGTGCCAAGCCTATGCCTGCTGTTGCTGCCCACCCTGGAAGGAGGGCTGCTTGGCTGCAGGAGCAGAGTGCCAAAATGGCTTCTTCTACTGCTGTTTCTTGGTGCCAGGGGCATCTTGCTGAGCAGAAGTAGCAGAATCCAAGGTGGCACTGGACTGCTCGATTCGCTGAAGGTGACCATCCACACCTGAGTCGAAGAGATCAGTGCCCACAAAAGGAACATCAATGAGTTTGTGCTGGGTATCCGCCATGAAGGTGGAAAGCCTAAGCCAAGCCCTGCGGCGCATGGCAACCATGGCTGCCACCGAATGGGCGCATGAATCCCCGAGGTCCAGGGCCGTCAGAAGTTGCTGCCTCACAACGGCCTGGCCCTGATCCTGGACCTGCTCGACCGTAGTCTGAAGATCTGCGGAGAGGTGTGGGAGAACCTCATCCAAGGAGCCCAACAGGGCATGAGAAAAGTGCGCCATGATGATGGGCCGAGCTTGCCTGACGGAGGCCTAGTGAGGAGGCGGCATAAGCCTTCCTGGCAGAGAGGTCCAATTTTTTGGACTCCTTGTCTGGAGGTCTATCGGTATCGGCCAAACTGCCTGTGCATCTGAACATGGAAGCGGTCACCAACCCCTCCGCTGAGGGGTGTTCCATGAACCCCAAGCGGGACCTAATAGGCACCGCATACTTGCGGGCCATCCAGGGAGACGGCGCTGGGCAGGAGGCAGGGTGTTGCCAAAGTTCCAAAGCCGGGCCAACAATGGCCCCGGCCACTGGAAAGGCTTCCGTAGGGGTATCCCCTCTCTTAGGAATGTCTGTAAGAGGGTACTCTGCCTGTTTCAGGACAGGCGCCAGGGGCATCCCCGTGGATTCGGAGATAAAGCGGAGAATCCCCAAGAAGGATAAAGGACCTTCCTCCGTCAACAGACTGCCCACTGACTCATAATCAAGTGGACGAGAATGTAAGTCAGAGTCGTCAGAATCTGAAGTATCCAGATAAATCAGCTGGCCACCAAGGTCCCCTTCCACGCGCCTGGGGCAGTCAGGCATGAGGGTGACCAAAATCCTGCGGGGAAGACCCAGAACAGTCCAAGCTTCCCTTCGAAGGAACCCCTCCGTGGGCTCTTTAGGTGGTGGCTCCACCACTATCAGTGGAGAGGTTGATTTTGGCCGAACCAGGGCGGGTTCTACCGGCTCCACCGGCAGAGGAACTGAGATGATTGGTTTCACTGGAGCCGGCTTCGGCCTAGAAGGCGAAAGCCAGGTAATGGCCGGTGAGGAAACTGAAGCAGGTTTCTGGCTGGACAAAATCAGCTGTTTCCACATGAGATCTTCATAGCATTGACGGAGTTTCCATCGAAGCCTCTCATCCGAGGAGGACGAAGACGAATGTAGACGTGGCCTTTTCTTTGAGCGCTTATGCGCCTTCCTCGGCCTATCGGTCGAGGGGGTCAGAGATCTCAACCCTGATCGGACTTGCTGACTGGGTCACTCCGGAGACACCGTTGGAACTGATGATTTTCCTGGATCAGGGACTGGCTCCTTGATGCGACTGCCAGCAGGCTGGGTGTCCTCATCGGGAACAAACAGAATAGGGGTCCTGCTGAAGAGAGTTGTCGGCCTCATTGGGCGACAACAGATTGACAGTGTCGAGAGTGATCTCAACCGCGTCAATCAAGACTTCAGCCGGCTGACCACATGGCGGGACCGAGAAACCGGCGGCCGAAGTCACAATCTCAACTGAGGTCGAGACTGGAGACTCCTGGGACTGAGATCGCTCTCGATCCCAAGAATGTCTTCGCTGAGACGAAGAATCTCTCGGTTTCTTGTCCTTTTTACGGGACCGGGAGACATGCGCGCCCAAGGGTCCCTCGCCCTTAGTGGGGGGAGACTGGCACATCTCCCGAAAGGAGCCTGAGAAGGTGGAGCCCAGACTGAGTGGAACAAAAATTGGCCGAGAGGAGAGTTCCGCGGCTCGTGCTGCTTCTGCCTCGAAGGCCTGCATTTGCTCCAATTGCTTGGCAGATCCTGCAGCCGCGGAGACCGTCCACCAGGGTTCCTTCGATTTCACTGGTGGATTCTGTTTTTCGGGCCTGCCCAGCTTGAGTCGTGCGAGACGATCGTCGAGGACGTTCAGGTGGAACACTAGACAAATCTCGCAGGCCTGGGTGTCATGGCCAACACCCAAACAGTAGACGCACGTGGTATGTGGGTCTGTGTGTGACATTTTCTGGCCATACGGGCACCGGCGGAAACCGGGGAAAGATTTATCTTCCATGATCGAGAAACAATGATCGCAATCGCTAGCTCGAACAAGCTTAATCTTCAAAGAATCCGAAGGAAACAAAGTCAGGGCCTTCAGAACGCAGAAGCAATGAGGAGGCAACCTGAATCTTCCAGCGGAAAGGAAGATCTGGCATCGTGGGGTAAAGCTGAGGGTTATACCACCCCGGTGGATGGGAGAAGCCAGCTTTAAGACCTTCCAGCAAGAATTAAAGGAGAACGGGACATGCCAGGAAGTGTGGATGAACAACATATCCACATCCCTAGAAAGTGCAGTTACGTAAGAATTTACCGTAACAGTAGATCTTCGAGAGAAGCTCTTGCAGCAGGCTATTACCATTAGGACTAATGCCACAGGCCTTAGGACCCACCAGAAAAATCTTAGCTAACAGTACTCAACAGGGCCTGACGTCGGCTCTGCCCAGACGTCAGTCATGCCATAAAAGGGGGCGATCTCCAGCTCCACCTCAGTTCACCGCCAGGACCGTGAACAGACCCCAGCAAGCGAACCAGGTGAAGCGTGCCCCAGTCATGCTGAAACTCTCCAGGGGGAAGGAGGGCGGGAAAGCAGCACCTGCTGCAAGAGCTCCTCTTGAAGAGCTACTGTTACGGTAAGTTCTCAAGTAACTGTACTATCTTACTTCGAGTCGGAGCTCTTGCAGCAGGCTATTACCATTAGGACTGAATCCCAAGCAGTCCCGCGCTAAGGAGGTGACAAGCCCCGGGAGGAGGATGACGGAAGCCAACAAGATGGCATTGCCTAAATAGGCGGGTATACAGTATGCCAGGACAGTAGTCCATGAAGGACCGCCAGGCCAAAACTGGCTCGGCGCCTGGAAGTGATGTCCAGGCTGTAATGCCGCACAAAAGTATGCACTGAACTCCAAGTAGCTGTTGCGCAAATGTCTCGAATAGAGACATTTTTCAAAGAAGCGAAGAAGGTAGACACTCCTCTGGTAGAATTTGGGAGGCAGTATATTGCAGTGGTTTAAGGCTCTGAGCTGCAAATCTTGTGACATCCAGCAGATCAGACCTGGGTTTGAATCCCACAGCTTCCACTTACATACTGTGTGACCCTGAGCAAGTCACTTAACTTCTGTGCTCCCAGGTCATGCCTGTAAAAAAGCTTTCAGCTTAGTGTGCTAATCCTGGTTAAACACAACTAAAAAAAAAAGAATGACCTCTAACCGTTCCAGGTAGAAGTTTGTTGTACTTGTTGTAGCAGAAGACTATGCAGTGAACTAGCCACCGAGATACAGTCTGTTTAGACACTGGTTTGCCCAGGTGTTGAAGCGTAAAGGCCACAAAAAGTTGCTCCAATTTGAGGTGTACCGCTATATGCTTGAGGCAGTACCTCAGTGCCCTGCGGACGTCCAAAGTGTGTAAGAGAGCTTCTCTCCTGTTGGAAGGGGTTGAATAGTAGACTGAAAGGTCAACCGACTGGTTGAGGGTTAATTCAGAAACCACTTTGGGTAGAAACTTAGGATTTGTCCTATGAAAAATCAAATAAGGCTCTTTGCACATCAGGGCCTGAAGCTCGGAAACCCTTCGAGCTGAAATAACAGCAACTAAAGAGGACACCCTCCAGGAGAGATAACACAGTTCACACTCTGCTGCGGGTTTAAAAGGAGGGAGAGTAAGCTTCTCTAACACACAAAAAGGAGATCGGGGGGGGGGGGGACTGGATCCCTAATGGGAGGCTTTATATGAAGTATGCCCTGTAAGAAGGTGAGGGCCACGTCCAACTGGGCTAGGGACCTGCCTTCTACCAGAGTGTGACAGGAAGATATGGCCCACATATGTACCTTAATGGAGGAGTAGCTCAAGCCTAGATGCAATAAGGAGAGGCAATACTGTAAGGCTGAATTCACTGGACAGGTAAGGGGATCCAGATGATGCGACAAAGCCTGAAGGCAGAAACGGTTCCACTTCATAGCGAAAGTGGACCGAGTAGAGGGCTTTCTCACCGAAATGAGAACGTCTGCCACCTCTTGGGAGACCCCATACCTCGTCTTGACTATGTCTGCAGGAGCCATGCATGAAGGTGCAGGGACTTTGAGATCTGGGAGTACCAGTCTGCCCTGGTACTGGGACAGTAACTGTGAGCATATTGGCAGCGGAATCAGAGGCTCCGACAACAACCACTGAAGTAGTGGGAACCAAATCTGCCACAGCCACAGTGGGGTGATTAGGATCCTCTAAGCCCCCTTGGCCTGTACCTTCAACAGAACCCTCTGAATTAGAGGGAAGGGAGGGAAGACATAAAGGAACCTCCCTGTCCAACAAAGGGACAACACAACTGGCCAAAAAACACTAGGCACATGCTCCCGCAAGCAGAAATTTGGCAGTTTGGCGTTGCGTGGAGACGCAAAAAGGTCCAGCTCTGGAAGACCCCAAGTGTCGAACAGCTGGTCAGCTACTGATTGGAGTAGCTCCCACTCATGCGCCTTGGACCGAGACCAACTTAGGCTGTCTGCCAAGGCGTTTTGAATGCCTGGAACATGCACTGCGGTCAGGGAGATGTGATGTTCCATCACCCAATATCAAACTCTCATCGCCTCCCTGCATAGGGGTAGGAGTGTGTTCCCCTTGCTTGTTGATGTAGAAGACAAGGGCTGTGTTGTCTGACTGGACGAGAGGAGAGCCTGGTGCCAAGTCCTCTTGAAAACCCCGTAGGGCGCTGAGGACTGCTCGCATTTCCAGCATGTTGATGTGGAGGTTGCGCTCCTTTAGGGACCAAACACCCTGAGTCTAGCTGTCTCCTAGGTGAGCCCCCCAGCAGAAGTCGGAGACGTCCGTCAACAAGGTCTGACTCAGAGGCTCCTGCCGAAACAAGACCCCTTTTTCTAAGTTGAGGGGATCTAACCATCAAAGAACAGTCCTTCTGACTGGCTCGGAGATCCTGACCATATGGTCCAGACCATCGGAGCTTTGGTCCCACTGCACCCTGAGCATCCACTGCGGAACCCTCATGTGGAGGCGAGTCAAGGGAGTTACTGGGATGGCAGCCTGAGGAAGGTCCTGGCTTGGACCTGTGCGGTTATTAAGACCGCTCAGGCCACTTCTCGCAGGTAAGCTCCCTTTTCCTGTGGGAGAAAGGCCGTGCCTTGGACCATGTCCAAGACAGCACCTATAAAGACAAGTCTTTGGCTGGGCTCTGGGGATGACTTGGCAAGATTCAGGGTGATCCCCAACTCTTGGAACAGCATATAGGTGTCCCTGAGAGTGTGAAGGAGGCGCGTTCTTGACGAGGCCGCCAAGAACCAGTCATCCAGGTAAGGGAAGACATAATGTCCCTTGCGCGTTAGAGCCACAGTTACCGCTGCAAGGCACTTGGTGAAGACTCAAGGAGCGGAGAGGAGGCCGAACGGCAGAACCCGAAACTGGTAATTTCACCCTTGGAAGTGGAACCCCAAGTACCTTCCTGTGAGAGGGAAGACCCCGATATGCAAGTACGCATCTTGCATGTCCAGGGAGCAAAGCCAATCCCCATGGTGCAGCAGAGGAATTAGACCTGGAAGGGTCACCATCCTGAACCTTTGGTATTCTTTATAGTTGTTTAAGGAGTTGAGGTCCAGGATGGGCCGAAGATCCTGAGTTTTCTTTGGAACCAGGAAGAAGTGGGAATAATACCCTTTTCCCCGCTGCTGCAGGGGGACTGGCTCTATTGCCCTTCTTTGCAAGAGGGCCTGAATCTCTCCTTCTATGAGAGGTATGTGAGAAGGAGGATATCTTGAGGACCTTGGTGGTGTCTCCGGGGAGGGGGATCTGTGAACTCCAGTGTATGTCCCCTCCTTATAATGTCTAGGACGCAAAGGTCCAAAGTGATGTTGCTCCATCCCTCCAAGCGGAGGGAGAAGTGACCCGCTACTGCCTCCTCTTGTACCTCCTCGAGAGGAGAGAGGGAGGGTCAACAGGGAGTCATTGGGAAGACCCGGGGGTTGGCAGAGAGGCTTGGGAGGACTTTGGGCCACGAAAGGGAACGCCCCCAGGCTGCTGGCTTGCGGTCTTCCTTTTAAAGCCTCCTCTCTGAGCCACCTGATTGCCATGGGCAGGTTGACCCAAGGTCTTTCGAAATAGCCGTTTGCAGAATAGTTTCTGGTCCCCCTTATACATCTGTCGGATGGACCAGATTGATTTCCCTGACTCCTGGAGATGAGAGATAAGACCCTCGGTCTCCGTCCCGAACAGTACGGAACCATGGAAGGGAAGGTCTGCCGATCTTGGAAGAATCCTGAGACTCGCAGCCAGGTGTGGCACCTCAGGCAGACACCTGATGCTGCCGCCTTTGATGCCGTATCTGCAGTGTCATACGAAACACGGAGAACATGGGTGCCTACATCCGAGTCCAATTTCAGAATGTCCAAGAGCTCCGTCTTCTGCGTGGAGTCTGGCAAAGCGTTAGCTATCGCTTGCCCCTTCTCCCATAAAGCATTTTGGTACTGGACCATATGCATTAGGAAGTTCAGGAACCGTATGGAACAGGTGGATGCAGAGTACACCTGCTTGCCCACCTGGTCCAGATAACGGGACCCCTGATTGGGAGGCTGAGAACTAAGGTGCTTGGGCTGTTGAGACTTGTCATGAGCAGCCACTATGACCATCAAGTCGGCCTGAGGGTGTTCCCCCAAGTAGGGCTCCTCCCTCAGCGCTCTATACAACCTGTCCGACTTCTTGGTAACTGTCGGGACTGTGGCGGGATGTTTCTAAGTGATCCTCATGAGGTCTTGGAATGTATCCATTAAAGAAGGCACTATCAATGGTTTAGGCTCCTTCTGCCTCAGGTATCTTGCCAATCTCCAGTGTTCCGGATCCAAGTCCTCCGTCTCACATTTGATGGAGGCCTGGATATGCCGCATGACGTCCATAAAAGCTGGATCATCAGAAGGCGAACGAGGTGTCTCTTTGTCGTCAAGAGAACCCCCAACTCCTGAGAGGGACTGGTCTGACGAAGAGGATGATGAAGATCGGCTCCTAACTAGGATAAGGGGAGGCCAAACCATGCCTGTAAGGACTTCCCTCCCTGGAACGTCGACCACTATCCGACCGACATCAGCCATGGGACCGATGCCAGCTCGGGGACAGACGACAGAATGGAGACTGGCGCCTGTCTGGAGACCAGCGATGGCTAGGAGGGCGTCCACGTCTGGTAAGAGACCTGTGACAGCTGCGGGACTTGCTCTTGGGCTGGGACCGGCGATGGCTGGAGGACCGTGAGCAGTGCAGTCGATGGTCCTTAGACCGGGACCGGGATCTAACTACCGAGGGTGAGCGGGATCTGGAAATCTTGTGCCGCTCATCTGGGCGTTTAGTAGGCGACGTTACAGGAAGATTCCCAGTGTCCTGGATGTCCGGCCGGTTGGAGACCGGTGTCTGATCTGGCATCGGGGGAGCCTCGTCTTTCTTGACCTGGCTCCACCAGAAAGAAAAGAACTCTTGAAGCTCTTCTTTGTTAAACACCGAAGTCACTGTTCCCTTCAGGGGAATCAGTGAAGCCGGGAGGTCTGGAAGGGCCTTGGGAGAAGACTGAGGAAGTGTCCTCCGGAGTGGAAGACCTCGGAGCCGGCAACGGTACCGTGACCTGTGCAGGCTCTTTTTGAGGTAGATCGGCCTTGGACTCCGTGGCCGGTGTCTTGGCCGAGGCCAGCTCTGGTTTCGCTGACTTGGAAGGGTGGGACCCTGAAGGGGTTTTAGCCGGAGTAGAGGCCTTAGAAGCATGCGCCGAGGATGCAGAGACATGCAGTGGTGTGGCCTTCACCTTGGCCAGCGCTCTAAGAGAAGCAGCCCCTGCTGGGGCCGGCGTCTTGGCGGAAGCAGCCGATTTCGCCTTTTCCTCGTGCTTGGAGTGGCGCAAACGGTCGGAACCGCCCGAGCCCGAAGCCTTCTTGTGGGGAGAACGTGACCTGGACCGCTGGTGGGACCGACTACGGTCCTTCTCTTGGGACTTATGATGGGATTTGTCTCAATGCTTGGCCTTTTCCCCGGGAGAGCTTTGCATGACTGTCACCTGCTTCTCCAAAAGATGGGCTTTCAGGGCCTTCAGGCGTTGGATACTAGTCCTGCTGGTAAAGCCCTTGCAGATTCTCTGAGGCTTGAAGGTCATGGTCTGGGCCCAGGCAGAAGACGTAGGCTTTGTGGCCATCCTTCGATGGAATCTGGAGGCCACAGGCACACTTGGTCTTCTTTGGGCTGGAGGGCGAGACCAACGATGGAGAAGACATGCAACGGTAGTCGAAGAAACAGGAGAATACAAGGAAGAGGCGAAGAAAAACTTCGAAAATCAACAAACTTTCACTAATTTCGCTAGAACTGCTGAAAAAACGCACTAAGACTTTCCTGTTGAGAGTGGGCCTGAGGCGGGAAAAGAAATGAGGTGGAGCTGGGGACCTCCCCCTTTTATGGCATGACTGACGTGGGGGTGGAGCCGACGTCAGGGGCCGGGCCCTGCTGGGTACTGCTAGTTAAGATTTTTCTGCTGGGTCTTAAGGCCTGC
The DNA here is from genome assembly GCA_016271365.2 of Neoceratodus forsteri. NCBI lineage: Eukaryota > Metazoa > Chordata > Ceratodontiformes > Ceratodontidae > Neoceratodus > Neoceratodus forsteri. The sequence goes on from JADMNL010000027.1 coordinate 203,507,749, forward strand.
AGCATTAGTCCTAATGGTAACAGCCTGCTGCAAGAGCTCCCACTCGAAATAAGATCATTTATCTTTCACTTCGGTCAGAGTCTTGGGGAAAATAAAGCATTTATTTAAGTAGTGGAATCCCTACATACATTGTATACAACAAAATTTAAACTGTAAAAAAAAAAATCCATTTAAAAAAATACTATAGGTTGATAACCGCAAAGGAAGGAAAGGAATTTGTGTTTACAGGGCACCTTATACTGTATTTTAAAACAAAAGGATAATATGAACTACATGCTAAAAAATATAAAACTGAGAATTGATGTTTCAACCATAGGTCTTCAGAAATTCTCCATAAAGAAACAATTAAAGTTATTTTTTAGTTTAATGTCAATGCCTAAAAGACATATGGTTAAAATGTTAATTCTAACTCTTCTTGCTATTTACAGTGTACATTCAAGATTACAGTCCACGTGCTGAGACGGTACTTGCTTTTTTTTGCTGCATTGCCTGCAACTTTACAATAGAGTTGGTTATTTAAGCAATATACCCCGACAGAGAGTGGGTATACTGGTGGATTTACCGCGGCTGGTGTGGTTCTGTCATGAGGCGCAGCCGAGGGACTTAACCACACCAGCCGTGGTAAATCCACCAGTATACCCACTCCCTGGAGGGGGTATATTGCTATTATACAAAGGCATTATTTTTTTGTGTTGATAAATAAAGACATAACTTGCTTTTGTTTGAGTTTTGCATTATTATCAGTGAATTTAGCACTGCACATCAAAAAATAGTGCTGGGCTGACACTGTTGTGCTTGTGCTGTTTTCTGACAAGCAGTCTCTACGGTTTGTCTGGAGTCGGGAACACCTTTTATTCTGCCATTAATGTGCTGAGTTAAGTGTGTTTAGCCTCCGTTTTTCCTGTTAGGAGTTTGGATAGGTAATTAGTTATGCAGTCGATTTAATTTCTGGAGGACTGTTTCCGTAGTTGATTGTGCGCATGCGCTGGATCGTATTTTGGTACCTCGGTTTGTTGAAATTGTCCCCAGCACTTTTCTGATTTGGGGTATTGTAATGATAGGGAAACTGTGATGTTATTTTTTTTTTGGGGTGGGCGCTATGTGTGTGTCAGCCATTAAAGTAGTGGAGCGTGTGTTGAGTGATGGTATTTCAGAGCGGGAGTTAAAAGAACTTAGTTTAGAAGCGTTATCTTACGGGTAGGAGCTGTATGCGATGAGTTGCACTGGGTTCGCGGTATTCATTTGGATATGGTCTGAGTGATTTGAAAGGGGGGTTCTGCTGCCGCTGACTGGTGGCTGGCACCTTTTCCAGTGGGTACACTGAAGGATTTACAATGCTGAAAAGGTGCCAGCCAGCCAATCGAAATGCAGAATTTGGAAATTTTTTTTGTGCCCATTGTATAATGGGGATGGTAGATCTTAGAGCCCACAGATAAACAGACAATATGCACTGGCCTGACTCTTATCCGGCGACGGTGGACATATTAATATATTATACTGTAGATCGAATGTGATCACTTATATATTTTTTTTAAACTGTCCTGGAATGTGCCCGTTTTCAGGGCATCTGCGCGTGAGACCCTCTTCACAGAATAAGAGTGTCTCAAGTGCAGGGGAAAGGAGCACTCTGATTGGTTGGGAGCACTCCCTCGATCTATAATACAATATATACTCTAGCCCCATACATGTAAAACTGCAGACAAAGGTACTGTATGTATATTTGGATGTGCCCCTCCCCCTATCTCAATGTTATACGTACGGCACGCATGCAGCCCCGTTCCCGAGTATACGTCATCAAAGTACTGTTTTTGCTGGAGTGTTTGGCGGCGGCACAGCACAGCTCGTACTCAGACATTACAAGCCAAGCTTTTAAATGCAAGTTATTATTTCATTACTTAACTAAAAATTTTCATTTTGGTCTAGAAAAGCACCTCAGCCAGGCAGCTACTTAGTATGAGTTGCCTCCTGCCCGAGTCTAAAGATGATGACTGTTGCTCTTTAATACATTACTTCCTGTGAATTATTCTACATATCTTTCTTTAGAATCAGCAATATACATTATCTCTTTTTCATTACGGGAGACAGTAAATGGTTATACTTGAATTTAATTAAGTTTTATCCCAAATCATTGTCTGACGAAGTGCGCACGCTCGAAACCGGTCGGGCTTTTTTTCATTGTGTGAGGTAGCTACTGTCATTCTGCATGGCACTGTTTTACTGACTCTTTAAAATCGTGAGTAGGGGGCGCTGCTGAGCAGCTTATAGGAAGCAGCAATTACACAGAGCTCTTACTAAATTGCTCCAATTTTCTTTTAATTTATATTACTAATCGACTCTACTACTCCATTTTAGCCCTTCCAGGATTGTTAATACACCAGGGACACTATTATGGGCAAAAAAACGTGGAAATGCAGCTGCAACACCGGACTTTTTTGCTCCCAAGAAGTCTACACAGTCACGAACTGAGAGGCCTGCTGAACACGTAGAAGCAGGGAAATCTGATGCAGATGGGGCCTCTGTCAGTACTATCCAGGCCACCCTGAACCACCTGGTGAAGTCCGTACAGGATACAGACAAAAAACTGGATGCTTTAACACCCCGGGTCTCTGTGCTAGAAACCAGAATGGACAAGTGTGAGCATACTGTGCAAAAGACGGAGGGCTCTGTATTGCGGGCCTGTGAAGCAACTACAAAATGAATAAAAGAAAATGGATTGCTTCGTCAATGGTTGGAATTGGTTGAGAATCAGGCCCGTGAAAAGAATCTCCACGTGTTGGGGCTCTCAGAACAAGTTGAAGGGGACGACTGTTTAATGTTTCATGCAATCCTTAATGCCCTCTATTCTGGGACTAAGAGAAGAGGATCCTCCAATATCCACTGAACGAGCTTACCGGATTTCCCCCTGTAGACCCCTGGTTAATTCGCAGGCCCCAAGAACTGTGTTTATAGTATGTCAAAATGTGGGAGACCGAGACAGAGTTTTGGCAGTTGCTCGTTGATGGAGATCTTTGCAGTATGGGACTGACTGACTGAGCATTTTTCCAGACCTCTCATACAGACCCAGGCAGAGACGGAGAGCATTCAACGGCATCAGAGGTCACCTGAGGCAGATGGAAATATCGCATCAGCTCCTGTTTCCTGCAAGGCTACGGCTCATGTGGAGAGAGAAATCTTACCAGTTTAATGAACCTGGCGATGTGGATACATTTCTTCAATTGTTGGACAGGGAATTGGAACCTGTGGCTGACGAAGATTTGTCCTCAGAAGAGGGAGACTGAGCTTCATTTGTAGACCCCTGTGCACTGTAAGTTTAATGGGACCTGGGGCTTGGGGCATGGCTTTCAATTACAAGGAGGTCTGATACGCTGGCTGGCTGAACTGCCTTCTGTGAGACGTTTTGGGACTGGGTTCTCGGAGACCAGAAGGTGTATATGGTCAAAGGATGCACCATTTTAAGACAAGTCATGGTTATGTTTTCTTAATCAGCCATACATATGCTACAGATTGGGACTTTTGGTTTATTGCCCTGTGTACCCCTGGTTTCCCTTACATTAAGCTCCACTGATATGTTAGCCAAGGAATGTTTATGTACATGCTGCATGTTTTTTCTCTTTTGGATGTACATGTTATGGTATAGGAAAGGACGTTTCAATTCTTTTCTGAATTGAGGAGTGGGTTTACTTAAATAGATTTATGAATATATTTGTTAGAGCTCTGGTTATGACTCTATGTTAAATACTGGGAGCACTGCCGGATATGATTTAAGTCTGGCAGGGAGGTGCTCATGGACTCTTCCGCTTAAGCTGTAAGCTATGGGACTACCTTTACGATTGTAATATGGTATTACTGTTATTTCCCCCTGGAAGTAACTCATGGGGAGAGTGCTTATAATTCCTGTACTTTATAATGCTGCACTGCTCACCTGTGTAACACATTGTCCTGTGACTTTGCTTACAAAATCAATAAATACATTATACAAAAAAAAAATTGTGAGTAAACATATTTATTACGAAGTGCTTGTGCAGTGCCTTTTTTGTTTCATACTTGTAAGTGGCATATGCACAGCGGGTGCTGGAGCCGTTTTTTCTTGTTGTTGTTGCTGTGTTTTTCATTTGTGCCAGTTACTCATTAGCCTTTCTACTAACACTGCCCGTTTTTGCCACAGCGCTGTCAGCGTTTTGGCTCGGTGAATCCCTTCAACCTGAAAGCTCATTTTGTGCTGTGTGTTCTTGTTGATTTCTGTGATGATGTTCATAATCATAGCTCCCACCCAGTGAGGAAAGAAAGAGCAGCTGTTTCACAGGCAACTGTCAGTTCAATAGGGAAACAATCCTGCCAGCATACAAACAGGGATTTAATGTGCCATTACTTGTTACAGACACACTGTTTGTGATGAGTGTGGCAGTGGGAGCTGTATCACTGTTGCAGTCGCTCTGAATTTAAACAGCGGGTCATGTGTGTGTTCTTTTTGAGAATCCGGTCTCAGAGGAATAAAATTATGATCTGTCACCTCAATAGGGGCCTTACTACACATCACACATACTCAGTGTTTATATGTGATACTACTGACTCAAGTCTCAATCTTTTATGTATAGGATATTTGCAGGACCTGTGTCTATTTCGAGATCATACTGAAAGTGAAAGTGAACTGTGTTTTGTTTTTGTTTTTTTAACGCATTCTGTCCTGGGTGACCATTTTGTGCCAGGTTAAGCAATGGATGGTTCAGACTTCATACAAAATTATCAGAAGTAATGTAATAGAACCTGGTCTGAATGCCAATAAGAATTGTCAACTCACGAGAAACTTGAAATTAAAACAGCCCATAAAACCACTTTCTGTGTGTTTACTCCAGTACACCAGGAATGAGCCCAACTGATCTGACAGTTTGTGAAAGGGCTCAAACAAGTGTTGATCAATAAACAGGAATAAAGCAGAAATGAAAATTACGTACTCACCGTAATTCTTGATCGTCCCGAATATCTTCACCATTCATTACTTCATGGGTCTGTGCCAGAGGTGCCAGGACCCTGTGGGAGCATATAGTTTTAAAATTCTTGAGCTAGGGGACCAGCATCGGGGATGGCGCTGCCCATGAGGCAGACACATGACAAGGCACTAGTGGACTGGACAGTAACTGACGCCAGCCCCCTGCTCTTCTCAGTTCTGTCTGCCAGGAGAGGAAACAAAGGGTAAGAAAAAAGAAAGGATGGGGAAAGGGTGCCCAAGGGATAGAAAAGGATATATACTAGGATATAAAAAGAACAAAGCAATAAAACCCAGCTAGCAATGTGAGAAGGCAGTAAGGACAGCTGGGGGGATACTGGGATGCATAGAGAGAGGCATCAACAGTAGAAAACAGGAAGTTGTTATCCCTCTGTACAGACAGTTGGTGAGACCCCATCTGGAGTACTGCATGCAGTTCTGGAGACCCCATCTCCGCAAAGACAAAGTGGAGGCTGTTCAGTGGAGGGCAACCAAAATGGTGCAGGTTCTATACCAGAAGACATATGAAGAGAGACTAAAGCAGCTTAAAATGTGTACACTCGAGGAAAGGAGGGAGGGGGGGACATGATAGAAACTTTCAAGTGCCTCAAGGGAATTAAAGTCCAAGAGGGTAGCATCTTTCACAAAAAGAGATGTGCAAGAACAAGGGGCACAATTTGAAGGTAGAGGGGGACAGCTCAGAGGTAATGTTAGAAAGTATTTTTTCATGGAGATTGTGGATGCATGGAACAGCCTTCCTGAGGAAGTTGTGGAGTCAAGAACAGTGGGGGAATTCAAGAATGCATGGGACAGACATAAAGCAATTCTAGTGGGGGGTAGGAGAAAGTAAGCTGTTGGTTAACTAGGATCTGCAGCTTATCCATCAGGTAGGGAAATGGGCAGACTAGGTGGGCCAAGCGGTCCTTATCTGCCGTCAAATTCTATGTTTCATCACGTCAAACTTCTTCCTCCGGGCCCTGGTTTGCATGAGAGATCAGGAAGCACTTTAACATCTGAGCTGTTAATTTTGAGTGGGTAAGCTGCATGCACCATCTGTAAAGTGGGTCCCTTGTTTCAGACCCAGTAATTCTTAACAGAACAGTGCATGGCTGTCTGGGCATTTCAGGACAAACTCCAAGGTTCAATTGCTATGCTCTCTGTAAGGAATGACAGTCAAAATCTTCTAACACATAACAGGGGTTTGCAGCCAATACTTCAAAAAAATCAAAAGGTCAGTGCCCCCCGCTCCCTCTGGTACTCCCACTAACCAGAGTTTTCCTGACCATACCTCTAGGGCTTTACGGTACCTGCACAGTTAAAAAGTTTCCTTCATGAGAGTCGAGACTGCAGCTTCAGTTGTTTTCGATCTTTTGTCTGCACAGACCACAGTTCAAGCAGTCTTTTTTGGCAGTATCATGGACTTCCAACTTCTTTAAGGTATATTCAACTTTGGAGTCTATAGCCTTGATGGACTCCAGCTTAGCGTGCCAGTAGGTGCAATGCAAATAGATCTGCTGCTGGCTCCAGTGCTACCTGCCACATCTTTAGCCTTGTTGCTGGCAGGTAGCTTCATTTTCTGAGACCCAACAGACTGATTCTTTGGGTAGACTGTATTTGAAACTGTGCAGGTCTATAAAGTCTTTTTTCGAAAGCAAATCACATTTTTGTTGATTTTCAGCTCATGGGAACAGAGCTCTTGCGAGGCATGCTCTGTGTAGAAGCCAGCTCTGTAGCCCATCCTCCCCACCCCCACGAGTTATGTTCAGATACTGTATTCTCAGCACAACAGATTCCAATTATTTTAGGAGGAGGGACTGAGCCAGACACCAATCAAATCACATAGAAGAGTTCGACTACTCAACTGGAGACTGTTTCGACAGCATCAAGGAGGGACTTCAGGTTTTAAATCTAGCCATCTCTTAAGCATACCCAGCCTGACTACCTCAGAAGAAGTAGGGAGTCTGCACCAGGGAGTGCACAGCAGACAGCTGTAGGATACTAGGAACCTGTAAGCTGTTGTCTCACTGCTGCAAATGCTGTACCCAAACTGCTCCATTTACTAAGCCTTGGTACCATGCTGTTGCCCCTTTTAAGAGCTGTTAACAAGAATGCTATTGCCTGTAAGTTGATCTCCCTCAATGTACAGCAGTTTATGCACTGCACTGTCTGCTAGATCTAACTTCCCACCTTCCTTCAGCTTCTCACTCTCCCTGCCTCATCTTGCTCTTCTGTCCAGGTATCTTCACTCTACTCACCTCTCTAGTGTCCTTCCTTCCTTCCTTCCTTCCTTCCTTCCTTCCTTCCTTCCTTCCTTCCTTCCTTCCTTCCTTCCTTCCTTCCTTCCTTCCTTCCTTCCTTCCTTCCTTCCTTCCTTCCTTCCTTCCTTCCTTCCACCACCCCACTGATTACCAACCCTTTCCTGCTAAATTAATCTGCCAGCATGTTTCCTTTCTATACTTGGTTGTCAAGACGGAGAAGGCGAATGCCCATCTAGCCTGTCTCCCACCTTAGTGAGGCCACATTGCTAGCTTTCAACCAGTAGGAATCCGTCTCTCTGTCATCCTGCACTACACACTCCTTCCCATCTCGTATCCTGTAACAATCCTCATTTTCTCTCCCACTTACTCTCCCCTCTTATCTTGCTGTTTTTAACAGGGGCTGTATCCTTTAAATTTGGGTCTTGGGAACAGGAAGTTTGGGTACTAGAGGCTGGGGTAGTGCGGAGGTTTTCTTTTGTTTAATGTTGACTTGTGGGGACAGGCATGGGATGGGTGGTGCACTTTATGTTATGTGACGTGGCATGGGTTGGGGAAAGGGACGACAGCTACTACTCCTTTTTTAATTACAGTAAACTTTGCTGGAATAGTGAGGAGGGGAGGGCTAGAGGGTGGCAGGTGTGGGTAATGCAGTTCTAAAGGTCTAGGTGGTGGGAGGGGAGTAAGAACCGTTTGCTCAGTAGGTGAGATGTGGCTGAAACAGAAAAAAACTGTTCTAACAAAAAAAAAAAAAAGCTAAAAACACCTAGAGTAGTTGTTGCCAGTGAAGTGCTACTTCGCACATCGAAACTACATATAATGGAACTTCACCGATACTTCACCAAGCAAAAACTAGGTAACGTGCGGCACCATGTGAAGCCAAGATGGGCAATATCAATAAAATGTTACCGAGTATCAATATGGGTATGTTAAAGTTTTATAAACATAGGTATGGAATTGGAAACCTGACATCTCTATTCCTTTATAGCTGTGTGATTAACATATATCAATTATTCTAAGTATAATAACTGGCTCTGCCTTTTTCCCATAGAAACCATGGCGTAATTGCCGTTATAAAGGAGCGTTTATAACGACAATGACCATTCCCTCTGCACATGCACGCGCAGCAGCGCGACCAGCCGAGACCACTCACCGCTTCCGTGTTACAGGAAACAGAACCGCCACAAGAACTCGGCAGTAAGTCCTTTTCTTTTCTCCCCCCTTATACCCTGGAAACACAGAAAGACCTCAAGAAACGAAAAAAAAAAAAAAAAAAGCAGTTTAAAATACAAAAATCTCGGCACCAGACTAAAAGGACCAACGTTAGGATACACTGGGAGGGTACACAGAGCTGTTTATTTTATATAATTGCTGAGGCAAAAAAGAGAAACCCAGCAATTATGTAAAATAAAAAATGGGTCTGGGTGTAAAACTCGATTTCACAGACCCTCGCTGGGATGCTTTTCAAACTCCGGCACGCCTCGGGTTTATGCGTAGCATCCCACAACTCGGGTGTGTGTAAAATCTGGTTACACACCTGACCCATACTTTATTCTATATATTATAACTAAGGAAAGTACAGCTATGTAACAACTTACCATAACAGTAGATCTTCGAGAGAATCTCTTTCATCAGGCCACACCTATGGCACTACAGCCACCAGGCACTAGGACCACATGGAAACTTTTTCTCTAGCAGTCTACTAGGGGCCACCCATGATGACATCAGCCGATGATGTCCCTCCCATATAAACCTGGGCAGCCCCGCGTCCACCTCAGTTCCCCCACTGGAGACCATATGCAGAGGACCTCCTCCTGGGGAACCGAGGGAGAGCCAGAGGTTCCCACCACTAAGCAAAGTGAAACAGAAGGTAGACTGTTCTTGGGGGAGAGAGAAGAACTGAGAAGCCCTGAGGCTAAGGGGGATGGAGGGTGGAATGGCATGGCCTCATAAAAGAGATTCTCGCTAAGATGTACTGTTATGGTAAGTTCTTACTTACCTGTATGATCTTCTTCAAGGATGTCCCTTTCATCAGGCCACACCTATGGAACAAGTCCCAAGCAGTACTGACAGAGAGACAGTCTGGGTGGTTGAAGGCTACAAGCCTAAGACAGGAGGCCTTGAAGCACAGCCAGACCGAAGCATGTCATTCTCCTAGAGACAATATCCAGATTGTAGTGTTTAATGAAAGTGTGGACAGTACTCCAAGTGGCAGTGGCACAGATGTCGGCAGCTGACACATTCCTGAAACAGGCAATAAAAGTGGCCATGCCTCTGGCAGAGTGGCCATGCACAACCCTGGAAAGTTCCTTATCATACTTCCCATAACAAAAAGTAATACAGCTGGCCAACCATTTGGACAGACATGTTTAGAAACTGACAATATCGTATCTTCTAAATGGCCTTGTGAAGTACTTAATGAAATGTAATTCCCCGACTTCACCTGTCTCTATCCATCACCTGCCTCCCTCAGGAACTCTCAAGGCATAATCGATCCCCTGTACTCCTACCTGGGATTGCCATCCTCCATGGAACCATAGCTTACCCCCCAGGTGGGGATAGAGCAGAGGGATTTAGCTCGAGTCTCTGGTTTCATCAGGAGGTGCCACTGCCAGTGATGTGTGGTCCGGATATACCGGGGTCCATTACCCGTGGGTGCTGGCGTCACTTTGCATGTTTCTTGTAGCACTCTAGAATGTCAGAATACTAGCAGTGCACAGACACACATGATGGTGTGCAAGCCTGTGTCTGACTGTTGCCCTCCCCTCTACTCTGCCTAACTCTACACTATCACCACTGGTCACCCAGGCAGTAGCAACCCCCCCTCAAAGGAGGAAAGCATCCTCTGGGTCCCTCAGTCCTCCTCCCCGGCTAACCCTCCAACAATCCAATCTTGTTTCTGAACCTAGGTCACAGGTGTCACAAACGGTAGCCCTACCACTGTGCCAATGGACAGATTTCTTTATTAGGGCCTCTAGTTCCACGCACATTAGTTTAAGGGACAGGAGTGTTCCCCTTTGACATGAACTGCCAATTTAAAAAAAACAAGCCTTTCAATTTTTATGATTTTCATTAACACTGATGCATGCATAACTTGAACATGCATTTAAATTCTCAGCATCAGAAATACGTCACCATTAGAATATCCATTAATTACAAACAAACAAACAAAAATCATCATCTAAACCTTGTCCATCATCATCTGTGCTGACGGCAGAATGTTATCCAGAGCCTCCGTGCAGTTTAGCCATGGATGTGCCAAAACCCCTTCAGTACTCAGACGTTCCTCTGGTTTCACCTTTAGCAGCCTATGGGGGGAAAAGAAGGAATAAGCACTGCATAAAAGGCCTCCTTTACAGCTACTATGAAGGCTTAGTTGCTAAAATCACAACCTGTTTGAACATGTTTTAGTTTTTATAATTTTATTTTATTATTACATTTTTATTTGGAAGTTACCACCATTTATAGGACATTCTGGTAAACCAGACTTGTATCTCACAGAAATTATCCTAGATTTGTAAATAGTGAATCAATCAGTCAATAACTATAAAGGGATCAAGACATTTTGCACAAAAGATATTCTAACTATGATTTGCTGTCTTTCATTTATTTTTTTTTTTACATCAGGAAATGGACATGTGTTTACCTAGAACAAATAAAAATACAGCACAACACACTGACAGGTGTCAAGTGGCACCCCCTCCCTCACCCTGCCCCAGTAGCACGCACTCCCTGGCATCCAGGGCACACCCCTGTTCCTCAACTGTCCCATAACTGGCGGTCCCTGGCAATCCAGTGGCCCCTCCTAAATTCTTCCCCATTACATTCACACATGGTGTCCAGTGGTCCCCCCCCAAAAAAAAACCTGCCCTATTCCAAGCATCCCTGCACCCAGTGGCACCTCCTGTCATATACTATCACATTCATACATCCCTGGTGTCCGGTGCCCCCCCAATGCCACACTCAGCCCCAAACCAATCATTATCTGGTGTCCAGCAGTTCTCCTTGTGTCACCCTGGCCCACAACAATTATTTCCTGGCATCCAGTGGCACCCCTTCCCCAAGCAGCGGTTACTGGAGATGGGCTCTCATGGGTGCTTTTTTTATTACTTGACTACTGCCCACTGGAGATGGGTTTCTAATGGCCAATGTATTTTGTTTTTAATTATACTTGGGTCCAAAACTAGAGGTGGGCTCTCAGATTTTTTTTTTTGACTAAAAGAGTACAATCTATCTGATGTACAGAAGTGCTTTCGGGGGATTAGTCATACCTGGGACAGCACCATCCTGCACTAAGATCCACTCACTAAGTCCAGTACAGATTTGGTGCAGTGTGTGTCAGGATGCAGCAGCAGGGCTGCTTGCAAGGCAAGCTACGGGTCTGGTACACTGCACATCACGAAGCACAGGTCCACTCACGAAGCAAGCTATGGGTCTGGTACACTGCACATCACGAAGCACAGGTCCACTCAAGAAGCAAGCTATGGGTCTGGTACACTGCATGTCACGAAGCACAGGTCCACTCACGAAGCAAGCTACGGGTCTGGTACACTGCACGTCATGAAGCGCAGGTCCACCCACAAAGCAAGCTACGGGTCTGGTACACTGCACGTCACGGAGCAAGCTACGGGTCTGGTACACTGCACATCACGAAGCGCAGGTCCACCACGGCAAGCTACGGGTCTGGTACACTGCACATCACGGCCGTAGGTCCATCATCAGCAAGCTACGGGTCTGGTACATCGCGTACATCACGGGCGCAGGTCCACTCATGCAAGCAAGCTACGGGTCTGGCACACTGCACATCACGAAGCACAGGTCCACTCTCGAAGCAAGCTACTGGTCTGGTACACTGCACATCACGAAGCACAGGTCCACTGTCGAAGCAAGCTACGGGTCTGGTACACTGCACATCACAAAGCACAGGTCCACTCACGAAGCAAGCTACGGGTCTGGTGCACTGCACATCACGAAGCACAGGTCCACTCACGAAGCAAGCTACGGGTCTGGTGCACTGCACATCACGAAGCACAGGTCCACTCACGAAGCAAGCTACGGGTCTGGTGCACTGCACATCACGAAGCACAGGTCCACTCACGAAGCAAGCTACGGGTCTGGTGCACTGCACATCACGAAGCACAGGTCCACCCACGGCAAAGCCACGGGTCTGGTACCGCACATCACGGCACAGGTCCACTCACGAAGCAAGCTACGGGTCTGGTGCACTGCACATCACGAAGCACAGGTCCACTCACGGAGCAAGCTACGGGTCTGGTACACTGCACATCACGAAGCACAGGTCCACTCTCGAAGCAAGCTACGGGTCTGGTACACTGCACATCACGGAGCACAGGTCCACTCTCGAAGCAAGCTACGGGGCTGGTACACTGCACATCACGAAGCACAGGTCCACTCTCGAAGCAAGCTACAGGTCTGGTACACTGCACATCACGAAGCACAGGTCCACTCTCGAAGCAAGCTACGGGGCTGGTACACTGCACATCACGAAGCACAGGTCCACTCATGAAGCAAGCTACGGGTCTGGCGCAGTGAGTGTCACTCTGCAGTGCTCATCATGTCCTGTAAGAAAGGCATAAGCTAAAGGTGTAAGCTGTTAAATATGTTTTACAAAAGCTAAGGAAATAAATTTGAAAAAAAAAAAAAACCCTACATTAATGCATCTATTAGGGATAAAGAGCAAAAACTAAGTAGTGATACTGAAGAAAAAGGGTTAAAATTCCTTGGAACCTTGATGTATCTGTGGTGTGGTGTTCCTCAGCGTCTGAACGATCACGCGACGTGGTGTACCTTTACTGTCAGGAACAGGAAATGTCTGAGAAACTGAAAAACCTAGAATTCTGTTCCTAGCAAAATAATGAGCGTATATACGGCCTGTCTGAAGACAAAGAACACGGCAACATGGAAACTTTTCTTACCTGCCTATAAAAAGAATTACTGTATTTGCCACCTTATACTCAACTTTAATATTGAGTGCACTCACTGAGCCCTTGCATCAAAACTAAAAGATAAAAATGGTGGTGCTCTGCTTGCAGGACAACAAAATTAAAATGTTATATCTTAAAAAAAAAAAAAAAAGCAAGCATGGGAAAAAGGAAGTTTTGGGGGGGAGACTGCCATCTATGTTTTCACCAAGACTTCAGCCTCACTGTTATGGGCAAGTGGTGGAAGATCCTGGAGATTGCGAAAACTTTGAAAGAAAAGGGAGTCAAACCCCATCTGATAGTGCTGGGAACAATAAAAATATTCATTGTGCCAGGCCCAAAGTTGTGCCACTTACTGGAACACGCCATCTGTTTGCTGGCACAGCTGGGAATAAAAATAGCGCTGAATATGTACCAGGGGGCGCCGATCTAGAACGGGAACTATGGCAACAAACTTGGGCCTGTTTAGAGTTCTGGAAACAAGGGGAAGAAGCATTTGTCTGGTGCCACCATTGAAAGCCTGAAAAATATTTTTAATTATGGAAGACAAAACAAAGAAACAACCACAGCAGAGAGACTCCCACCCCACCCCCACCCAACTAGTAGAGGAGAGTGTTTGACTGTACCTCAGGTACTGCACCAATCCTTTACTTCTTTTACAGGCAGGTGAGCGGTTCTGGTGGGTAGGGGGGACTGCCAAGGGATATGTTCTGAACGAACATAATGTTTTACTGTTAATGTGAAATATGTTTTTCTTTTTCACAGTTACGTTGACTTATGCATTTACGGCTCAGCAGGACTCCCACAGATGCTAGGAAGTAAGAGGCAGTGGTCACTGCCTGCTCCATCTCCTGCCTGGATGGGCTTGAGATTAGTCAGTCATACAGATAGGGGAATACTTGGGAGTCCTAGACTCCTAGCTTTCTGAGGCGCACTGTGAGTACTGCAAAGCAGGAACAAGTTCAGGGTTCTCTGGACCACGGTTCAAGTCATCCTCCTCACCATCAGAGATGATGAGGTCAGGATCTGACTCTTCTCCCTCTACTCCCTCATACAGGGAGCAGTAAATAGGAGGGGGATGTAAGGCCAACAGTGCAGGCCGCGGCAACACTGGCGACACTGAAACTGGCCCTGGATGGGGCCTCAGAATGGTGGCAGCAGAGACACCAAAGATGGCCCTGGAACCATCCCTGAAGGGAACGATCCCAACACTGCAGGTCCATGCGGCACTGTTGTTAGTACTGGCACAAGAGTAGGCTCTGAATAGCCTGACCTCAACATTGGAAGTGGCAATGCCAGTGGAGTCAATGACACCACTGACCCTGAAGAAACTGACAGTGGCACCGTGGCTGCTCCGTCCGGAAGAGATGGGGCGATACCACAAACAGGGCAAGCATTGTTAGCGCCAACACCGACCTCTGCCCGGAGGCTGGAGTTGGAGTCAGCTGCACACCTAAGCCAAGCAGCACTGAGGACGGCAGAAGCTCAAACCCCATGAAAGGTCAGAAACTGGCAGAAACAATGGCGCCGCCACAGTTATATCCTGACGAAGATCTGAGTACTCAGAAAATCGAGGAACTGAGGTGACTGGACTGGAGTTGCCCTCCTGTTTTGTTATTTTGGCAGTTTTGCTGAATAAAACTGCTATTTGCATCTGTTGCTGACTTTGGAGTGCAATTCTGTTTCCTTGATTGTCTGTTTGACTGCTTGTGGGCAGCCACTCCTGAACTGCACCCTGCTTTTGCTCCAGTGAGCGTGAATCTTCCTTCTGTTCGTTTCACTGCCCACCGGATTATTGCAAAGAGACAGGCTCCAGGGCAGAGACAGCAACCTAACCGGCCCAGGTATCTCTGCGTCATCGATGATGACGGTTGGGAACCCGGGCCTGCAGAAGTAGAGTGTCTAACAGCAGAATGACCAAAGGAAGACCTTGACTGGCCCTCTTTCTTCCTTTTATGCTTATGGGAAGAAGTTGAGGCCAAATGGTACAAAGACCTTGATGCTGAGCATGTGTGAGATCTGGACCATTTCTTTCTGTGACTCCAGGAGGACTGTCCATCCTCATGGGCACCAGACTACCCACTGCCAGAGTACCCACTCAGAGAGATGTGGTGTCCAGACACAGTCCCACTGTGGAGCAACTTGCTTTTTCAGGCTCCGTACCTTCTTCCATGGTCGTCCACCGTTAGCATGATGCAGGGCTCAGAGAAACAGTAAATTTGAGTGTGTTACAGTAACTAAACTGACACAAAAATAACGACCTCTAGCATATTTTAAACTAAAACCAAAGAACTGAACACTGTCGTCATATAGACAGTGACATTTTGGCCCAGACATAAAAGAGTGGAGATGCTACTGTTGCGCACTCGATGGTAGGAAAAAAGGAACGGAGGTGGTTGGGGGCTAGCACCACTGAATACAGCAGGTGTACAGCTGGGGGCTGGCACTGCTGTATACCAGTGGCCATGTGCAGTGACAAACGCTCGAGGCCTACTTGTGCTGCCAGCCCTCCAGAAAACTTCTGGCTCACGTGGGGGGGTCCTAGCGCCTGCAGCACAGACCCATTAGTGGGACACTATGTAGAAGACTGGCCAGTTCTCATTCTCCTCAAGCTCTCTTCGGTTATTGACACTGTAGACCATGGATTGTTGTCGGACTGCTTGAGGGAGTACGGTGAACTTACCAGCATAGTCATCTGCAGGTTTAAGTCTTACCTCAGGGACAGGACGCAAAGGGTAGTGATGGGAAACTTCTCGTCGCTCCCAATGCCCCTGCTCTGTGATGTACCCCAGGTATCAGTCCTCTCTCTCTCATTTGTTTGTAGTGTACATACTGCCCCTGGGAAAGATCATCAGGCGATACAGTCTGGGCTTCCACTGCTTTTAAAACTTAGTATACTTCATTGGTAAAATTCAAGCACATTACATATGTTACAAATATATTGAATTACACTTTAAAAAGCTTACGGAAAAAATAGAAAGGTATTTCACTGAACACAACAATCAACTACATACATTAACAACACAGCAAAATTATTTTATAGTTCTCTCAAACCGTGGTAAACATGGAATCCCTGACAACTGCTTAGTGCTTGTCAGATTTTCACCCCTGACAGTTTGTTGGCAGAAAAACAGTCACAATGCATGAGTTCATTGGAGGAATGCCACTATGTCCTAACACTGGGAGCTAAAGTCTACAGCTTTATGGTGGTGCAGGCTCTACACTCTGTCCTTGTGGCAGCCGCAGAAGTACCTGCAGCTTTTCCACCTGGAGGCAAATGTTTTATGTCTGCATTTTTTTCCATTCCTAAGGCTTGCAGTGCTGCAGCATGCATTTTTTGTAGCTTGGGTTCTGGTCATCTAGCCAGTGTCTGACAATGACCCGCCTTGCTGTGACTGCAAGAGAGCCATCTGGTAGCGTGGTTGGCCCTCTAGTTTTTCTAGGACTAATCCTGTTAAGAAGGCTACTGGATCAAAAGCATCTCGTAAACCAAGTAGTGGATCTAACCAATCCCAGATTCCCTGCCACAGGGATCCTGCAGAAGGGCAGTCCCAAAATATGTGCTTTAGTGTGCTCTGCTGCTGGTTACACTGTGTGCATATGTCTGATTCCAGCTACTTCAGGAGGCAGTATAGCGTAGTGGTTAAAGGCACTAAGCTGCAAACATGGAGACCTAGGTTTGAATCTCATCAGCCCCCACTTGTATACTGTATGACCCTGAGCAAGTTGCTTAACTTCGTTGTGCTCCAAGGTCATACCTGAAAACAAGCTCCAACCTGGTGTGCCTTTCCTGGTTACACAATTTCCTCTTTCCCTTATTTTTCTTGAGCAATCATACTGGAGTGAAGTACACATTATTTAACAACTTGTAATGTGCTAGTCTGAGGCAATTACATTTTAGATACTTGCATAAGTGTATCCAGACCTTATCTGGATTTTCAGGGATTTTTAGCTCTGGGAACTCTTTGCTCCTGTATTCTAACTGAAGATTCATAGCTTCTGTAGCCTTGTTCCTCAGTATCTTATATATGACTGACAAAGCACATCTCCGATTGGCTTCCAATAAAGCACGTTTCCGACTGACCTCCAGGCCCAGTGCTGCCCATGGGTCTTCAAAAACTGTAGGCCATTGATGTGGGCCTAATTTGCGGCAGACCATGCGCTGTAGTTGTGTAAACTGGAAAACGTGTCTAACCCCCATATGATTCCTTGCTTGGAAGGCAGCAAACGTAACAGGGGTATTACTCTCTATGACCATATATAGTTTACTCAGATTAGCTCCCTGAAAGAGGATTCTCCCACCATTTTCCCTCCCATGGTGAAATTAAGGCTATGGTGAATAGGCTGGTTCCAATCACAGAGGGGACTGTTGCCAAAGGATGTGTGCAACTGCTGACAAACCTTTAATGATGTGCGAAGGGGGACGTTCCTAAGCTTCAGTGGAAGGTTGGTACGTCTACAACTTTTAGGTGCTCCAAGGTCAGTTTTGTGTGCTTCTGTTGGGTCAAATTCAGTTGTTTTGTGTGGTGGTAATAACTTCAGTTCTTCTTTGGATGGGTGATTCAGCCTCCACCACAGAAAATGGCAGGCATGACAGGCCAGGTGATAAAGGTCAAGATCTGGCATCTGTAACCCACCTCTGTTTGGCAGGGGTCAAGCGTACGCCTTTCTGGGGGTTTCCCCAGCCCATAAAAAGGTTGATAATGTGGACCTCAAGGTAGTATAACCCACCTACAAATGGGGGTTCCCAAAAAGTCTTCCTTGAGCTCGCCTAAATGCTCACTACCAGGCTGGTGTTCTGCGGTTTAGCAGTTTAAACATTATTGCCAGAAAGTACCTGTATAGCCTCTGAGTACTGTCTCTTTAAGGGCTGCCTAGCTTGCAGTTATAATTAATCTGGGAGGGGGACTGAGTATTTCCATGCTCAAGTCCCGCCCAGGCTGCCAGATAATCGTTCCGTTTCTGCCATCGCTATTTGCGCAGAGGGACTCCGTTAAAAGATGCAACTGTTTGCTGAAAATCTATTAGAGTGATAATGTAGTTTGTCTAACCTGCCTTGTTTGCAGCAAGGACTGTTTTATTTCTCTCCACCATCTTGGTCCTAGACTGCCGAATTGGACCAATCAGTACTCTGGGACTCTGAAATGGAGCCTGCCTACAGGGGCTTGGTGGAGTCAAAATCTGTAGGAATTGTAGTTTTGGACTGTTGGTGCCTAAACTGCCCTGGAGGGGGAGCCCTTGTTGTGACTGACAGGAGAATCAGCCAACCGAACCTTTTGGATCTTGGGGAATTCCCAGGCTGCCTGCTGTCTGGGTCAAATCTAAGTTGGCAAGTGAAGAAGCAACAGCTCAAAACAGTCGAGCAGCCGTCTGCGTAGTTTCGCATGGGAGAACTGTGGAAAGGTCTGAGTTTTTGGCCTGTATGCCTGCGTGCTGCCCCTGAGAAGGAGAAGAGAATTATTTCGGATTGAATCCGAGTTTGCGAGAATGAAGCAAGCCACTGAATTGAGACCAGGCTCAACCTGAAGAAGACCGAATATTTGCTGAATGCGATTGGCCTGTCAGGATTTCCAGCTACCCCTCAACTCTCGGTTTGTGCAGAGACTTTGCGATTGTGACCGAAGAGCGATCTGCTGGTACAGTGGAAATATCCTTGCATGTAAATGTGCTGTGCACTGAAAGTGGGTCTTGACTTGGTTCCCCACTGTGTGTTTGAACTGTGTTTGCTTGCTGGAAGCTGCCTCCAGATCAAACGGAATGAACCCGTGTTCACCTCCATTCGGCCTGGGCCTTGCCACACTGGCCCAGCCAGACTACCCTCTGCACAGAGAAAGCCATCAATGAGAAACCTGCCTGGGGATCAGCCCCCTGCTCCACGCTTGAACAGGAATGACGCCTTGGCGATTCGTGTGGGCCCTACTTCTCCTGGCACTCGAGATCAACCACCTGCAGTCTCGATTTTCGCCCAGCCTGTGTTCAGTCTTGGGTATCGTGAGTAATCATTAGGATAGCTCCCTGCAACAACAGCTCAATCTAAGTGTGTCATCTGATTGTCTTGTTGTTTCTTTTCCTTCACGAACTGAGCCCTCCAGCTCCAGATTACAATTAGTGTGTTGTGCATGTTGTTTTCTTCCATCACAGGGCCCCAACCAGCTGCGATGCCGGCCTACCCCAGGAAACGATCCTGGCTAGCCCACCTCTTCTCCACCTGGGAACCCAGAGTGTGTGACTGTTTAGGGACTCTAAAGTGCATGCATAACTGTCTGATTGAATTAGTCTTTAAGCCAATCAACCTGATCACGCCCCTCCCTTGTTCAAGTCCCTCAAATAAATCAGATCCAACTTTTTTTGCATTTAATCTGACTGTGGTTACAGTTTGTGCCAAGAGTACTGTACTGTTGCTATTTGTTTTGCATAACCTTGTTTTACAGGGGGTCCCCAGGGTCGAGCTAGAGGAACCTGCCCTGGTCGTAAGTGCCAACGGTGTGGGTAACTGCCTGGTGTACAAGGGGTATTGTGAAAGTGATTATTGTACAGTGTTCCAGCCACTAGCAGGGCAAGGGGGGGTTACAGTGTCCCGGAGGGCTGTGCCCAGCTTAGCTTGACCACTACCAACCCTGACCTCAGAGTAGAGGCACCCATTTCAGAACTCAGGCCCCTTAACCTGCAACTAGCCAAACAGGCAGGGAGTAGTAGCCCTTGGGATAGCATCACCCAGGGGTTACAGTAGTAAACCATCACTTAGTCAGGAACAGGTCGGTCATGCTCAAAGGGTACAGAATACATGGGGGAACATTCATTTTTGTGATATTTATTCTTGCCCATAATGTAAGCAGCAGTGCTGCCCACCTTGTAAGGTCTGCCCTCACCTGCCCCATCAGTATGATACTATTTTGTTCCATCATCACCTTTTTGTCCCTACTCACCTCCATTCCTAAGTATCTAAGTGGTCTTAGGGCCCATGAGCCTCCCCACTCTATCACCTCCTCTCTAGCTGTGAAGACGCTGAGGGGCATAATGACAGTTTTGTCCTGGTTCAGTCTGTACCCTGACAGATTCCAGAACATGTCTATTATATCAAATACTGCTGGTACTGAGACTCTAGGGCATTCTAAATGCAACATAATGTCATCTGCATATGCTGAGATGTAGTACCTATGTTGCCCTGATTTTTTTCTGTATTTTTATTAGTTTTCAAGAGGTATACAAAAACCATAACCAGCATCCTCATGCGTGGCATTGGGTATAAACGTACAGTAGATATTGTAAAACAGTTATTGTAGATGAACATTATTAAACAGCCATATAATCGTGAACAACAGGAGCTGGGGGTAACCCTGAAATACAGCTCATCATAAAAGTCAAAGAAAAGGCTAACCATCTTCAACGGTTTAGGTATTTATGTAGGGAGAACATAAAGGTAATGGTAATAAACACAGTCTCAAGATTGTTAAACCTGGTTAAAGCTAGGGAGATGTCCACAGGATAGAGAGCCCACTACCAAAACTCTCTGTCCACCCCGATCAAACATGAAATAATAAATAGCTTTAAAGTGGACGTTCTGCAACACAAAACCACAATGTTAAAAAAGATATTTGCTGACACTGAGCTAGAAACAACACAGTCGGTACTGATTAAATATAACTTTCCACCCTGACACAAAATAGCTTAAACTTGTCTGCTAAGTGGGCAGGGCTGAAAGACGTGCAAGACTCCTAAAATGGCTAACAGCATGCATAGCAAAAGTAAGCCCAAAATTAAATTATTGAATCCCCCATGCCTAAATCTGCTCCACCACCCCAATACTTGATAGTATTCTATTTGTCCTGCTATGGGAGAAAGAAAGAGCAAACAAACATTTAAAACAGAAACTAATGGTTTAAGCTGAAGTCCAGAAGGATACCGATGCAAAGTCCAGACAAGTCAATCTTCGTTCGATTCTGACTGTGCACCAGCCTGCTCCGCTGACCGAGCTGCAAATTCGGCCTCAATCTTCTGAAACCATCTTCCTGGATCTTGTGGATCAGAAAACTGCCAGGTCTTACTGTTGTACACAATGTGGAGCCTGGCTGGGAACTGAATCAAATGGATAATACCAAGAGCCCGCAGACTTTGTCAGGTGGCACCAAAACACTTCCACCAAGCTCAAGTCTGGAAGGAGAGATCTGAATAAAGTTTAATATCTGAGCCATTAATGCCTAGCAGGTACACGGCACGAGCTGCAGTGATCAGTAAATTTCAGACCTCTGAGCCAGCCATTTTCAACAAGACGGTACATAGCTGGGAAGGAGTTTGCGGTCAGATATGAGGGTTTATTCGATAAGACTGTTTTAGAGAGGATCAATAAAAGTCCTCCGGTACAGTAAGCTTCTGAGTTAGCAAGCCCTTTAGAAACAGCAACAAAGCAGTTCTCTCAGTGCCCTCTGGGACACCAATTATACGAACATTAACAGAGCACTGTTCATTTTCAAGGGCCTCTAACCGGCCCTGAAGCTACTCATTCTCTTTTGTTAGGGTAGCCACTATCGTAAGAGCAGTAGTGGTCCATTTGCCTGTGTCTGCCACACAACCAGTTAGGACCTTGATTGCCGTGTCATGTGACTGGAGTTTTTGCAGTGTTTTTTCTATGTTTGAGTCCATGGCCCGCAGGGACTCAAGCATTGCCTGCCACGGGAGTTCCAAGGTTCCATCTGAGCTAGTAGGCCCCATGCTGCCTGAGGTTTCCCCAGCCTTGTTCACTGCTGGCTGCTCTCCTTTGGAGGATCATTGTTGCTGCATCTTTGGTCGACCTATGGCACATCAGATACCAAAATGCTCAGCTCAATGTTGTGCAGGTAGAGATGTCATCTAGAAAAGCAAAATCCCACTTCAATTCACTAGTTTTTCCCAAAAACTGTAATAAGAGTGGAGAGAGTTCAAGCGAGTTGCATCCGACCTTGAAGATTGCTCTCTAGCGCCCCCTATGTTGCCCTGCCTTGATCCCTGTGATGCTGTTATCCACCAGGGTGGTGTGTGTTAAGGGTTCTACGTATAAGTTGAAAAGGATGGGGGATAAGGGGCACCCCTGTCTAGCTCCTTTGCCTAACCCAAAGGCTAGAGATTTAAGGCCATTATAATGGACTCTAGCAGATGGGTGAAGTGTAAGAGTTTTATCCGGTTCATGAATTCTGGTGGGAAACCAAAGGCATCTAAGGTAAGAAACAAATAATCCCATATCACCCTGTCTAAAGCCTTCTCTGCGTGTCTATGGACACCAGGACCACAGAGGCCCCAGAGTCCCCAGCTGCCAAAACAAGGTACAAGAGCTTCCTCATACGATCTCTAGAAAGCCTGTCTTGCACGAAGCCCGCCTGTTCTACTAAATTTTCGCAGACCATCATAACCCTTTCTGCTAGTATTCTGGCCAGGATTTTAACGACCAAGTTAAGTTAAGCAGTGATATGGGTCTATAGTTACTATTTCTTGATACCTGTCCAGCTTGGGGAGTAATGTGATTAGGACCTCTTGGAGGTTGGGGTCCAGCATACCTTATTCATAGGCTTCATTAAAAAAGTTAGTGAGGTGTGGTGCTAGTTCATTTCTCAAGTTTTTATAGAAGTTATGTGAAAAAATGTGCTATACAAAAAAGAAAAGCCATCTGGACCTGGGGCTTTGACTAGTTTTAGCTCTTTGATGGCTTGAGTGACTTCAATCAGATCTGTCTGCTCATCAACTGTCTATGGGCCTCCTGCAGTTTGGGCAAACCACTGTGTTTGAAAATGCCCTAAATTCAGTTTCAGCTGCTGGTGTTTCAGTTGTGTATAGGGATTCGTATAATTTGCCAAAACACAGTACAATTTCCCTGCAATAAGTCTGGAATAACAGGGCCCCTGAGGCACTGCTAACTGCTGGAACTATCCGTGCTGCCTCATTCTGTCTGAGCCCAAGGGCTAATAATCTACCACCTATTTCATTGTGATCCACACAGTTTAGTTTCGACTTAAAGATAGCTCACTCCACCCCTTCTCTACTAGCTTAGCACATTTCTCTCAGGACTGTTAACTCATACCATTGCGCCTCAGAAGAGGTGGCCTTGGGTGTTTATTCTTGCTGCCTGTTTTTCTGTAGGAGCACCAAACATTCTTGCAACCATTTAACGTTTCCTAACTGAGGCCAATCTAAATGGGTCACCCCGTATTGTGCCTTCGTATGATCACCCATACTGTGCTGCAGTTCCTGACTGTACCTTGATAGTGCTCTTTAATGATTTTAGTCAAGTTTGATCCTTTTAAATTTGGTTACTAACCTTCCATTACCCATCTCTTTCTCGGCTGGACAATACTGAAAGAGTAAGCATGACAGGGCATGGACTGCTACCATTACAGATTTTATTTCACAACCTTATACCCCCCTACCAAGTTTTAAGATATAAGAAAGCAGTCAAGCCTCGATTCTGATTCATGTGCTTGTGAATGGAATGTGAAATTTTGAGTGGGGTACATTCGCCAAGGGTCAATGATCCCCAACATTGCCTTAAAATATGCTAATGCCCTCTGAGCTGTAGAAAGGCCCTTTCTCCTGAGAGGGGTTCTGTCTAGTTCTGTCTTGGATTAAATTCCAGTCCCCACCCAAGATTAAAAAAGTGCCTTGCTGCACAGTTAAAAGATTGAGTAGACCTGCAAAGAAGGCCGGGGCATCTTTGTTTGGGCCATAAATATAACCTAGTGTAATTTCAGTTGCTCCCCGCAGGCTTTCCAGTATAAGATAACGCCCTTCTGTGTCCCTGACTTCCTTAGTTAATTTAAAGGGAACTGAGTGGGCCATAGGTACGGCAACTCCAGCTCTAGTGTTGCTGTTGCCTGCCGAGAAGGCCTGCTCTACCCACTTCATGCACTACAAGTTACAGTGATCTTCTTTAGTATGCGTTTCTTGCAATATTACTATCTGGACACCAAGGTGCTTTAAATGGCGTAGAATCATATGGCGCTTTTCATTGGTTTGGGCCCCCTTAATGTTCTACGAGATAAATTTGTAGTCTAGGGATGCCACCTTGGAACTTTCGAGTGGTACATGCACATGACCCAGCTTCTTTTGTGCCTTATTTTCGTTTCAAATGGTCTAACTGGTTTATTCCCCAATAACAAGAGCATATCTCTCTTGTGAGGTTTATGCCTTCGATCAAACTGCTTGCTCCAAACTGCATTACTACTACCAAGCATGAGCATAATATATGCATTTCTGCTGCTAAAAAACACGAACACAAACAAATAACACATAAACTAAGAACACAACAGATAGTGGGCAGACCCACAAACACGAGTAAAAATATTGCCCCATATGACTACTTTATACACTTTTCCAGGTGTAGTTAGAATATGTGTGTTCTGCACTATGTGGAGGGGGGGGCCATACATGGTGGTCTACGAGACCCCAGTTTAATCCTCCCCTGAGGGTGGATCCAGGTTGGGGAATACCCGAGGTAGCAGCTTCCTGCCCGGTTCTGACAGCTGGACTATGAGGCATTCACCTTGACAGCTTCTTCATGGCTCTGCTGCGGAAACCCATTTGCAAGTAAACTAAATCACACTTCAGAATTAATAAATATCAGCTACTGAAGTGCTGATTAGGTGTTTGAAATGTTTATATACCGGAGTTGGGGGGGGAGAGCTTAATCTACGTACAAGGTTCAAAGGAGACACCCTTCTGAGACTGACCTGGTTGCATAGCAGAAACCTACCAAAGCAATACGGATTAGCGAGGTAACACACACAAAAAAAATATCTGCGTCACAGTCACTTCTGGCCAAGAAAAGTACACGTTCAGGTGTTCTTGTTGGGATACTTAATTGTGGACTGAAACATCTGTTCTTAGTGCAGCCAGACTGGTCGTCGAAAACAGTGAATTCTAATTAGAGCTGCCATAGCAATCAACCAGTTTCAGAGGGCTGGCACCACAATACCTGTCATTTGGCAATGTTTATATGGCCCCCTACTGTACTGTTAACGTACAAGGTAACAGAAGGTTCATTTGCGGCTCTAGTGCACGTGAAAAGCATGTGTACTCACAGACTGCATAAAGGGGACACAGATGAAAGTTGTGAGAGGAGTGGAGAAAAGACCAACGTCCTCTGCCCCAGCCTCTTGCACCCTGAAGGGTGGCTTCTGTGTCCCTCAGTGTTGTCTGGTCATTCTCTTCCCCACATTTCTCATGCCCTCTGCCCTGTACAGGGGTGTCGGATCAGCTCTGATTGGCTGTTCTCTGCTGGGCTCCTTTTCGGCAGTTGTGGCTCGCTGAGAAGGTCTGTCATCTTGAAGTACGGCTCTACGACGGATTGTGTGCGCAATATCCCACTGCGCAGTCTTCAGTGTAGTGAAAAAGCGGGCCAGTGGTAAAGGAGAGTGAACCATTAGTTGTCCAAGAAATGGTGAGTCAGCCCCTCCACCGACGCCATCTTAAGTATGTCACCAAGAACAGTTTCGCCGACATTAAAGCTTGGCATAAGACAATGCGTACTATGCCCCCTCCCCGCAGTCGATGATTCCCTCTGGCTAACTTCAGCTTAGAAGAACTTACTTACAAAGTCAATCACGTTAAAATGATAAGAAGCACGGCACAGTACTTTCTGCCCAGGAACAGCATCTGCTGGTAATGCTCATAATGTTGTGCAGCAAAATCAATAAAATATTTTTTAAAAAGTTAGTCCTTTTATTACCTCCATCAGGTGAGGGAAACCTATTATTTACAGCTCTGTCTAGAGAATATACACTGCCTATGGCCCCCTAATGAGGGATGTCAAAAATTAACAGAAATGTTCCTCTCGGTCACCTAGCGGAGACTATTACTGAATCACAAGGGTGTGTGTAGTGGGGGGTGAAATGAAATAGAAACAAATGTATCTTGGCTCCCCATCTAATCAAAAGCAAGGATGCAAGTATCCCTATGCACAATTATTTTCAACTCATTTTTTAAAAATCATTTCTGTACATTTTCATTAAAATGAAGTATTTTACTAGACTCATACAAATCGGGCTCGGGCATTTTTTTTAAATTAAGTTGCCCACGGAAAACCTAGACTGGAAATTTGGTTGCCCCGTGCAAGTTTCTGGTTGCCAGCATCAGATGACGTTTAACAGACAAATCTCTCCTTCTCATTCAGTTGAACTTGCTTACTTCAGTGCACTAGCACTGCCTGTCCCAGTTTCCTGTCATTTTTCAAAACCTTATTTTTTTCCACTTCAGCTCAAGTAGGGCTACTTCTCAGCTTCTACTTATTTATTAATAAAGTATTTTATGATGAAATCTGTGTATGTATATTTATTCCCACCACAACAGACACTCCACCCCTGTCCAACTGCTCTTCTTTTCTGACTGAAAGGAGCCCTTCACATTAAACGTAGTATTACTGACTCTCACCTCAGTCCTCCCTCCTCCTCTCTTTGCAGTGCTTGCTTAGTTTGGGCTACTGCTCAGCAGCTCAGCTTCTATTTATTAATTAATAAAGTATTTTATGATGAAATCGGTGTATGTGTATTCATTTCCACCACAAGACACTCCACTCCTGTCCAAATGCTTTTCTTTTTTGACTGAAAGGAGCCCTCAAAATTAAATGTAGTAGTCTCTCACCTCAGTCCCCTCTCCTCTCCTTGCAATGCTTTCTCAGCTAGAGCTACTGCTCAGCTTCTACTTTTTAATAAAGTATTTTATGATGAAATAATGAAATGTGTATGTATGTGTATAATTTATTTCCACAACAGCAGACACTTCAGTCCTGTCCAACTGCTTCTCTTTTATGACCAGTAAAGAGCAAAAATCACATGTAGTTGACTGGTGAGCACCTCAGTCCCCCAGTCCTCCTCTCTTTGCAATGCTTGCTCTACACAAAGGCTACCACATGTCACAACCCCACTTAGCAGGTCAGGCCCTCTGCTCCCACAGTGCCAACCTCCGAGCGCAGTATTGTGAACAGGAACAGAACAGGGTAACCCTCCTGTTTTGTGGGTTCGAATCAACCTTTGGTCTCAAGTTCTGGAGAGATTCAAACTGTGAACCTCTTGCTAGCGTACCGAGCGTAAAGGCTCAGATAATTCTGCTCTTCGGGGGGCCAGATATCTTTCGCCTATAGGCACCTAACCAGGTGTACAGAATGAACCCTTAAAACTCTATGAAAAGACCTCACATAAACTCTTACCTTTTCCCAGTTTGATAAACCAGCAAGCTTTACACAGTGTCAGCTTTAACCATATATGCTTCACTTGTCAAATAAAGAATTTCAAAGGCACACCAAGTAGTCTCTTAAAATGAGATGTTTACTTAAAAATAGATAAAAATGTAAAATGTAAAACACAGAACAATATATCACAAAACATTACAATCACTTAAAAAAAAACAGGTTTAAAAGTGCAATTTCCTACCAACCATACACTTAGACTTGCCTAGCTAATGTATTCTTATATTCTTACAGTGCTGAAAGATGTTGTAGCTTCAGAGTCCAAACATGTATGTGTTTCTAAAGGTCAGTTACAGCATAATTAAAAAAAACTGTCTTGACCCTGCCTTCTCCATGATGTCACCCAGCTCCTCCTCTGTTTATTAAAAATTATACAATCAGGATGTCTTACCAAGCAGGAGGTAAATTAATAGGTGACATCAGCAAAAACTCATGTCCCCACATGACTTCCCAATCAAGTCTGCAATTTTCCAAGTTCCTTCTTTCATCCATGAGCAGCATCCTGCTCTTTACAGACATCAAAGTGCATTTATGACGTAGCACCTAAGTGACAAACCTGTATTCTTCCTTTAAACGTCATAAAAGTTTATGATTTCCAGTCTAGCAGCTGGCAGCTACAATTAAGCTAGATAAACAGGAAATCCTGAATTTAGGTCTCTTCTAGCCTTCAATTATCTCCTGGCTTTTATCTTTTAGCTGAAACCGGGGGGGGGGGGTGTTAACCCACAGCCTGTCTAAGCATGTCTCATGAGAGACACTCAATAACACATTTTTTTATTACAAAAAGCGTAGATTAATCAGAACCAGCTGTCCAAGCGTCACAATCCTCCCTACCTAGACTGAACTTGGGGGCTCTATCCCCTGCATGGGATAAGCTTCCCAAATCAGTTTACTCCTCATAGACGCGAGACAACCCATCTGAGTTCTGATTTTTCGCTCCAGCCCTATGTAGAATTGTCATGTCATACCCTTGCAAAGCAAGACTCCATCTTAGCAATCTACCATTGTTTTTTTCCATCTGCGTCAGCCAAACCAGGGGGTTGTGGTCAGTCTGTACCACAAAATGCTGCCCATACAAGTACGGCTCCAACTTCTTTAGGGCCCACACTATGGCAAGACACTCCTTTTCCACCATGGAGTATGCCTGCTCCCTGGGAAGTAACTTTTCACTCAGATACGCTACAGGGTGATCTTTCCCTTGGCTGGATGTCTGACTCAGTACTGCCCCAATACCCACATCTGAGGCGTCAGTCTGAACTATAAAGGGTTTGCTATTGTCAGGACTTGTCAAAACAGGAGCACTGCACAGTGCCTCCTTCAATCTGGTAAAGGCTTCTTCACAGGCTGGCCCCCAGGTAATTTTCTTTGGCATCCTTTTCTTTATCAGGTCAGATACAGGAGCAGCCAGGGCACTGTAATTGGGTACAAATTTCCTATAGTACCCTGCTGTCCTTAGAAAACTTCTGACCTGCTTCTGTGTTTCCGGTCTGGGTCACGCCTGGATTACCTCTATTTTTATGTGGTTGGGAAGGAGCTGTCCTCGACCTACTACATGCCAGAGGTATTCCACCTCTCCCATGGCCACCTGGCACTTCTCTGCTTTGACGGTGATCCCAGCCCTCTGTATTCTACCCAGCACTTCCCTAAGGTGGGACAGGTGTTCCTCCCAGCTGGCACTAAAGATGGCAATGTCATCCAGGTACACCACAGCGTACATCTCAGCACCACTTAACACCTAGTTCACCAACCCTTTGAAAAGTGGCCAGGGCATTCTTCATTCCGAAAGGCATTACTTTAAATTCAAATAAGCCTATCAGAGTGATGAAGACCAATCTCTCCCTAGTTCTGTCCATCAACTCTACCTGCCAATACCCCTTGGTCAGGTCAATGGTCGTAAGATAGGTTGCCCCTCCCAACTTGTCCAGGAGTTCGTCCGTCCATGGCATCGGATGGGTGTCTGACTTCGTGACTGTATTCAGTCCATGGTAGTCCACACAGAAATGAGTAGAACCATCTGGCTTGGGCACAAGGACTACAGGTGAGGCCCAGGAGCTGTGGGATCTCTGGATTACCCCTAAATCCAGCACCTCCTCCACTTCCCTCCTAATGTCCTTTTGGACAGCCTCCGACACCCGATATGCTGTCCACCGTATGAGCATCTGTGTCCCTGTCTCCACAGCATGAGTTGCTAAGGGGGTTAGTCCAGGCTTGGCACTAAATAATGAGGCAAAGTTTGCTAAAACCTCCCTTACTTCCTGGATCTTGTCCGGGGTCAGCTGGGGGGTCAATTTAACTGCCTCCACAGAGGACTCCCGCTAACTTTCTTCCAGCAAGTCCAGATGGGGGTCTCCTTTGTCCATCCCCTTCCCAGGACTACACAATGCAAACAACATGTCAGCCCTATTTGCATATGACTTCATCATGTTGACATGGTACATCCTTTCTGTCTGTCTTCTGTCAGGTAACTCTATAATGTAGTTCACATCATTTACCTTCCTAACTACTTTGTACGGTCCTGCCCACTCAGCCTGCAGCTTGTCTTTCTGGACCGGAATAAGGACCATGACTTCCTGACCCACCATGTACGAGCGAGCTCTGGCTCTGCGGTCGTACCACTCTTTTTGTTTCTGTTGGGCAGCTGCCAGATTGCTCTGGGCTGTCCCCATAAGCTCCTTCGGCCTTTCCCTAAACCTAAGGACGTAATCCACAATGGGAGTTCCCTGGGTGGCATGCTTGCCTTCCCAGTCCTCCCGGATCAAGTCTAGGGGCCCACGTACCTGGCATCCATATAAGAGTTTGAAGGAGGAAAATCCTGTTGACTCTTGGGGCACCTCCCTGTATGCAAAAAAAAAGGTGGGGAAGGTATCTCTCCCAGTCCCTCCCATGCTGTTCAGCAAACGTCCAGAGCATTGACTTCAGAGTACCACTGAATCTTTCCACAAGCCCATTGGCTTGCAGGTGATACAGTGTCGTGCATCTCTGCACCACCCCTCTCCCACAAACATTTCATCAGGTCCGACATGAAGGAACCCCCTCGATCGGTGATAACCTCCTGCGGAAACCCAACATGGGAGAAAATCCCAAGTAAGGTATCTGCCACTTTGTCTGTCCTCAGTGAGGACAGGGCATCTGCCTCTGGGTACCGGGTGGCATAATCCAAAACAGTCAGGATGAATCTCTTCCCTGAAGAGCTGGGGGTATTTAAATGCCCCCCAATATCCATTCCCGCCCTCTGGAATGGCTCCTCCACTATGGGCAATGGAATCAGGGAGGCTTGGGTTTTCTTGCCCGCCTTCCCTATTTCTTGGCACCGGTGACACGACCTGCAATACTCCTTCACCTGCTGGGTGAAGCTAGGCCAACAGAAATTCTGGGCCAACCGCTGCGTAGTGCGTGCGATCCCTAGATGTCCAGACAAGGGAATATCATGTGCAATCTTGAGCAACTGCCCACGATACCACTTGGGAACGACAAGCTGCCTGCCTAGCACCCCTCCCTCTGTCTGCACAGCCTGAGTATACATCAGTCCAATTTCCCAATAAACCTTATGTCTGCCGTCACCTCCCTGTGCTCCGTCAGAGTCTGCCCAAGCCCTCAGCTTCTCTAGACTAGGGTCACTTCTCTGAGCAGCTGCAAACTCCTCACACATTCCAAAAGCATGGTACAGGTCCCCTTCTGTCGCTAAATAAGGGTCCCTAGCACTAGCTTCAGGGCACTCAGGATCACTGTCAATCCTAACCCTCGGACAATGGGTCACCCCTCCATCCTCGGAGCAACCCTCTGTAGCTGTATGGTTAACTGCTACTGAGGAAATTTCTACCCCCTTTCATTAGTCTCCATATCAGGAGACACAGGCTGGGGAACCAGCCTCCCAGTGGTTTCCACAATGGCTTCTGTCGGGTCCAGGGAACTACAGTGTTCCCTTGCCGCTTGCCTACGGGTAACTGCACACACCATCCCTTGTCTGCGATTGTTGCCCAGGATCACATCCACTGCTAAGGTTTTGGTTAAAGCCACCTGTTGCACAGTTCCCCCTGTTTCACCCCAGTCTAGGAGAACACTAGCGAGGGGCAATGCTGTCTCATCGCCAGTAAAGTCCTGGACAGTGACGTACTTATTGGGTATAAGCTGAGCCGGCTCTACTAGATCTCCCTTTACCAATGTCAAGGATGCCCCGTGTCCCTTAACCCTTGCATCTGTACACCATTCACCATGACTGGGTGCATGTGCTCCCTCATATTCACAGGCATGCTTCCAGGGACACAGAAACAACCCACTTCTTTCCTAGCCCCCTGCTGTGTATTGCTTGCCTTTTTGGCACACTGTCTAGCAATATGTCCAGTTTCATTACACAACCAACATTCATTTCTTTTCTCAGAGAAATCTTTTTTCTGAAACCTGGGGCTAACTGGTTTTAGTGGAGGCAGTGAGGGTTTTAGCTGCCCTGAAGGCACGCTTTTCCCTTTCTGTACTGCCATGCCCGCCCCATTCGCTCTCAGGGCAGGTCTGCTCTTGGCATAGCAGTCCGAGAGTTCAGCAGCCTCTTGCACTATTTTGGAATGTCGGTCCTCCAGCCAGGTTTTCAGCTCTGCTGGGCATGCCCAGAAAAACTGTTCTAACAAAATCACATTTTCAATTTTATCAACAGAGTTTGCTTCAATTCCTTCCCACCAATGTTTTAAAAACTAACATTGTTTCGTGGCTAGCTCCTTGTAGCTCATGTCAGGGCTTCTCCTGAGCTTACGGAATTTAGCTCTGTATGATTCAGCAGTTAATTCAAATTTCTTTAACAGTGCAGCTTTAAGTTTTCTGTAGTAATCACTGTCCTCATTGTCCATTTGACCCAATGAATCCCAAGCTTTCCCGGTAAGTAGCGGGGATAGCTGGAAGCTCCAGGACTCTCTAGGAATTTTAGCCTGAATACAAATTTCTTCAAAAGAATTTAAAAAAGCATCCATATCCTGCCCCTCTTTAAATTCGGCTGTGCGTGCAGTTCTGGCGTCCGTATCTGAAAAGGGACATTAAGTTACTGGAGGGAGTGCAGCGAAGGGCGACAAAGATGATCAAGGGTCTGGGGGACTTATCATATGAGAGGAGGTTGAAGGAGTTGAACATGTACTCACTGGAGGAGAGGAGAGACAGGGGACATGATTGAAACCTTTAAATACATGAAAGGAATAAACAAGACAGGTACAGAGGGGCTGTTCAAAGTAAGGAGGGAGGGCCACCAGGGGCCATGATATGGAGACTGGGCGAGGAAGGTTCAGGAGGGAGATGAGGAGACACTTTTTACAGAGAGGGTGGTGGCTGGGTGGAATCGTTACCTGCAGAAGTGGTATGCAGTAGAACAGTGGACTGCTTCAAAGCGAGGATGGGACAGGACAAGGGGAGGGTTAATGAAGGGGAAGGGTGGAAGGAGGGCAGCTGCAGAATAAGGGGTGCTAGCTGCACATTCGAGCAGACTTGATAGACCTCTAGGCCTTTATCTGCTGGCAAATTTCGTATGTTCGTATGTTCGTAATTTGGAATTCAATTTGTAGCCCAGTCCTGTAGTCCCAGTTAAACCCAAGCCACTTACCTGCTCTGGTGTTGCTGGTTGGAGTCATTGCTTCTCCAGTTCATGTTGCCTCTGGTGCTCACACTCCTCACGGTGTACCCGCTCTGCCTCTCTGCATTCTCACTCTGTCTCTCAGCGTTCTCGCTCTGCCTCTCGGCATTCTCGCTCCCTCTTCTCCTCTGCAGCTCGCTGTTCTCACTTATCTTCTCCCTGGAACTCCAGCTCCATTCTGCGCAACTCAATCTGCAGCCTGAGTACATCTGGATCCAGGATACTGGTGACCTTCCCCTGCTGCTGTGGCCCTTCGCTGGTACTGGCCCCGTTGCCCTCCTCATCGGATCTGGACACTGCACTGGCCGACAGCCCTTCCACATTCAAGGTTCGGTCCTTTACAGTCACTGTTTGTGACTCGATGCTCTGGGTATCTGCTACCATCAGGGCATCCACGAGGTTCTGCTTGGTGGCTTTCACCTCGAATGGGACTCCTCTGTCCCTGCACAGCTACTTTAAGTAGTCTACAGTGTGCCCGCTGTAGTTGGAAGCCATCTTCTTCACTAACTACGGCTACTCTGACTTGCACTCTAGAGAAAAAAAAACAAAACAGGTAGGAACTTGACTGTAAGCCAAGTGATATAGTTCTGTTTCCTTTTTTAAAAATAAATCACTGTCTTTTCCTTTTTTTTGCAAGTGAGCTGATGGTATCAAGCCGACACACTGAACAATAAAAGCTTGTAATACCAAACTTACACACAGCGCTGCCAACCAATCTGTCACAACCCCACTTAGCAGGTCAGGCCCTCTGCTCCCACAGTGCCAACCTCCGAGTGCAGTATTGTGAACAGGAACAGAACAGGGTAAGTCTCCTGCCTGTTTTGTGGGTTCAAATCAACCTTTGGTCTCAAGTTCTGGAGGGATTCAAACTGTGAACCTCTTGCTAGTATACCCAGTGTACAGGCTCAGATAATTCTGCTTTTCGGGGGGCCAGATATCTTTCGCCTATAGGCACCTAACCAGGTGTACAGAATGAACCCTTAAAACTCTATGAAAAGACCTCAGATAAACTCTTATCTTTTCCCAGTTTGGTAAACCAGTAAAGCTTTACACAGTGTCAACTTTAACCATATAGGCTTCACTTGTCAAACAAAGAATTTCAAAGGCACACCAAGTAGTCTCTTAAAATGAGATGTTTACTTAAAAATAGACAAAAATGTAAAATGTAAAACACAGAACAATATATCGCAAAATATTGCAATCACTTAAAAAAACAGGTTTAAAAGTGCAATTTCCTACCAACCATACACTTAGACTTGCCTAGCTAATGTATTCTTATATCCTTACAGTGCTGAAAGATGTTGTAGCTTCAGAGTCCAAACATGTGTGTGTATCTAAAGGTCAGTTACAGCATAATTAAAAAACTGTCTTGACCCTGCCTTCTCCATGATGTCATCCAGCTCCTCCTCTGTTTATTAAAAATTATACAATCTGGATGTCTTATCAAGCAGGAGGTAAATTAATAGGTGACATCAGCAAACACATGTTCCCACATGACTTCCCAATCAAGTTTGTAATTTTCCAAGTTCTTTCTTTCATCCATGAGCAGCATCCTGCTCTTTAGAGACATCAAAATGCATTTATGACGTAGCACCTAAGTGACATACCTGTATTCTTCCTCTAAACGTCATAAAACTTTATGATTTCCAGCCCAGCAGCTGGCAGCTACAATTAAGCTAGATAAACAGGAGATCCTTAATTTAGGTCTCTCCTAGCCTTTAATTATCTCCAGGCTTTTATCTTCTAGCTGAAACCTAGGGGGGATGTTAACCCACAGGCTGTCTCAACATGTCTCATGAGAGACACTCAAAAACACATTTTTATACTACAAAAAGCATAGATCAATCAGAATCAGCTGCCAAGCATCACACCGCACAGCTTCTGGACTGCATTTTATTTTAATCAGCTTGCAACACTGCAGAGATGAGAAGAGACTCAGACCCACTGGACTGTCTGACTCTGCTGGGTTTTATAAATTTTACTAACTGGGTGGCTCAGTCGTGGCTGTAATTATACCACACAATCCTTCTTATTGCAGCATCTGGCACAAGCCTGAAGCCTCAGACACGTGGCCCCAAAATAATCAGAAAAAGTCCCGACCGCGTGTCCTCTCCAAAGCCTGCTGTAACAAACAGGCAGGGCCTGGGCACGAACAGGCTAAATCAGATCACCCTCCCCCCAAAAAGGGGTTTTCCTTTAATATTTGGCTGCTGGCACCTGGCTGTAAGACCGAGTGAAGTAAGTTCCTAATGCCTGACTGCCCAGAGCTTCAGTTTTCACCCGCTCACTGGCCTAATGCCTCCTGTCCAACTCTTCCTCCTGATCTCTGACTCCCCCCACCCCAAAGTAATCCTCTTTGCTGGTGTATTGCTCCTCGATTGATTGGGACCAACAAAAAGTACCCAATTTATAGAGCATAGTATAAAAGTTAGCTCTTAAAACAGCTTTTTTTTTTTTAAACTTTAACAGTAGTCCAAATGACTGTGAAACAGATCAGCACCACGACCTATGCTCTCTCTAAGAATCAAAAGGCAGTTATGGAGCCCTGTACAGTTCAGCCATTGACTGGTGTACTAGGGAGGCAGTTCATAGCGAGCTCTGAGCACTCTGATTGTAGCCCCAGTCAGTCAGTCTGCATACTCCCACCCCTTCCTCTTTCTGTTCGCTGCTTGAGAAATCATGTCAATGGAAGGGGTGGAGAGCAGAAGCACACTCGTGGCTCAAGGTGCAGGATTACTCCGGCAGGGAGGTCAGAGGACCGCTCCTCCATTCTCCCACCTGACACAACATGGGTTGGTGACTGTGCAGAAAGAATGCTGCTCATGATCCCTAGAACCCCCCACTCGCAAGCATGAAAAGGTAGGCAGACACAGAAAAAAAATTGTTTGTTCGTCTGTTTTGGCAGTCGCGCATGCGCCACCAAGCTATTCAATCCAGCGCAAGCCCAGACCGCTGAAACTAAAGTGCCATGAGTGACTTCACAGCGGGCATTTAAAAACATAAATGTGGTTCTCCATGGTAGGAATCCTATTGTTCCGGGCTGCTGGGCAATAGGATTTTTCCTAGCCTGATACAAATTGTGCTTGGGGGGCCGGCTCCACCGAGAGAAGGCGTTCACTCGGCACCCTGACAAACCAGGTTACGCACTCGAGCCAGGGTGTCAGGAGCAGAGACCGGCAGGGAGGAATCCAGAGCGCCCATTGGATGCTTCCATTACAGGGTGGGTGGGCAGGGCCTTGGCACCTGGAGTTGGATTGGGTGACGTGGCAAGGTGGCATGAAGCCACAACACGCCCCCGCAGATCCCCGCCTCAGGCTGCCATCACACTTATGCCCAATCAGGGTGGAAGGAGTGGGAGAGCAGAAAAACTGAAAAAGACCCCTGAGCGACCGGATGATGGCCTCCAGTTCCTCGATGCAACGAAACCCCGGAAAAGTGTCCAGACTGACCCCACAGCACCTGGGATACAGAGTTGCACCTAATGGGTGCCCCCCCCAGAAGGGAGGGACCATCCTAATGAAGGGATACGAGGACAAGTGGGCGGAGTTCACCTGGAGGCCAGCGAGCGGCCAGTCGAGATTCCCAGGAAAGAGCAAAAAAAAAAAAAAAAAAAAAGAGGAAAATTGTGCTTGGGGACCCCTGAAAAACTGCAACTGGTAAGAGGGTTCAGAACTCAAGAAATAATGAATAATCGGACGGAAACGCTGCAGAATAGTAGACAACATGACTTGTATAAGCAATTTTCTTACTGATACTGTACATACCATATTAACAAGCTCGAACTATCCGAAACACAAGGCATAATGGGTCAGGAACACCCAGGGCTCCAGATAAGATTTTTTGGGATGAGTACTGTACTCCTCACTTTGAAAGAGAGGTGAGTAAAATCCAGATGTGTACAAATGTCTGGACAGAATGGAGTGAGTCGTACTTTTTAGAAACAATGTATTTTTTTCTGGTTGAGAACTGATCAGATGCCAAAAATGCTCCAGATAATGTTGGCGGGTAGGAGTAAGTTACACACCAGCTTTAAAATACAGAGAGTAAAACAAAACTGGGTGGCATAAGAGTGCTGTAAATCTGGAAAAAACTGTTCCTTCTCAGTCACCAGTTATGTTATGAAGCACTGTTCTGTGGAGTGTGGCACATTTACAAATGTTGGGCAAGTATTGGTACTCATTAAAAAAATGTTCTGAGGAGTATTTCCTAAAATGAGATGAGTAAAACAGGTCGGTACTCACCTTATCTGGAGCCCTGGGAACACCTATATATTAGTACACTTGCACAGTACACATTTAATCACGCTTGTGAAGTGCTGGGGAGGGAGGGAGGCGGGGGGCAGACCTGATGGACATCGAGTCCCCTCTGACCCGAAACTACGATACTGTATAGTTATTTGTGTTCTGTTTGACCTGTGAAGATCTGTATGGAGAATTCCAAACCTCTGCAAAATGTGTCCATTTAAACATGTGTAAAATACCAGCAGAAGCAATTAGAGATACTGATAACAATTTGTAGGATTTTCCATTGAAAAACTCTGGAGACCTTAGATCAAGTCTGAGCAGCAACCCTCATCTCTCTACCTGATCCCATTCCACTACAACAAGTCATTATAGTTGCAACACAAATTCCCCTGGTCCACTCACTTTCTCACTATATCTTTAGCCATCTCTGAAATCTGACTCCATTCTTCCTCTGGAAATTCAAAGCTTCCAGTCATGATTTTTTTCCGCATGTCCTTCGGTATTGTCTTGCTGTGGTGTTTAGAGTAAAATGGTGGGTAGCCACACAGCATCACATAAATTATCACACCAAGCGACCACAAGTCACAGCTCTAAAAAGCAATACAAGAAAAAGATTACGTAATTTACCAGATACATATTTCATACATTTTAGTCAGCCTGTTACATCAGCTTGAGGAAGCATATTTTATCCGTATCACTGAATTTCATGAAACTGGGTTACACAAAAATAAAGCAAGTTATGGAACCAATTAGAAAAGCAGCTACAAATACAATCTGCCTTACTCGTAAGGCTGCAAGTCACATCTTTGTTACCTCATGTAAGTGACAACTAAGCCTTTACTACGTTTTTTCCCAGTTTACTATTTGTCCCCCCTTGTTCCCCAGCTTGCCTGCATCTGACCATCCTCCCAGCCATGTCACCCACAATCTCCTGGACTTACCCACTCCTCGGTTCCTCCAGGGGTTGCCCTCCCTGGATGTGCTGCGGGGTGGCCAAAGCCCCCGCAAAACCCGAATTCAGGCAGATGAGGGATGCAGGTTGGCTGTGCAGGGCCTGCGGGAATCGCTGCTTATCCAGCAGCAGTCGGGGGTTTTCCAGCTTTTTGTATCCATTCCTACAGGACACTGGTGACCAATGGTGCACAACACGTGCACACCAGCATATCAGCACTGCACCAGCCAATGTCCTCCCTCCCATGCAGTTGGTGCCAGCTGCTGCTCCACCTGTTGTCACACAGGTGGCGCTCACATGGCGGCAACTGACACCTGCCCACCCTGGACAAGAACATCCGCTGGGGCATTCAATCCTACCTCTCCCCAGCTGGCCCCAGATAACCCAGGCTCAAATATTGGTCCCTTGTGTAGTTAAGTAGTAGCCTCACTGCTGAGCCAACAGGTCAGTTTAATTAAGTCTTTACTCTGAATTCCAGTTAGGAAGGCAGCGTGGTTTTGTGGTAACAGCACTGAACTGTGAACCAGGAAATCATTATGATGTGGTTGGAAAAGGCCATGGGATGCAGAGATAAACAGACAATAGTGTAAAAGGCTGCTAGAGCATGCA
This sequence comes from Neoceratodus forsteri, assembly GCA_016271365.2. Lineage (NCBI taxonomy): Eukaryota > Metazoa > Chordata > Ceratodontiformes > Ceratodontidae > Neoceratodus > Neoceratodus forsteri. The sequence goes on from JADMNL010000027.1 coordinate 203,546,549, forward strand.
CTCAGAACATGGCACATAATGCCAACTGCTTACATTACAATTGGTCTACTTTTTTGGGAGGAGGGGGTAAGGTTTCTTTTTACCCATTTTCCTTATTCCCCAAATAGATCTTCAGGTTTGTTGTGGCTGAACCTGAGCCTTGGCCTGGAGGATGAGAAAGCAATGTCGTTCCATGATTGAGTGTCAGGGGGCGTGTGAATGCCAGGCAAACCACACTCTCCTACCCCTGGAGAAAAGTGCCTTAAGTTCCAGCCCAGTGGCATCAGTTGGTAGTGTGCTGAACTACCACACAGGAGACAAGAGAGCAAGTCTCGATCTCAGAACCCATGCCCAGATCAATGCAGAGCCGCAGGAAACATTGTGGAGGCACTGTTCACTCTCCCTGGTGGGGAGGAAGTGTGTTTATCTGCTGCTGTGGTGCGTCCTATGACTACGTTCATACTGACACTAATGTCAAAGGTGAACTACAAATAAATGGTCACTGGCAAGGACTACAAGAGGGAAAAACTTCACCCTGTGTGGATGACAGCTGACTGTGCTGTATGCCCACCCACCTGACAAACACCAAACAGGTTAAGGTGCCTCTTCTCCGACTCCAGGAACTGGAGTCACACTCCTGAAATATCATGACTGCATCAATCCCGACCAGGTCCTGGAGTATGATGAGCAGGGATGGATCTAGTCTGAAGACCAACACCACCCAATAAGTGCATAACAGTGGAGCTGGTCCAGTGGAACCAGGACCGAAGCAAGGAGAACTGGGGTAGCAGAAGGCATTGAGCACAACAAGTAAACTGAAGAAAAAATGGAGCACCTTGCAACACACACACACACACACACACACACACACAATGGCACCTGGTTCCTTTCACTGCCACTGGGTCAGTCAAAACTGTACTACTTTTTTATTAAATTGTGGAGCGCTTCAGCCGCTTATCATAGGAAGCAGGTCAGAGCTCTGAAAAATAATTTGCCAAAGACTGGATGAGGAAAATTCGGAAATTAATACCATGGGTGCAGTTGTATCAGCAGTGGTCCCTATCTGGAATGGGAAACACTACTATTTGTCTGTCACTATACAAAAATAAAAATAGTTTGCTCTGATCACTGACTCTCTTGAGATTCCTGGACCTTTAGTGAAAAAAAAAAAAAAAAACCTGAAGTGAAGTTTCAAAACACAGCAAAATGTTCTGCAGAAGAGGAAAGAACACATCACTCACCATAGTAATGGTGCTTCTTCTAGAGGGTATATATGCAAGTCCTACAAACATCAGCATCTCAGCCCCTCACGCCCCATTTAAAGAGAGAACGTCAGTGTGCTTACACTCACCCTGACAATTCCAATAGCAGAAGAGCATCTGAATAGCAAGAGAGTAGTGGCCACTGAACTAACTTGTGCTATGTATTAAGAAAAGTACATGCAAAAAAAGGACTACAGTGTAAAACACTGTAAAACCTGCACACTTTCAAACTGTAAAACACTGAAGTGAAAAAATGTTTAAATTGTTATATGACTGAGCGAAGGGGTTGAAAGCAAGCATATGAATGAATGGTGAAGATATTCCAAATGATCGACAATTACAGTGAATGCGTAATTTTCGTATCTTCCAAGAATCAATCTTCACCATTCATTCCAACTTATGGGTCAGAGTATGAAGCCTCCCCCCAAATGGGAGGAGTTGCCTCACCATGAGGGAAAAAAATTATCCCTCAGCCCTCTGATGTGGTATGGTCACTGGAGGGGAGGGACTCCTCACAGGTCCATTGTGATCAAAGACTGGTCAGTGGCAGGCAGAGTCTCCTAAGGCCTGGGAGCCGGAGGGCACCCCAACAACTCATGCCTGGAGCCTGTGGCAGAAAAACACAGGTTACTCACCTGTAGCAGTAGTTCTAGGAGTGGTATATGTTGCTCATCCACATGTCTTGGCATGCCCTTTCCCCTATAAGATCAGCCGGAAAGTCTTTAAGCTGGCTTCTACCACCCACCCAGGTGGTATATCCCTCGGCTCCGCCCCATGATGCCAGATCTTGCCCGCTGAAAGCAGAGGTTATGCATCAAAGCCAGGAAGGTCGGGTGGGTCTGTGTGGATGCACAACATATACCACTACTGGAACTACTGTTACAGGTGAGTAACCCATGTTTCTAGAGATGTGGATACATTGTTCTATCCACACATCTTGGCAGACTCCTAGCAGTTCTCCAGGAGGAGGAAGGCAAGACACACACACCCTACTTAGGGAACAGAGATTGGAGAATTGAGACCCCAAAACCAGCATCTCGGCATGACTCTAGGTCAATGTCATAATGGGAAATAAAGATGTTTGCTGACTTTCAGGTAGCAGGCCTGCAGATTTCCTGGATAAGGACATCCCTAGAAGCAGCCACCGTTGCAGCGGTATGGTGGATGGAATGAGCCCTTAGCCCTCTGGGAGGCTCCCTACATGCCAACCTATAGCAGAGATCAATGCAGGATGTAATCTATCTGCCAATCGTTCACATGGCTGCAGGTCTACCAGGTGCAGCTTCAGCACAGGTGACAAACAGCTGGCGAACCTCTCCCCGAATTCCAGCCATGCGCTCCTTATAGTAGACAAGCACTCGCCTCAGGTCCACGGTATGGAGCCTGTATTTGGCATCTGAGATGTGATTGGGGTAGGACACTGGTAGAGTCATCACCTGGTTCAGGTGGAACTCCGATACAACCTTCGGAAGGAACTTCGGGTTGAGGCGCAGGACAACCTTGCCCCTATGGAAGACCAGAAAAGGAGACACGACTGAGAGCACCTGGAGCGCCCCAATCCTTCTGGCTGACATGACAGCCACCAAGAAGGTGGTCTTCCACAACAAATGCGACATCTTGCACTTGTGCGTCGGTTCAAATGGCTTGCCCATGAGCTTTGCCAGTACCCACAGTAGATCCCATGGTGGTGGTGGTTTATGCACCGGAGGGGAAATGTGATGGAAGGCATAGCATTTTCTGGTTGATTCCTTCCCAGATGCCTCAACTACAGTGAGTACATCTTCAGAGAGACCTAAACCCTAGAACTCTAGTGGCTCAGGAACCAGGCTGTCAGGTGCAGGGATTGAAGATCCAGGAGGCGTACCTTCCCCTGATTGATGGAGAGCAGGTCCAGGAGTGCTGGAAGATGCCTTGGGAGCCTGGTGTTGAGGCTGAGGAGATCGGGGTACCAAAACTGGTGAGGCCAGTCTGGAGCCACCAGGATCACCTGTGCCTTGTCCCTCCTGACCTTGAGCAGCACCTTGTGGATCAAGGGAAGTGGAGGGAAGGCATAAAAGAGGCCTGGGGTCCACGGCCTTGAGAAGGCATCCCCCTGCAGCGTTCCCTGTTGAGGGGGGGAGGCGCAAAACAGCCTCAGCTTTGCGTTCTTCCTGGAGGTGAAAAGGTCCACCTGAGGGGTGCCCCACTGGGAGCACAAGCTGTGTACTACCTCTAGATGGAGAGAACTCTCATAGGATGCATCGCCCACTCGGCTGAGGGCATCCGCCAGCTGACTGGAGGCTCCTGCACATGAATGACGAGGAAATCTTCCTCCAGTCAACTCACGAGGGTCCAGATATGTAGAGCTTCCCTGCACAGAGGCAGGGAGTGTGTCCCACCTTGCCTGTTGAGAACATGGTCGTGGTGTTGTCCATTTGGACCTGAACCACTTGCCCCCGAATGAATGGAGCGAAGGCAGTCAGCGCCAGCAGGTTGATGTGGCATCATGTCTCCTTGGGGGTCCATAGCCCGTGGACTCTGTGTTCCCCTAAGTGGGCACCCCAGCCCATGAGAGAGGCATCAAGATGACCATCGACTTGGGCGGACAAATGAAATGCCTTCCTGCAGATGCTCTGAGACAGTCCACCATCAGAGAGCGTCCCACATCTTCTGGGTCACAGTGAACAGCTGGTCGAAATGACCTAGGCACTGAGTCCACTGGCTGGCCAGCTCCCATTGCAGGGGGCGCATATGCCACCTGGCCCATCTGACCACGGAGGTGCAGGCCGCCATGTAACCCATAAGTTGCAGGAAGTCCCGGGCAGGGTGCAAGTGCCCAACCAGAAATGATCGGGCAAAGGAGGAGAGAGCCTCCGCCCTATCCGCTGGGAGCTTGGCTCTGGCTTGGCAAGAGTCGAGCTCTGCCCTGATTAAGCATATCATCTGCAAGGGCACGAGTTCCGACTTGGCCCCGTTGACTAGGAGGCCAAGGTCGATGTAGGTCTGGAGGGCCAGATCCATGGACCACTCCAACTCCTGCCTGGAGGGACCTGCTATAAGCCAATCGTCCAGGTATAGGGGTACAATCTGACCCCTCGATGCTGAAGATGGGCTGCCACCACTGCAATGCTTTTGGTGAAGACCCTGGGGGTCGATGACAGGCCGAACGGCATGGCTTGGAACTCGTAGGTGGTTCCCTCAGCTCGGAAGCAGAGGAACCTTTGGTGTGACGGAGGGATTGGGACGTGAAAGAACGCATCCTGCAGATCCAGGGAGCAGAACCACATGTTTTGCTCAAGAGATGGTATGATCTGAGACAAAGTCACCATCTTGAAGGTGCAAGACCTCAGGAACTTGTTCAGGTCATGCAGATCTAGAATGGGGTGCCAGCCCCCCATCCATTTCCGGACCAGGAAGTACTCAGAAACAAACCCTGGGGTGAAAGGGGACTTCACGACTCTGACCACTACCTCCTTGCGGAGGAGTTGGGTGATGTCATCTCGGAGAGCCGACTCAGTGTCCACAGATACCTCCTTCTCCCGTGGGACATGGGCTTGGCTTGGTGGGTAGTGCTTGAATTCCAGAGGCAGACCTTGGTCGATCACTTCCAGAATGCACCTTTCCATGGTAACAGTAGACCAGGCGGAAAGGAAGTGGAGGAGCCGGCCCCCCACGGGAGGACCCAGAGGAGGCGTGATGGGCATGGGGGTGGTCACCCCATCCCATCACTGTGCAGGCTCGAAGGAGGAGAATCCGGCAAGTCCCTGACTTGGGCCGAGGGTGCTAAGACTGAGCCTGCTGCTACCCATACTGGTACTGGGCCAGCTTGGACACAGAGATGGAAGTCCGAAAGGGCTTGTGCTTCTGCTTTTTGGAATCCTGAGATTCCTTCTGAGTGGAAGCAACAGAGTCCAAGGTGGCACTGGACTTCTTGATGTGTTGTAGGTGACCATCGACCCCGGGAATGAACAAGTCCGTGCCCAAGAAGGGTACGTCCACCAATTTGTGCTGGGTGTCTGCTGTAAAGGTCGAGACCCTCAGCCAAGCCCTGCAGCACATGGCAACTGCGGCCGCCATCAAACAGGCACAGGAGTCCCCAATGTCCAGAGCCGTCTGGAGTTGCTGTTTTGCCACATCCCAATCCTGATACTGGGACCTGCTTGACTGTGGTCTGGAGGTCTGCGGGGAGATGAGAAAGCACCTCATTCAGAGAGTCAAAAAGGGCATGGGAGAAGTGTGCCATGATGACAGCAGAGCTCACCTGACAGAGACCAAGCAAAGAAGCAGCACAGACCTTCTTGGCAGAGTGGTTCGGTTTTTTGGACTTTTTGTCTGGAGGTCTATCAAAGTCTCCTGAATTGCCTGAGTGCCAAAACACAGAGTTGGTCACCAACCCCTTGGCCAAGGGGTGTTCCGTGAACCCTGAAAGGGAGCTGATGGGCACGGCATATTTGTGGGCTATCTGGGCGCAGAGCAGGAGGCAAGGTGCTCCAAAGCTCCATGGCTGGGCTGACAATGGCTTCCGCCACTGGGAAGGCCTCAGTCGGAGAATCCCCTTTTTCCAGGATGTCTGTGAGGGGACATCGAGCACATTTTTGAACAGGCTCCAAAGATATCCCCGTGGATTTGGAGACGAGACAGAGGATGCCCATGAAGTATGTGGGACCCTCCTCCATCGAAAGACCCCCGCCGAGCGACTCCTCGTCAAGTGGATGGGAGTGCAGCGAGGAGTCCGAAGAGTCCACATAGATCAGCCGACCACCCATGTCACCTTCAACCCACTGCGGGCGGTCGGGCATAAGAGTGACCAACACCTTGTGAGGAAGGTCCTTAGCGGGCCAAGACTTCTTGACCGGAGCCCCCGAGGGAGACTGTTTAGGTGGCGGCTCCACCACTACTGGTGGAGAGGTCAGTTCCGGCCAAGCCGGGAGGGCCTCCACCAGCTCCGCAGGCGGAGGGATGGTATTGACCGGCTCCAGAGGTGTCGGCGTCGGCCTGGTGGGCGACAGCCATGTGATGGCTGGTGTGGAAGCCGGGGTCGACTTCGGACCAGCCAACACCAATTGCTGACACATAAGATCCTAACAGCGTCGGTGCAACTTGCGCCAAAGCCTCTCCACTTCCAAGGAGGACAAGGATGAACAGCGGTGGCACTGCTTCTTAGAATGCCCACAGTGGCATCTATGAGTTTTCTTCAACCTATCTGATGAAGATGACCAAGACCTTGACCGCCAGGGGCACTCAGAGGGAACCGGGGAGATCCGCGGATCCTCCAGGCCATGGTCAGGGACCAAAAGGAGGTTTCCAGCAGGCTGGGTCTCCTCCTCAATAGGTCCAGGCAGGACTGGAGTCCTAAACAGGCTGTTGTTGGCCTCATCGAGTGACAATGGGTTGATGGGGTCAATGACAATTTCGATCGGGTCATCGTCCCACATCTTTGCCAGCTGGCCTGATGGGGGCACCGTGAAGCCAGCGGTCAAGGCCGCAATTTCAACTGAAGTCAAAACCGGAGATTCCACGGAACAAGAATGTTCTCGATCCCAAGAACGACGACGGCAAGTCTTCTTTTCTCTCGACTCCTTCGATTCTTTTTCCCTTTTACAGGAACGAGAGCTGTGAGACGTCACTGGGCCCTCCCCCTTGGTCGGGAGAGACTGGCACAACTCCTTGACAGAACCTGTAAAGGTGGAGCCCAGTTTCAGTGGGATGAAGACCGAAGCCGAAGAGGACTGTTTAGTGGCCTGAGCTGCCTCCTCCTAGAAGGACTTCATCTGTTCAAGCTGCTCAGTGGACCCTGCAGCAATGGAGACCACCCAATGAGCTTCTTTAGATTTGACTGTTGGCTTCTGTTTTTCTGGATGGCCAAGTTGCGGTCGGGCAAGATGATCATCGAGCACATCTGGCTGAAAGGAGTGACAGAAATTGCAGGCCTGGATGTCGTTCTTGGAACCCAGGCAATAAATGTATGTGGTGTGCGGGCTGGTGCGTGACATCCTCTGTCTGCAGGGGCACCAGTGGAACCTGGGCAAGGACTTGTCCTCCATCATGGTCACGATTGAAGATCGCTGAGGAAAAACTCTTACGACTCTGAATTTAAGTTTAAGAGGTAGATCTGAAGATTTGAGCTCCAGGGCCTACTCAACGTGGGAGCGATAAGGAGGGAACCTGCTTCTTCCAGCGGAAAGGAAGATCTGGCATCATGGGGCAGAGCTGAGGGATATACCACCCAGGTGGGTGGGAGGAGCCAGCTTAAAGACTTTCCAGCCGATCTTAAAGGGGAAAGGACATGCCAGGATGTGTGGACAGAGCAACATATCCATGTCCCTAGAAAGTGACTGCCCTGGAAATGTAAATTAAGCACCCTAAACCAGGCCAGGAGTGCCAGCTGGGAGAGGATGCAGACTGCTGTTCCCACCAGCCTGGAAGCTACCTCACTGGTGTCACAAGACACCAACACTTGGTGTCTTGCCAGCTCTAGGTCCTGAGCGGAAAAGTGAATGACATGTCTGGTTGCCTCACAATCCAGCATGGATGCCAAGAGCTGACACAGCATTGCCCACAGACACTTGCCATAAGCTGCCTGATGTGCAGAAATGCACACCAAGGTGAGTGACACCACAAAAACTCTCCTACCACAAGCATCAATCTTCATAGAGTTGGTACGTGTGTGGGGGGAGGGAGGTACTGCACTAGGCACCTAGGCCTAGTGGGTGTCTGCAGCACCAGAATCCCTGAGGTGGGATGAGGTATATAGCCTGGAGACCTTGTGGCAGTGCAATATCTACACTGTACATCCCTAGGAGCTGGAGAGGGGACAAGAACGGAACCAGACATTGCTGGATGGCTCTGTAAATGACATCAGAACAATACCACATCAGCTTTTTCTGACCTTTGAACTGTACCGCAACAAGAATATTATGTGTATGGAAATCCATACACAATAGAGGCTAACCATACACTATTACATAACTGTTGCACTGTTTGCCTTTATCAGTAGTGTTTGGTCCTGCAACATGGAGAAGCAGGTATAGGAGCACTGCTGTGTTTCAACAAGGAATCATTATCAACTGGGGGATACAGTTATCCCCTACAGAGGAGGAAAAAAGATCTTGGGGTGATAATCACATGGCTAATGAACCATTCAGCACAGTGCAGAAAAGTGGCAGCTAAGGCTAATAAGATGCTGCAGTGTACTGTCAGAGGAATCACATCCAGGAGAGAGGTCATTCTGCCACTGTAGAGGTCGTTGGTGAGTACCGCGTGTAGTTCTGGCGCCCCTACTTAAAGAAAGATGTTAACCCTTATGCTGCCACCAACATAATATTTTGTCGTAAGAACCTATGCATTCTAAATCTTCCAGCAGCCTAAGAGTTAAACTGCTGGAGGGGGTCCAACACAGAGCAACCAGGATGATCCTCGGCATGGAGGACAAACTGTATGAGGAAAGACTGAGGGAGCTCAACATTTACTCCCTGGAGGAATACAGGGGACATGATAGAAACCTTCAAATATATGAAAGGCATCAATAAAGATGGTACAGTGGTACAGAGGGAATGTCAAGATTAAGGAGAGGGAGGAACACTAGGGGGCACAATCTAAAGTTGGAGGGTGGTAGATTCAGAAGGGAAATGAGAAAGCACTACTTCACAGAGAGAGTGGTGACAGGGTGGAATGCACTGCCTGAGGAGGTAGTATCCTTGAAGCAGGTGGGCAGTTTTAAGAGGGGCTGGGACAAAGTCAGGGGGATGGTCGCCAATGAGGCACGGGGGGGGGGGAGAGGTGACAGCTAGTACGGGCAAGAAATTAGATATGCGGGTGGGGGGGGCACCTACAGTGTAACACACTGCTAGCTGCACACTCAAGTAGACTAGATAGCCCATCAGGCCTGTATCTGCTGGCATTCTTCGTATGATCATAAGTTTATGTGCTTTCTTTCTTGAGGGGCCCAAATTTCATTTACTCTTCTCCACTCCAGATGTCCTCCCCATCCTAACAGACATACATATGTGGTCAGACCCCTTATAGGCAGGGACTGCGGAAGGGGGATACCCTCTTTGAGGCTGCCTATTTCCCCTATTCCAGTGCTTCTACCAACCTGCTCAAGACTTTCAACTTTCTCACTTCCAGTTATAGCAGGCCCTGTTTGCTCTGGCAATTCAGCTTAAAACATTCTGAATTTACGTAACTTTACAAATTTTACAGATTGAAGGATTAAGCCCTCTCTTATTACTTCCAAGATCCACTTGCCTGTAGTAATTTTTTTTCACTCTATGAAGTAGTAAGATAGGCGCCCTCCCACTGGTAATAGGTCAATGGCAGTACAGACAAATTTGTTATGGGTTGGGCTTTGCATAGGTTGGGGAGCTGATGCAGATTTCTGTCTAGCTCCCCTTCAGCCACTCCCCTTCCCAATGCCCTTTTGAACTGTGTATTCACGAAGCACATAAGGTCTGCTGTAATAAGCCCTTCCAGTACCTCCCCTTCGTTAAGGGCTGTAAGCAATAAGGACCTCTCTTTTTCTGTCAAAAAAGTTGCTTTTTGCTCTTCAAGTTTTTCCACGTATTCTTCGGTTTGGTTACCACATCAGGAGGTACCTTCAAAGGGGAAATCAGGTGCCTTATTTTGCATATCATGCAAAAACCCAGTTGTTTTAAGCCTTACCAGTTTCCTGGAAGACACTGAATTTGCTAGAGCCCTCAATGCAGCGTCATTCATATGAACATATGAAGAAGTCAGCAGAAGAAGGCCATTTAGTCTATCAAGTCTGTCCATATTGCAGGGTCCACAGCTTGAGCTAATGTCCCTGCTCTCCTTCCCCACTCCTCCCATCCTCCCTACCCATGATCCTTACCTTCCCCCATGCCTATCCCAGCCACTCTTAAAGCTGCCCACTGTCTTCAACGAGATCACCTGTCCCAGCAGCACATTCCAAGTGTTCACCACCCTCTCTGTGAAAAAGTGCTTCCTGACCTCCCTCCTAAACCTCCCACCCTCCAGCTTAAAACTGTGCACCCTTGTGTTATGGTCGCCACTCAGCTTAAAGAGACTCTCCTTATCAACCTTATTTATCCCTTTCAAGTGCGTGAAGGTCCCAATCATGTCCCCTCTCTCTCCTGTCTTCCAGGGAGTACATGTTCAGTGCCCTCAACCTCTCCTCGTATGCCTTTCTCTGCTGACCCACTATCATCTTTGTAGCCCTCCTCTGGACCTTCTCCAGCAGGTTGATGTCCTTTTTGAGGTGTGGGCACCAGTACTGAACTCCATACTCTAGATGCAGTCTTACCAGTAACCTGTACAAGGGCAGCATAACCTCCTCTCTCCTGCTACTGATCCCTCTAGTTATGCATCCCAGCATCTTGTCTGCCTTCGCTGCTGCTTTCTTGCACTGCGTGAAGTGCTTCAGGTCACTAGTGATCATCACTCCCAGGTCCTTCTCCTCCGATGCAGATACTCGGACTCCACCCAGGTAGTACTCTGTCCTGGGATTCTCGGCTCCAATATGAATAACTCTGCATTTCTTGGCATTGAAGCCTCGCTGCTAGATCCTGGACCACCTTCCCAGCTTTTCCAAATGTTCCTGTAGGTCCTGTATCCATTCAGCTGTGTCCACTCTCCTGCAGAGTTTGGTGTCATCCACGAATAGGCACATTTTGCCCTTAATGCCATCTCCAGTGTCGCTGATAAAGACATTCACATCAGCAGCCATCTAAAAGTGGTCTTCAGCATCGTCCAGACACCCTTCACTATATGTGTTAGATAAAACTTCACTTGGGAAGGCAAATTCTTAAAGAATGTGGCACAACTGCCACTATGTAAACTGTGTTTCAGAGGGACTGCTGGTAATGTGCAGAATAACTCCGGCAGACTGCCTGCCTCAACAACAGCGTGGAGGTTATGCGTGCCTTTTTAGCCATTTAAGTCAGTTTTTCTGGAATCTGTATCAGGGGAAGCTGCTGTGAAAAAAACTTTTGCTTTCTCGCAAACAGCTGCCTGAATTAACCCCTCAGAGTCAGGGTGTGTATAAATGAGCTCAGAGCCTTCCCTGGGTACCATGCATCTTTTATCAGTCATCTTGTCAATAACCACAGAGGTTGAAGGTATAGCAGCAATCTTTTTAGTAGCATTCTGAAAAGCTTTATGACTGAATACAGACACTTTCTGTCAAGGCAGACCCAACATACTCATGAATTCTGCCTCCCCCAAGTCTGCTTCTGACTCAGTGGACAGTGTATTCAGCACATCAGTCACCTGATTGAAAAATAAAGTAGAGGAGGAATGGTCTTCATTCGTGCTAGGTGGAAAACTTAAGTCCTCCGCAGCAGTGACATCTAGGGAAATCATCCCCTCCTCCTCCTTAAATACCTCCTCCAGAGAGAGATTACGAGGGGCACTGAGGCATGTTTTACAAAGCTTTGCGCTGTTATGAAAAACATCACATTTGCTTAATGTTCTCCAAGGAGGGCATGGTTTTCTCTTGCAGCGATTCCTCCATCTGCTTTTCAGGTAGAGGAACCTTAAGGTGTTTTTCTTTTCACTTCCTTTTGCCGGCTGGAGTACATGGCTGCTTTGTTGCTTTTCCTGGCTGCCATCAGAAGCTTATTTCTAACTTCATTGGTACTTTTCTCCATATTTATAAACACAGGCAGTTTCACAGGAGACCACTCTCATGAGGTTGTTGCAGAAGCTGGTGCAGGACAAAGACTAACGTTTAGTTGCCTTTCTTTGTTTTAGGACAGAAAACTTTAATGAGTTCAGAGTCTGAAAATCATGATCTGGGCCTGTACTATGAAAGAAAATGTGGCCACCTGCTTTTGCCAAGCAATATTCACAGATCGACGCTGTTTAAATCCTGTAGGCCTTATTTCCTTTTTAGGCACTCCAGTCATGACTATTTTTTTTTTTTTACCAGGAGAGACACACTAAGCTGAAAGCTTGTTTCCAGGTGCGACCTGGGAGCACAAGCAAGTTAAGTGACTTGCTCAGGGTCACACAGTATGCAAGTGGGAGCTGTGGGATTCAAACCCAGGTCTCCAAGTTTTCGGCCAAGAACCTTAAACCACTGTGCTATACTGCCTCCTGTTTGATTTGCAACGGAGAACCTGTAACAATTATGGTTCCCCTATTTCAGAGAACTGGGGCGCTTTGCCCCCACACCCTCTTTATAATCTCAACTCAAGGGGTCATATATCGAGGAGGGGCAAACTAGGTGAGGGGGAGGCAGCCGCAAGCAGTGGCAAAATACTTGCCCCCGGTCCGTCCCAAACCCAGTGCCTACTGCACCGTAGCCAGCCACCCTCACCACCACAAGGCTGGCTCGGCTGCAGCAGGGTCGCCTTCATATCTCAACCCTCATTCCTATCCCTCCCCTCCATCTCCATATCCCTCCCAGCTGCTTTCCTCGCTATGCCATCGCTACCTCTGCAGAGCAGCTGATGATGATAGCACTATCAATGAGTCGCTGTTTTTACAGTTGCTCATTTACTATCGCTATTATCACTAGATACCCTGAATAAACTCAAAATGTTTAAAAAACAATACAACCGTAGTCAAAGCTAAGAACACTTAGCAACAGGGACTGGAACAAGATTGTGGGTAATTGCCCTCTTCTGCAGGGAAATAAATCAGCCATTGGAATGTCATACAGACCATGACCACATTATGGAGTTTTAAGTTTAATAATCCAATTTCTGTCTCTGGGGCAACACCTCAGGTTTAAGATGCTGCTATCTGTATGACATACGAACATACAACATCATACATATACTCTTGTTACCAGAAGAAACAAGCATTTGTCAATGATGAATGTTCACCACTGGTATTGCTGTTGTACTAGGTCTTGCATGTACACCTTTTTACTACATATTTACCCAGGATAGAGCAGATGAGAACGCAATATCTCATTTTCAGTGGTGTCCTGCTTTCACGCATTGTTAGACTATAATTGCCCAGGATAGGGCAGCTGAGAGGCAAGATCTACTTTTAAGTGGACTCCCACACTTTGACCCCAAATGTCCAAATGGTTCACATAACTATGTCAAAAATATTACAGCGACTGGTTGCTCACAGTGACAAATCGACAGGTCATTGTCTGTTACTGTAATGGTCACACGGACCCCTGGCACAGCTTCTCTGGGTCTTCTGCCCCCTCCCAAAACACCTCCGTCGTGGAGGTGATTATAGTAAAGTCCGGGGAATTGCAGTCGACATCGTGCATGTCGCTGTAAAGCCGGTTGGCAGATTTACTGTCAAACCGGCTTAGTGGAACCATGTCCAACAGTCTTTTAATGACCTGACATTATGATCAAGACGTGACATTTTTAAAATCCCATCCGACAGGTGATTTAACTGTGCGACTGTGGAAACAAGTTTCGGAGGGGATTTGAAAAATGACACCTGCCATATTCAGGAGGTGGGGTAACACAAGCGATATATGTTGAACATTTAGGGGCCAAAATCTGCAAAAATAAAGTTATGAGTAAATGTTGGAACAGTTAGTTTCCTCATAATTTATCTGCTTTTTCACATTTTTACCCAGATTTTCAATATAATCTTTTTTATGACCATTCCTTCTGAGTATGACAAGTGTCATTTATAAAACAATAGCTGATACATCACTGTGCACCACAAGTGTTAAAACACATTTTGGGTAGGATTTGAGAAATGACAGCTGTCACATTCATGAAGTGGAGTGAAAAAATGACTGTTGAAAATTACCACAGTTACGAGCGTGCGTTGAAAAATTGCAAGACAGACATAACTTTGTTGCTTTCTCATATTATACCCCACATTTTCAACATAGCCTTCTTATAACCCCCACATAGCTTTCTTATGAGCCCATCTCAAGAACAAGGGAGGAGAACATTTTCAAATCCTGCCAAAAAGGTGATTTCGTGCCACAAGTGGGAAAACACATTTTGGCTAGGATTTGAAAAATGACAGCTCTCATGTTCATGAGGTGCTGTGAAGAAATGGCTACGTTGAAAATCTGGGGTCAAAGTTACAAGCCTGTGTTCATAAATTTCAACACAGACACATAGCTTTGCTGTTTTTTAATATTTTTACCCCAGATTTTCAACATAGCCTTCCTATAATCCCACCTCATGAACAAGGGCGGAGAAAATTTTTAATTCCTGCCTGAAAGTTGATCTCACGCAGTGACCATAAAATCACCTTTCAGGATGTGAAAACACATTTTAGCCAGGATTTAAAAAATGACAGGTCGCATTCATGAGGTACTGTGAAGAAATGGCTACAGTATATTGAAAATTTGGGGTCAAAATACTGAAAATGATCAAAGTTACGAGCTTGCATTCTCAAATATATTTAAAATACGGGTTGAAAAGATGATAGCAAGTCTTCATAACCATATGCCGTTATACGACAAGGCATGGGACAAGCTGCACACGTTATTCACATTGTAAGCAGGTGAAGGGCTACCTTTGTAGTCACTTTCTTTAGTTTATAGGTTAAGCCTCTACGAGTACCATGGGGTTTACCATCAGATGCAGTGCTATGTCACTCTGCTGTGGGTAGGGTTTGGGGGGGGGGAAGGCTTTCAGGGGTGTACTGTTACTGTTGTTGTTTGTTACTGTGTGTATTGTGTTCATATTTGCTGCGTTTGTAATCTCAATAAAGCTTATTAAATTTCATAAATTAAATGTAGGCTCATAACTTTGTTGTTCTTCAATATTTTTATGCCAAATTTTCAGCATCAATTTCTTATGACCCCACCTCCTGAACAAGGGCAGAGAAAATGTTCAACTCCTGCCCAAAAGGTGATTTCGCACAGCAACTGTGAAATCATCTCTCAGGACAGATTGACTTAATTTCACTGCCACTGTTCATCAGGTGGGATCCCAAAGAAGGCATGTTGAAAATCTGGAGCAAAAATATTCAAAAATGACCAAGTTATGCCAGTGAGTTCAAAACCCCATTGAAATACACTGAACCACATACCTGATTTTCCTCAGCTCATGGTCTGGCTTTGTCGAGTGAAGATGTGTCTGCAGTACAGAGAGGATTACTGTGGGGTGACGGTTGTTGAGTCGGAGCGTCGGGTGGGGGGACTAATGGTGTAACAGACATTGATAAACTGTTTTCTTTTTTACAGGGTCTACATAAATAAAAATCACGATAAGGGATGGTTTTCTTTATTTCAGGTGGCGACACTGGGGGGCTGGGCACCCCAATGTTGGTGTTATGTTTGGGGCTGCTGAGTGAGGGTCGGGTGGGTGGACAGTAAAGTGTGGCAGAAACAGGCATCAATGGACATTTTCCTTTTTTACAGACTATCTATGCTATACATATATCTCTTTCTCTCCCTATGAAAAAAAAAACTATGAGGTGGTAACACGGGGGGATTGGGCACCCCCAGTGTGAGTATTATGTTTGTGAGGTGGTGGGTGCCGAGAGGGAGGGGTGTGTGTGGGGGGGGAGGCAGTAACAGGGGCACCAGCAACAGACATCGATTGACAGTTTTCTTTGTCACTGAGTGAAATTCCTCAGCAGGCTGATCTTGACAGATCAGCTGTGCTTGCTGGGCGGCATAGATCAAAGGAAACAGCGGACCTATGACTGAGTCAGCTCTTTCCTTTAAAATATACAAAGTTTCCACCCAGGAAACCAGAATTCTGTCATGATCAGCCTGGCTGATGATTTGTATGACACTGCTGAGCCCCCTGCAGACCACTCTGCACAGGAATGACAGTGTCACACCCCTCAAAAGCCACTCTAACAAAATGTTTACTGTGCGTGCACACATGACGAACATAAAAATTACTCACCATAGTAATGTTTCTTTCAAGGGATCCCTTACTATGCCTAACCACTGCAAATCAGCCTACTGGTTTGAGTTGCTCCAGAGAGTAGAATTTTATGCTAATTATGGAATCTTAGAATGAAATTCAAATCGCTGCTGTGTGGTCACGCGCCACGCTGCCCTCCAACGCCAGATTTATTTCTGCAGCTAGTGGAGTAGTGACCACTAAACTAGCGAAACCTGCAAAAAAAGGAATGGTACAAAATGTTTGCATCCCTGAAGTCTCATAAGTGTGATAGACCAAATTTTACAAACTAGATCACAGAGTACAACTGTAAGGCAATGCAACAAGTAATGCTCAAGCAAAATAAAATAACTGATTCTTGGAGAGCCTCTTCCATGTTCTAGAAGGGGTGGTAGGGTGGGTTTGTTAAGCACAGTGAGTGATCCTTTGGAAGAAACAACAACATTACTACAGCGATTCATTTTTTCTTTTTAAACCCCAGGAATTTCTCACTATGCTTAACCACTTCAGACTGCAAAGCAGTACTTTGGGAGGCTGGGTACAGAACCTATTTTGGGAAAATAAGGTGGATAAGGAGTGTCTTTTTAAGCTGAGTGGCAACCATAACACAAGAGGGCACAATCTTAAGCTGAAGGGTAGGAGGTTTAGGAGGGAGGTCAGGAAGCACTTCTTCACAGAGAGGGTGGTGTAACCTGGAATGCGCTGCCGGAAGAGGTGATCTCATTGAAAACAGTGGGCAGCTTTAACAGAGGCTGTGATAGGCATAGGGAAAGGTAAGGATCATGCATAGGGAGGAAGGGAGGTGTGGGGAGGGAGGGCAGGAACAGTAGCTCAAGCTGTGTACCCTGCAATACGAGAAGACTAGATAGACCAAATGGCCTTCTTCTGCTGGCTTCTTCGTATGTTCGTATGTAAAAGGCTCTGCAAGACAGCAGTGCCAAAACTGGCATCCTTTCTGAACTGTACATCCAGACAACAGTGCTTTGAAAAGATTTGTACTGTTTTCCAGGTAGCAGCTTTACAAGTTTCCAGTAAGGTGATGTCCCTTGCAGCTACCACAGAGGCAGAAGTGCCATGTGTGAAATGTGCCCAGAGGTGGTAGCTTGCCAGCCTTGCTGTAACAAAACTCCATGCATGTGAAAATCTGGTGAGCAACTGATCTCTTCGATGCTGACCTACCTTTGCCGACTTCTTTTTATGTGACAAATAACTGAAAATGTGAGGACCTGACCTCCTTTGTGTGGTCCAGGTAGTAACTGAATGCTCCCAACATCCAGACTGTGGAGATTTTTCTCCCCACAGGTGGATTTTGCTGTAAAGAACACTGGAAGGGTAATGGACTGGTTCAGGTGAAATTCGGACACCATGTTCGGGAGGAATTGTCTGTTTGTCCATACGACCACTTTGTCCCAGTAGAAAATGATACAATTTGGATCTGTGCAAAGGGCTTGCAGCTCGTACACCCTTCTGACAGAAGTCATGGCCACCAGGAAACTGTTTTCCAAGTGACACATTTTAAATCAGCATTAGCCATGGGCTCAAAAGGTGGCTCCATGAGCTTGGCAATGCACAGGTTCAGATCCCATGGTGGGACAGGGTCCCTGACAGGGCGATACAAGTAGAGAAGCCCTTTAAAGAATGTTCTGAAAAGGGGTGTGAAGCCACGATTTTCCTTGTACCTGCTGAAATACAGGCCGTCACTATTGCCAGATGCACCTTTGGGTTGAGGGTCTAAGACTCAAGGGCTGAAGGTGGACAAGGTAATCCAGAATTGTGGTCAGATCCGCTTGCAATGGACTGAGCTGCCTGGGGGAACACCACAGGGAAAACGTTTTCCACTTGAAAGCATCGGTTCTCCTTATTGCTGGTTTCCTGGAAAAGTACAGTTACGTAAGAACTTACCATAACAGTAGATCTTCGAGAGAGGCTCTTGCAGCAGGTAATTACATATAGGACTGACGTCGGCAGGCGGTAGGACCCCACGGAAACATTTCTAGGTAGCAGTTTCTGGCGAGGAACCGCCCTCACGTCAGGTGACCGGCATCAGGAGATGTCGGTATAAAGGGGAGGTCCCTCATGCCCGCCTTCCAGTTCTTTCCCGCCACAGGCTGCAAGGGACCAGATGAGAGAGAAGTAGATATTTCCCTTACTGGAAAAGGAGCTGAAAAAGCTTAGGGGGGATGGAGGGCAGGAAGGTATTACCTACTGCAAGAGCCTCTCTCAAAGATCTACTGTTACAGTAAGTTCTTACGTAACTGTACTATGTTACTTCGAGATGGCTCTTGCAGTAGGTAATTACATATAGGACTGAGTCCCAAGCAGTCTAGAACAAGAAGAAGCACACAGGAGGAGGAAAGCTACTAAAAGCAGATCCTCTAGCTGTGAAGGCCTTAAGAAAGAAGTCCTTGCAGAACAGCGAGCCCGAAGCCTGCTCTCCGGCGAGAGGCAATATCCAAACTGTAATGTTTTGTAAATGTATGGATAGAAGTCCAAGTGGCAGCAGCACAAATGTCTGCCGCTGACACATTCTTGAAACATGCCTCAGAGGCAGCAACCCCTCTGGTGGAATGACCTCTTATTTGACCCAGAAGAGTCTTGTTGTACTTGTCATAACAGAAGGTGATGCAATGAGCCAACCATTTAGACAGGCACTGCTTGGAAACAGCATTGCCTTCTCTTTTGGGGGCAAGAGAGACAAAAAGTTGATCAGTCTTTCTGAGATCCTTTGTTCTGTTAGTGTAGTATCTCAGAATGTGGTGAGCATCCATAGTGTGAAGTAGATACTCCCCCTGATTGGAGTACCGCGTAAAGAAGGCGAGTAATTCTATGGACTGGTTCAATGTAGATTCCGCTACCACCTTGGGAAGAAACTTAGGATTGGTGCGCAGAGCCACACGTTCCTTCTGAAAAATCAAGTACGGGATTTTACACACCAGGGCCTGGAGCTCAGAAATCCTCCAAGCAGATGAGGTGTTCCCCAACGTAGGAAGATATTGTCTAGGACCCCCTGATCCAGCTCCCACTCGTGAGCTTGAGCAGACGAGCTACTTAGTTTGTCTGCTAAGGAGTTCTCGACCCCCGGAACATGAATTGCCGTGAGGTGAAGGTCGTGTTGTGCTGCCCAATCACAGACTCTCATTGCTTCCCTGCAAAGAGGGTAGGACCCAGTCCCACCCTGTTTGTTGATGTACCATACCACACACATATTGTCCATCTGGACGGCTAGGTGGCCTGGAAGAAGATGCAGGTGGAGGGTCTGGAGAGCGTAAAGCACCGCGCGAAGCTCGAGCACACTGATGTGCAGTGATTGTTCAAGCTTGGATCAAGAGCCCCGAGTCTGATGTGGACTGAGATGGGCTCCCCTACCTTCGCCCGAGGCGTCTGTGGTCAGAGTCTGGGAGGGAGGAGGAAGGAAGAATGGAACTCCCTGAAGAAGGTTCTCTCGAACCATCCACCATTGCAAGTCTCGAATCATGGGAGAGGAGCCTAGGACCAATTGGTCCAAGTCGTCTACCAACTGATCCCATTGAGAGCGAAGCGTCCACTGAGAGACCCTCATGTGGAGCCGAGCACAAGGGACTTTTGGGATAGCAGCCGCCATAAGCCCGAGGAGGCGAAGAACTGACCTTGCACTGACCTCGCTCATGGCCAGACAACAGGCTTATCTGAGTCTGGAGTGTGGCCGCCCTGTCTGGAGGCAGGAAGGCCCTGCCTAGGGTCGTGTCCAGTATCACCCCAATAAACTGAAGCCTCTGGGATGGGATCAAGTGAGACTTGGAATGGTTGATGGTAATACCCAGACAGGCAAAGACCTGCTGGGTGAGGGAGAGACAGTGCAGGAGTTCCTCCCTGGATGAGGCCGCCAGGAGCCAATCGTCCAGGTACGGGAAAACCTGTAACCCCTGGAATGCACAGGTAGGCCACCACCAAGGCATTAGGTACAATGTGGGCCGAGGAGAGCCAAATGAAGTGCCTTGAACTGGCAGTGTTCCTCTGGAAAGCAAAACAGAGATATTTGCGGTGAGATGGGCGGCTAGCTATGAGCAGGTAAGCGTCCTGCATATCCAGAGCACACAGCCACTGGCCCGAGTGAAGGGAAGGGGGCAGAAGGCTCTGCAGTGAGAGCATCCTGAACCTCTTGTACTCCACGAAAATGTTCATGTAACTGAGATCTAGAATAGGTCTTACATCTCCTGTCTTCTTCGGGACCAGGAAGAAGTGGTAATAGTAACCCGTTCCTTGCAAGGGAAGGGGAACAGGTTCTATCGCCTCTTTCAGCAAAAGTGCTGAAATTTCTTCCTGGACCAGATGATGTTCCCGAGAGTACGACGACCTTGGGGGAGGGTGACGAGGTGGTTTCTGCAGAAACTCTATTGAGTGTCCTTCTGCAATTAGTTGGAGCACCTACGAATCTGATGTTATCCTCTCCCAGCCCAGAAGGTGAAGGGAAAACCTCCCTCCTACCGGTTCCTCCGGGAAGCCCAGAGGTAATGGGAGAGGGATGGAGTCAGATGGTGTGGGGCAGTGCCGCAGCTGAAGCTCCCGCTGCTTTTCTGGGCCGGGGGGGGGCTTGGCAGCTGGAGGGGCCCGACGTTTAGTGGCCCTCTTTCCCTGTCATCTCGCTTTGGGCCGATTCGGTCTGCGAAAGGGACGGCGCTGTGATTGATGGGGATAATACATAACAGTCCACAGACTTGAGTGCCGTCCCCTTCTCCTGCAAGTCGGTGATGACGTCCTTGACATCACCCCCGAACAGCACCGAACCACAGAAGGGCGCTTTCTGGATAGCGGACTGCACTTCCGGGACCAACCCTGACACGCGGAGCCAAGCATGATGCCGTAGACCTACAGCGATAGCTGAGCTCCTACCAGCAATGTCCACTGCATCATACATCACACGGAGAATGTGCTGACTGGCCAAACATGCAGAGCGGACAAGGTCAGCCACTTCCTGCTTAACCTGAGAGTCCGGGAGTCCAATTTCGATTCCACCTCACTAATGATCACCTTCTGGTAATCCCCCATGTGGCCAACGTAGTTCAGGGCCCTAATACCCAGAGTGGAAGAAGCAAAAGTCTTCTTGCCATACTGGTCCAGAAGGCAGGATTCCTTGTCAGGCGGAGACGAGCTAAGATGTTTGGGTTGAGCTGATCGGCCATGAGCGGCGCTAATCACAACCGAGTCAGCACGAGGGTGGGAGTCTAAAAAGTCAACACCCTCGGGAGCCTGGTATACCCTGTTCGACTTCCTGGGAAGTGGCGCTAAGGCAGACGGTCGTTTCCATATGGTGGTAATAAGGTCGGCATGAGGTTCAATCCAGGGTGGCACCAAAGTGGGAGCTGTCACGGGCAGATCCAGATGCTCAGCGAGTTTTTTTCCGCTGGGAGTCTGGCTCCAAGGATTGCCACTTATGTGCTTCCTGGATCTTCCGTAGCAACTCCGTGAAGGAAGGATCCTCCTGAGGAGACTGCGGAGGAGTCCTTGGCAGGGGCTTGGACGGAGAGCATGGCTCGTCGTCTTGCTCGGAAAATACATCGAAAGGGTCCGAGGAGTCCGAGGAAGAAGAAGATGATAAAGAACAGGTAGACTCCCTCTCCCGATGAGGGGGAGGAACGGACCTCTTGGGAATACCTCGGGGAAGCATGTCCTGCCCCTCTCTGGACCCAGAGGGATTAGCTCTGGTGTCCGGAGGTGGGGAGGGAGCGTGTCGTCGTGGACGTACGGGAACCAGCACCGGCGTCGGAAGATGACTCTCCACCTCTCTGGTGAGCTGAGCCTTGGCCTAAGCCCACCAGGAGGCCAGAGTCTCCTACAAGTCCACCGGTAGCTGAGGGGGTGGTGGAAGAGGAGGAGGAGGAGGGGGATACTGGTATGGACTACACCCAAAACGCATGTATCCATAACCCGACGGCGAGAAGCCAGACGTCGGGTATTGAGGAGCCGGGTACTGCGGCGTCGGATATGCTGGTGCCGAGTACTGAGGCGCCGGATACTGCGGTCCTGGGTATGGCGGCGTCGGATACGATGGGGCCGGGTACCCGGGAGCCGGAGGAGCTGCCTCAGCAGACGGCCCGGCCGGAGGCCCAACGGGCGGTTCTGGAGTGGAACACCCGGAGGGCCCAGTGTTGAGGCGACATCGGGGGGTGGGATGTTGTCCAGCGTCGGCAATAACGGCGTCGGAGCCGGCAGCCGAAGAGCCGGCGTCCAGGGAACCGACATCAGATCGGTCATTCCAGAAAGTGGACGGTCTGATGGAGGTGGAACAGAAACCTCAACGTCGCCCGGGGATGAGGGAGAAATCACGGGTCGGGCTGGAAACTCAAGGTCCCAGATAGCGAAGGCTGCGGGGGAGCAACGACGGACATGGGGGGTCCGCATCAGCTCATCCACTATGCGGACGTCAGACGAACCGACGCGTGGCTTACAAGCGGATCCAGGTGGACGCCAGAGGGGCCGGGCGCCTGACTTAATGGACCTGGCTACCAGAGGCCGCTGCTGGCGGAGGGGCGGCCTGGTTGGGCGGACTAGCTGCAGCGCCTCACACCGACCTTCTCCAGACGGGCGCCAGAGGAGCCGACATCCGACTTATCGGAGCCGCTCGCACCAGTAGGCAGCAAGTAAACGGCTTTACTGGGAGCAGAGGCCTCCATAAGCCCAGAGGCACCCGAAAGGCACGAGCGAGAGCCAGATGGGTGGGCAGACACTGCCTTAGAAGCCTCTAAGGCGGCCGTCATGGAGCAGTCCCCCGGGGGGGGGACGTTACCTGTTTCACGGCGACTCCGAGGAAGACGCGGTGGGAGAGGAGCCCTTGTCCCGGTGCCTTTCCTTATCCTTTTTCTTGCGATGGCCTTCAGGGGAAGTCGACGCCTGCAGAAACTTTTTCAGCTCTTTCTCCATGCAGCTCATTTTCTTTTTCAAAATGTGGGCTTCCAGGGACTGCTGCCGCCTTCTCCGGGTGGCTGCATTAAAGCTGAGGCAGTGCTGGCACTTCTCCACTTGATGGGCGGGGCCTAGGCAAAAAAGGCACAGGGAATGTCCGTCCTTGTGCAGGAGTTGTGAGCCGCACGAGTCACACTTGTTTTTGTGCTCGGAGGGTGTAGGGGATGACATACACCGACGGATACCTAACGAAGGCTAAGAAAAAATCAAAAATACTCGGTTAAAATACAGATGAAGGAGCCTGACGAGCAGGGAACGTTTACGCGCGCCAGCATAGTTAACAGTGAAAAGAACTGGAAGGCGGGCGTGAGGGATCGCCTTTATAATGTATCGCCTCCTGACACCGGTCACCTGATGTGGGGGCGGTCCCTCGCCAGAGACTGCTAGATAAAAATGTTTCCGTGGGGTCCTGCCGCCTGTCGACGCCAGTCCTATATGTAATTACCTACTGCAAGAGCCCTCTTGAAGTAAGATCTTCAATTCCTAAACCATTTCAGAAAGGTTAAAGCTTGAGAACTCTAGCTCTTCAAGAACCATGCCTTGAGACACAGAGTTCTGAGATCCAGGAAAGCTATTCTGCCCTGAGACAAAGTCAGCAGATCGTATCTCAGGGGAAGGGTGATGGGATGTTTGATTGGGGGAGACGGGAACAGAGACTACCAAACCTGTCTGGCCTAATCTGGAGATATTAGAAACATGGTTGCAGGCTGCCTCCTCAGTTTCAACAACACTCTCAGCAAAAGTGAAAAAGGAGAGAAGACATATAGGAACCTCTCTATCCAGTCCAGAGTCAACATATCCAATAGAATCAAGTCCACTGAAGAGGGCCAGCAACAAAACAGAGAAAGCTGGTGGTTTTCGCATGACCCAAACAGGTCCATCACTAGTGTACTCCACCTTCTGAACACTGCGGCCTGCACTTGCTTGTTCAGAGTCCATTCGTGATGTCCCTGGGTGATCCTGCTCAGGGAATCTGCCAAGACATTGTCCTTGCCTGGAAGATTAATGGCTAACAGCTGCACCCTAGGGAATGAGCTAGATTCTAGATCTTTATTGCCTCTGTGCATAGTTTTAAAGATCTTGTCCCTCTCCATTTGCTGAGGTAGTACATGGAAGTGGTGTTATCTGTCCTCACCTGGACTGAGTGACCCCTGATGTGGGAGAAGAAAGCCTGTAGAGCCAGGTACACTGCTCTTTCTTCACTGCCTCTGTGCATAGCTTTGAAGATCTTGTCCCTCTCTGTTTGCTGATGCAGTACACCGTAATGGTGTTGTCTGTCCTGACCTGGACTGACTGACCCCTGATGTGGGAGGAGAAAGCCTGTAGAGCCAGGTACACTGCTCTGTGCTCCAAAAAGTTTATATGCTCCTGGAACTCTTGGAAGGACCACACCCTGCTTACTGTTAGGTCGTCCAGATGAGCACCCCAGCCCAGGAGGAGGGCATCTGTAGTCAGCGCTACTGTGGGTGACTGCTGAAGCAAAGGCATGTCCTCCCTGAGCTTGCCTTCTTCCTTCCACTAGTCCAGTGCCTGTAAAAGAGACTGACACAGGCACCAGCCTTGATAGAGGGTCTCACCTTTGGGATCAATGGGCCCTTAGGTGGTATTGGATGTCTATCATTTGGAACATGGCACCAGTCAGCACTAATGTGGATGAGACCATATGGCCCAATAGCTGGGGGGAAGTCACTTACAGGCGTGGGTTTGCCTAATCTGAAGGACTTAGCCAGGTCTACCTGATTTTGTACTCTCTCCTGAAGGAGGAATACCTTCTCTCAGAAGGCATCCAATTCTGCTCCTATAAAGTCCAATACTTGTACCCACTCTGTCTGCGACTTCTGTGTTTGTTATGAAGCCCAGTCTCTCCAGGGTATGATGAGTGAGAAGGAGAGAGGCCTTGGCCTCCTGGTGTGACTTCCTTGTGACTAGTCCGTCATCAGGATAAGGCAAGAAAGACCACCATACCCTGCCTTTTCAGATGTACTGTCACCACGGCCAAGCATTTTGTGAACACTCAGGGAGCTGAAGACAGTCTGAAAGGGAGGGCTGTGAACTTGCAGTGACCATTCCCTACCCTGAACCTTAAGTACTTTCTGTAACAAGACATGACTGGAATATGGAAATGGGTGTCATTCAGGTCCAGAGACCCTAGCCAGTCCCCTTGCCGAAGAGTTGGGATTACTAATGCCAGAGTTACCACCTTGAACGTTGTTTGTTCAGGTATCTCAGATCTAAAATGGGTCATCAATCCCCATTTTTCTTGTGGGTCAGGAAGTACCTTGAGTAAAGGTCCTTTTCCCACTGTGATGGAGGGACCTTTCCTGCAGCATCTGCCTGCAGTAAAGATAATGAGGTATAATTCTTTTTATTGATCAACCAAAGTCATTACAATGTGTTAAAATTCCATACATACAAATTTTTTTTTTTTTTTTTTATTTTAGTCTTCGGTAACCAGGTAAGGCCCACTAGGCACAAATGCCTGCTTTCAGGGGAGACCTGGGAGCACTGGGCGGTTAAGTGACTTGCTCAGAGTCGCACAGTATGCAAGTGGAAGTTGTGAGAATCAAACTCAGGTCTGGTCTGCTGGATGCATCAAGCTCATTCACACCTTGTTCCTCTAACCTCTAGGCTATACTGCCAGCCGTTATCAATGAACAAAGGTCATAACTATCAAATACAAGGTTCCAAGGTACAAAGGTACAATACAAGGTACAAAACATGTAACACTAGTAAAAACTAGACATCGAGCTCGATTGTCCTGGAAAGAGTAATTACAGAATAAACACAATCTTTTAACAAGCTAAGGAACCATTCTTTATCATCCTGCACTTCTGTATTCTATTAATATCCCATCCTTGTCATATATTATAGATACAACCTTTTTAAAAACTTAATGATAGATTGTAATTGAGTTTTTTCTTTAGTATTAAACAACATCTAAAGAATCTGATCTGGAGATTGAACAAATTTCTCTAAGAGCGGGCCAAGCCATTTTTTCCTTGGTTTGTCATATAGTGGACAAAGAAGCACTACATGTTTTAGGTCATCTTCTAGAGTAAGTCCACATTTGCAATACTGAGTTAAGCCCCCTTGTCTCTTTTGACCAAAATGTATATAATTAGCATTATATAATTCCATATAATATATTGCTTTTATTCTACAATCGTCTGGTCTGGGTTATCCAAAATTTTTTAATTACGGCTCCAATGAGTGATCGTTTTTCAGGAGTTTAAACCACCTGAAAAATTTTAGTTTATTTATACATTCGTGATCATTGTTCCTTGATATATCGCGCAATCTAAGCTTGATATCTGCTTTAATATCCTGTACTGGTCTAGTGTAGACCTCGTACAGAAGATGACCCATCCCTAAGGGTAACATGCACTCTTTAATGTCTTGAATTATTGGGAACAATAAACTCTGAGCATTATATTTGATAGCTTCCTCCAAGCACATCCTTGGGAGTCTAGTTTCTAGCAAAGGAAAAAGTTTCATTATAAATATTAACCTCCTTTCTACTGTTAAAGTTTCCAAGGATTCCTGTCCCAGTCATCTCCTGATAATCTCTGCAGGAGTAGCTTGAGGAAGTCCTAGTATATATTTATATATTTTATTAACCAGCATGTCTAATGATTTTATACTACCATACTGAGTCCAAATTTCTGTTCCATACATTATGTGTGATTTTATTTTTGCATTTGTGACTCTTAATAAACCGATTACCGAACCCCTGCCTATTCTTTCATTGAAAATTTTAAACCCGTTAAAGGCTGTTAAAAGCTTAGTTTTCCACACTTCCAAATGATCCTTCCAGAAAAGATTATCTGCGAATCTGATGACCAAAGAATGATAATATTTAGTAGTGTCAAATTTCTGCCCTTCAATATATACAGAAGGGGACTTTTTGTTTCTGTTCCCAAATTTTACAAGATTTGCCTTTGCTTCGTTTATAATCAAGCTATCTTCCTTACAATGAGTGGCAAAGTGGGTTATTTTCCATTGAATTCCTAATAATGAAGTGGATAAAAAAAAAAAATCATCCACATAACCGAGCCAAGGAATTTTACTATTATTAATCTTTGGGGAGTGAAAATCCAGATGGCTCGAATTGGCTATTAATAAGTTTTTGTATATATTAAAAAGTATTGAGGCTATTATACACCCTTGTCTTACTCCTCAATTAGTTTGAATTTCTGCTGTTAAGTTCCCTTTCTGATTATATTGTACCTTTACCCATGTGCCCTGGCGGAGTCTAATAATGATGTCATGTAATACAGGGTCAATTTGTAATGTCTGTAACTTTTCTCATAAATGGGGCCGATTTATGGAATTGAAGGCTATCTTCAGATCTATAAAACAGCAGTATAATTTAGATTTCTTAACCTTGACAGACTTCCATAATAAGTGGGAAAAAACAAACAACGCTGGATTGTTGATCTTGAAAGTCTAAACCTATTTTGCCATTCACTAAGGTTTTTTTTTTCATTAACCCAATCTTCTAGTCTTTCCAATAATATTCTTATAAATAATTTTTGAGAAGCATCTAACAAACTAATCGGTCTATACATATGTGGGTCATTAGTACTGCCCTTCTTAAAAATTGGGCATATTAGACTACCTTTCCATGACTGAGGGAAAGGATCCCCTTGTGCATAACAATTAAAAATCATGGTAATACTTATAAATTTCTACGCTTACCTTGTCTGGTCCAGGTGCTTTGTTTAAAGCCATTTTGCTCAAAGCTCCTGGGACCGCCCACTATATATCTAGGCAGATGCATTCCAATGGTCTGCTCTCGCCTCAACCATCTTGCTTCATAACTTGGCCTCTGCGGCTGATCCCTGTTTTCTACACCCCCCCGGACTGGAGCATCTATTATCAGTTCGTTCCATGAGGACACTCTCCCCCCCCCCAAGCACCTCCCATAATATATATCCTGTCCACTCTGTACCATACCCGGCGTCTGCCACCATTGAACTGCCCCTCCTTTGCCTCTTTATTAACTGACGAGGCCTTTGGGCTGATTCCAGTTTCTTCCACCTTTTCCTTCCCTCTCCTCCTACCCCCTTTTGTTATTTGTTCTTTGTTTTCCTTTCTAGTACTTCGTTATCAGTGTTCATACCCCTAGTGCACTTAGTAACACACCCAGAATTATCCGGTTTTGCATGTAATTGTCCTCTCTCACACTTTTGTCTAGGAATTACTCCACTTTGCAATGTATCTAGTGTTGATGTTGCTGCTGTAGTTATCCTCCATAACCCTTCCTGTTGTTAATCTTTTAGATCTCCACTGTTAATTGTCCTTGTTCATTGTTGTTTATTTATTTGTTAGTTTTTGTTGACCAGGTGGGTGCATTACGCAAAAACCTGACTATTTTCAAGCACGACCCGGGAGGGTACAAGATACAGTACAATCAACAAGCAAGACATTGGAGGGCTACAATCAGCTGGTCATGTTATACAGCAGATATCCTTGCAGCATATACACGGGAAATACAGTATATATGTTTACGACAAATAAGATACAGACAGATAATGATTGCTAGACAGCACAGCTATCCTCGCAGGGACAGAGGAGGTATAAACCAACAGGAGGTTTGACGTGGAACCTGTGTAAAAGAGCTCTGCTTAAATGTGTGATTCGAATTATAATAAAAAAATAGTTCCTGCCTATTAATATAGAAAGGTTTAGGGTAATAGTCATTAATCTGTATACAAGTATTAATAAAATAATTTACTGATCGAGAGAAATACACATTTTTATAATGATTCTCCCAGGACTCTGGTGTAATTGCTGCTTGTATTTTTCTTGAATATTGTCCATAGCCTTTAGTTACCAGTTCCCAAAATAGTTTAACATTTTTACTTAAAATTACTTTCCTTAACTTTGCCCACATTACCATTTCATATTTTTTCTTTTCGTTTTCCAATATCTTCTTATATTTCTTCCTGGCCCGATTTAACTCTTTTAGATTCCCTCGATGTAGATCATTTTTATAAACTCTAATTATTCTATTTAGCTTTGATTCGGCCTGTTTACAGTTTTTACTGTACCAAGAATTTTCTTGAGGTTTATATATATAGTTCTGTGTAAATGAGGGACACACACTTATTTAATTCTGTCCACTTAGATCCAAGGTTGTGAGTTCCTGATATACTCATGATTTCTTGTCTTAGCAAGAACAGGTGATTTGAGTTAAAAGTTTCACCAATCTCCCACAATTTGTGACTACCCCATCTTATTCTACGAGAGTGAATAATTTCCATGCTATTCATGCTATTACATTTAACTCTAGTGTGTGAAATTAGTGGTAGGACTATCTGCATTTCTACCGGTAAATGAGGTGACTCAGGTCTTTCAATTGTCCTTAACTCAACCATTATTTTAACTGTCTCTAAGTTTGCCCAAACCAAATCAACTGTAGACGAACCCCGAGGGCCCCAAAAGGTATTGTTTCCTTGTTTATCTCCTTTAGTCCTTCCTTTTAAAAGAAATTAAGTTTGGTCTTTGATTTTGTGAATAAAGAGCATTGTGTATTAGTTGCCTTGTCCTTTGATGCACGAAAATAAATACTATTCTGATTGACTATATTAATTCCTGCTAGTAGGTCATTCTCCCTCAGAGATATCAATGTCTCACTAAAGGTCCGTGCATTAAAGTCTCCCATAAGTAATACTGGGTAATTGTTATATTTATCTGTTACCCATTCTAGGTATCTATGAAGAGTATCCCATACATTTGGGATCTCTGCCTTTTTCATATATTGGGGAATATATATGTGCATAATTACCATAGCTACCCTTTCAATCTGCAAAAGTAATGGTAAGATATATGGCAAAGGGGATTCCATTTGTGTTATGTTTAAATTTAGTTCAGTTTTAATATATGTCCTTAAACTACCCTGTTTTTTTATCCCTTTATGCTGGTATTGTGAATCCCTCGAAGTCCGGTAACATCAGGGGGATCTTATCTGTCCACCAAGTTTCCTGTAATAACATGATATGAAATTTCTGCAGAAATTGTTTGACTTGTTCATCTGGCCACTTCATTGCTATACCCTCAATATTCCATGAAACTACATTTATTTATTAACGGTGGATACCGAGGGGATATCTTCTAGATTTTCTAGATTTATACTTGTAAGTCATTTATCTATTGTCTCTTCTAGGACCTCATACAGGTTTATATTACTCTGTATGCCATCAATAAAGCTATCTCGAGTTCTTCCTTCCATATTTTTCCCCCATCAATCATATCCCATCAGGTGTAAACCCAGAGAATCCAAAGAGTCTGCACCTTGCAGTATTAATTTAGCCAGGTTACTGGATCTTAGAGCTATGTCTTTTTTTTTTTTTTTTTAATTGTTTAACCAGGAGTGGCACACTAAGCTGAAAGCCTGTTTACAGGTGCGACCTGGGAGCACAGGGAAGTTAAGTGACTTGCTCAGGGTCACACAGTATGCAAGTAGAGGCTATGGGATTCAAACCCCGGTCTCCAGATCTGCAGCTCAGAGCCTTAAGCCACTGCGCTATACTGCCTCCAATGTCTATTTGAGGATATCTGGACATACCTGTATGTATGTTAATATTTGGTATCAGATGTCCAGTAATGCTCATCTTACGCGCACAGGATGAAAAGGTTGCTATCTTCCACTTAGTTTGTCCTACAGATTGTCGCTTTATTTTGTTTCCCACCCAAACAGTGTACTAGTTTTATTTTCCCAGCAAGTTTTAACCTTTTCTTCATAACCTTTGATTGTTTCTAGTGCTTCCATCCATTCCTGACAATTTCCTATCTTGTTAATCTGTTCTGTCTGTTTCAGGGTTCTGAACAGGGACCTGTTGTAGAGGTAGAATATTTATTCCATTCAACTTCAAATTCCCCTCTTGCTCCCAGATATTAACTAATTGCAATGATTCAATGTAGAGTAAAACACAATCTTTATATTCCTTATTTGGGGGATGTATTAAAACATTTTTTTACGCACATCTGATTCTAAATGTAGGAGCTGACTGATCCAAACTTTAAAATCAGCTATGGTTTCCTGATATACTTCCTTGACTCCATACATCTCTATCAAATATCCTATATTCCTAATTGGTTCAATTATTTTATTGTCATTTAAATCATTTCTTTTCCTTTTTCCCTCATTAGATTTTATTTTTCCCTGTTGTAAATCCTTATTATTACTGTTAGGTTCATCAGACTGAACAGCATGTCCTTGTTTAACAATATCTGCCCATGTAACTACTTTAGATGTATTTTTCCTACTATCTTTTCCTTGAATCCCTTCTTTTATTATATTACTTTTGCTATCTGCAGTATCGCCTCTCCCAAGGGTGGTGAGGGTGGTTGGCACCCCCCCCCCTCTGGTGGGTAGCACAGGCGGTGAGGGGGCGTCAAAAACAGTTATGGGAGGTGGAAGGGATTGAGCTGGTACCATGGGGTGCATGGCATGCCTCCACAGGCTCCCAAAGTCATGTGCTGAGGCCTGGGGGGGATCAAGGGAAAAATCCAGTAAAATACCTATGTGTCCCCATCACCAGTTGGTGGGAGGAGGTGACAGGGACCAAAGAGCTATATGGGGAAAAAAAAAGTCTTAGCAGTATCTGCTAGATCTTGTGCCAAGTCACCAGATGCTTTCTCGCTCACAGCCAGAATGAAGCTCCACAGAGCTTTCTGATACTGAGCTGTGTATGCCATGTAAGCTGCCTGCCTCAATAGCAGGGAAGCTAAGGTATAAACTTTCTTCCCCATGTGATCCAGTTTCCTGGAATCCTTGTCTGGAGGCTGGCAAGGGAGGCAAGCTTAAGCCTTGTCACAGGCCACCATCTGGACCACCCCTTCACGATCAGGGTGAGAATATAGGTACTTAGAACCCTGCTTGCCCACCTGGTACTTTTTCTCTACCTTTTTAGCAATACCAGAGGTAGAGGTTAGGGTTTCCTTGAGCTTATAGGTTGCCTTCTTAAGGGATTTGTGAATGGGTAGAAGCAACCTCTTGGTAGGCGTTAGCCCCATCATATCCAAGAATTCCACTTTGTTCTCATCCTCAGCCATCTGCTGGGTAGAGCGGTTGAAGGAGTTAACTATTTGCCTCACAAAAACAAAGGAACAATGCGAGAAGAAATCATCCTGAGCATGAGGAGGGGAGCCAAATTCCTATTCTGAACACCATCAGGCTCGATAGATTCTCCCTCCTTCTCGTCATAGTAGAAAAACTCAACCCCTTCCTCCTTTGGTACTGGGGTAGGTACTGGAACTAGGGGGAGGTGGCAGACATGCCCATGAGTGATCCCTCAGCCTGGAAGGCCTGGAAAAACTGCCATGCCTTGGTCATGTTCTCTACTGAGGGCATTTTATTCTTGTCCACAGATGTCTCCTTTCCTTCCTTCCTCCAGAGGAGGGGTAGTGACACGTTTTTCATTTTTTTTTCCCCTCTGCAGGCACCATCTCCGGTACCTGCTCAGAGGCTCTTTTATGTTTGCTGGTCTCAGGGCTCCCCCATTCAGACACCCTGGTTTCTGATCCATCTTTAGCAGACTTGTCCTTCTGCTTACTATGAGGGCCTAAACCCCCATCTGAGCCTTTTGGTGACATGGAGGCAGACTGAGAAGCCATAAGGTCTTCCAATTTTTTTTAAGCCCTTTTCTTAATAGTTTTAGGGCAAAACCTAATGCAAAGTTACAATTAGAGAAATCATGATCTGGATTGAGGCATCTCAAACACAACTCATGGCAGTCTGCCTTAGCCAGGAGTTTGAAACAAGTCTTACAATTTTTAAAGCCTGTAGGTCCTGTTTTCTTTCGGGATCTGGCAGTCATGCCAATTGAGAAAAGCTCCAAATCGGTTATGTTCCAGTAACAGAAAAAAAAAAACAAAACTCAGTTTTCGGTTTGGTTCCCACAAAAAAATAAACCATTAGTTTAAAAGAAAAACTCCAATCACATCCTGACTACCACAGAAAAAGGGAACCAGGACAAAATAGCACAGCAAAGTGGCAAAATATGAGTGAATACATTTTCTTTGTTGTTGGTTACAGAAAACGAGTGGTTCCCAAGGCAAAAAAACAGCGACTCAAAGGCCTTTCTCTGGTTCCAAGGAACTGATCAAGAACTAGAGAACAGTGAAGGAAACAATTTAAAACAGAATAAAAAAAACAACCCTAACTAACACAGAAGATCGGAACCTAAATAATAACCAAAGTAAACACTAAAGACGAGAATAAAATATCACAACAAAACCTCAACGGCACTGAAGAATCAGGAGAGCTCTTCGGGGTGACTTCTTCCTCAGAGAAATAAAT
The DNA here is from genome assembly GCA_016271365.2 of Neoceratodus forsteri. NCBI lineage: Eukaryota > Metazoa > Chordata > Ceratodontiformes > Ceratodontidae > Neoceratodus > Neoceratodus forsteri. Next base: position 203,579,797 of record JADMNL010000027.1, read on the forward strand.
CTGATATTAGAGGGCAGAGTGGAGCGTGACCACACAGCACAGATTTGAATTTCATTTTAAGATTCCACAATTAGCATACAATTCTACTTTCCGGGGCAGCTCAAACAAGTGGACTGATTTGTAGTGGTTAAGCACTATGATGGACTCCTGGGGTTTGAAAATGCTGATTTATTTCGCTAATATCCCTTCACGCCTGGCATGGCATGCAAGAGAACGTAAAACTTCATACCACAATGTAGCCACAGAGTTCCAGGTGTCCCTTCCCTCAGAAAAGAAATAACATCCAAAGTCCCTTACCTGCAAACAGTATTACAGTATCTGTGCAATTGCTGCCATTACCAAAATGGTAAGATGCCACAGGGAGTCAACCTCATTGTGAGGGTTGGGTCAATGAACTGTGCACCACCAAAACTTTAATATTTCTACCCCTTCTGAAGCTGACATGATATATAGATTGCCTCGCCCAAATGAATGCTGCTTATGTAACTGCTTAGCACAGCACCAATGCATTATTTGTGACTGTAAGCAACATGGGGTTGATTAGGATGATCATCCATTAAGTGATTGCACAAGAAAGTCTGTTGGGGTGATATAAGTATATGCCTATCCACTAGCAGGTATATGCTTTTCTAACTGGCATTTATATTTTCCAAGTATAAAGCACAAGTACTTTTTGTGGAACTGCAAGCAGCAGGGGTTTGAAAATGGTATACTTAAGTTTTTTTGCACAGAAGAGTGCTCTCTGGTTGGAGCAAACACCTTACCTTTTGTGAGTACCCACTGAGTGGCATGGCAACAATTTTGCAGGATTACTGCAGATAATATATAAAGTTGTGCCAACTGTTTTGTATGTTTTTATGCATGTCAATATTGTATTTTGAATGAATATATTGTGAATATATTCGACCCCAATTGAAGGATACTGTCATATTTCAAGGAGATTTGGTGTTTGGTTCCTTTATTCCCTGGTGCCTTTCCAAACCCTGTGGCTACACTGTGGTTTCACTCGTTTTTCCATCTCCAGCCCCGCAGTCATGAGCCTGGCTACTGCTCAGTCTCATCACCTGAACAGGACCCCAAAGAACTCTGCTCATCAGCCCCATGGGTAGAGATCTTCCCACACTAGGCTAGCTGATGCTGCAAGGAATATGTGAACTCCCTCCTGGAGAGTGTCTTCTGGGATGCTTAGTCCTTCTCACGCCCGACCCCCCAGCCAGCCATAGGCAACCAAAGTTTGTTCTCAAACCCAGGTCACCAGCATCACGAGTGGTAACCCTAACATTGTGCTGACACGTCTGATTTTCATACATTTTATTTTGATACTGCTGCCTCAAGGAGGCTTGGCACCCAAAAGCTTGTTTCAAATGGTGGTGGTTTTCTTTTAAATGTGAAAACATAAACAGGAGAGGAAGGTGGTAGGGCTAGCGGCCAATGGGAGCAGACACTCTTGACACAGCTCCAATTCAAGGAACAAACTAACATTTAATACTTCTTAGTTCTGATTTTGCAAGTTTACTTAGCCTCAGGTGAAAGAGTACTTCTTCAGCTGTTGGTCAATGCAATTTCTATTGGAATCGGAGATGGGGAATCTAAAAAAGCAGCAACAAGATTCCTGGGTCATCCAAAGCAGCTAAGTCACAGACTGGAGTGCAGAAAGGGGGGGGGGGCAGCTTCACTGCTTCCTGAAGGGTTGGAATGCACCAACACGGCCTTACTAGTGGCAGTCCAGGAGCTCAAGATCAATCTAAAATACCTTATAAGGGACTTGAATAAGAACACTGGACACCTTCAACACGAGAATGTTAACTGTGGAAACCCAGTTAGACACACTGCAGCTGACATGAAGGCAGCCAAAGATACGATGGGGAAAAGGTCAGCAATCACTTTGGGACTTGTCCGTGAAAACACACTACTCCAACTCTGTCCTGAACATTCAGAAAATGGCACTCAATCAGCTAATCTACGGCTTCTGTGGGTGAGGGAAAGAGAAGAAGGCACAGATCTCCTGGCATATGTATTGGACTGCTTCAAAAATATGCTTGCCCTAGACCTCTTGAACAAAATCAGTAAGACTTACCGCATCACCCCCAGAAAGCTACCTGTCAACCCAGATCTCACCTGGGCAACTCTGACTACCACTTCTTCGGAACATGTTCTGGAACTGTGCGAAACCAAGTGAAGAAAAAAGGGACCTGCCTGCCACCTGATGGAAAATCCATGTATCTTTTCCCAGACATTAGCTTTGCTACCCGGTAGAGAAGGAAAACTTTAAATTCAGTTCAGCTGGGCCTTCAGGAACTGGCAGTCATGCACTTGTTACAGCTCCCTGCCTGCCTCAAGGTTCTCTGTTCCGGGAAAATTTATCTTTTTACTGACCAAGCCGAGGCCCAAAAGCATCTTGAAAAAATTAAAAGTGATTTTACTGATAGGAACCAGAGACTCAGATTCTGAGGGAGCCAGCTGAAAGGGGACACTTGTAAAATATGTGCTTAAACTGTTAACTGCTCCTTTGTATTAAGCTCACTGTGTTTCTAGCCTCTTGCGCCTCAGCTGGCGATGTGTGAAGTCTCAACACTGTCTCTAGCTGATATTTAGGGAAGGAAAGGGAGGGTTTGTCCTATCTCTCATGCAGCACACATCCACTGGCATCTGGATCACTCCATTCGGGACAGTACTTTGCCTCATTCCTGGTAAGTGATAATCCCTGAACAGATATACTAGAATTTCATTATATCACTGACATTTAATATAGGAAGTAGTTTATTATTTGTTAGGCGGCCAGACTCAGAGGCTCTGGGCGCCGCACAGTAAAAATGTTTGAGAGAGCATTACAAACAATTATATAAACAATTTCCAAAACAGATATATAATTAAAATGTGTTTATGCTAATTAAAAAAACATCAGCAGGGAATACTAAGCTAAAAAGGTGGGTCTTTAGGCCCCTCCTGAATGCCTCCATCGTAGGTACCTCCTTCAAAGGTCTTGGCAGAGTACCAGAGGACCGAGCCGACCACCCCAAACGAGTGATCACCCGAAGTTTTCAGCCTGGTCCTCGGAACTGCCAGGAGGCCCTCGGTGGAGAAATGAAGGGAGCGGGCCGGGATGGAAGGGGTCAATCATTCACACTGTTGGCATTATAAATTTGTTCTCAAATCACTTGGAGCATACTGAAGCAGTTTACTCTACTATTCCCTGATGGAAGCACCACTGGACATCGACAGTAAATTTGCTGGCCTCCTGCAGTGCGATGGCACAATACCAACACCAGTATTGTGCCATACAAAAAGGAAGTATGTTTTCATGGGGGGCAATGCCCACCGCACCCCCAAATTTTAATATAATCAACTCCAGGTCTGGGTTGTTCCAGGCAGGGAGCAGAATACCGGGAGAAAAGCATCGCCCAAAAATAGATCATTACAGTGACTGTCACTGTAATGGTCTGTTTTCATGTTTCACTGATGTGGGTGTTGCACTGGAGGGGGTAACCATTCCCTGATCTGCAGATGGGCTTAAAAGTCTTACTGAATGTTTATATTTTTAAAGGGCTATTTAGACCACCAATTCTGATATTACTTAGTTTGATTCGCTGAGAGGAAGGGACTGTACTTAACGACAGGCATTATCACTGGCATATTGCCTATTCTGGGGACATGGAAACAATGAGTCTTTTTTTATGTAATTGAGTTGACTGCCGTTTCTTTTAAAAATTAAAGAAATATCCAAGGTCATGCCTCAAACAGCTCATGTTGGGAAATTCCTGGTCTTCTGGACTAATACCAGACTTTTTAGAGATTCCCTCACATTGATGTTAACAGTATATGCAAGGTTTAACACCGTTATTTTATAGTATTTTTTGCCCTTTATATTTCTGTACCCTCAACCCAAGGCAAGTTTTTCAATTTACTTGTTTATTTAAAAAAACTATGAAATACAAAGTAAAATAAATAGGCAAACAACCCAACAGGAGAGGAAGCACTATTGTGGATCGAGAACTGTAATTTGTCCACATACCCAAAAGCGCTGATCTGCTTCCTATGGCGACCTTGAGAAGAGTTTTAAATGAAATAAAATATACCAACATTCCCATCATGTAAATGCTGACTGAAACTGCCACTTACTGTATGTAACCAAAATCCGCTTACTTTATGAAAACTGTAACAGTAAAACTGATTCTGGGCTATAAAACAAGCACTAATCAACATATCACATTTGTTATAGAAAATAAATTCATTCAGATGAATGTCAATTTAGAACATAGAAGCAGCTTCTTATAAATTTCTGCACAATGCTGATCTAGTACGTATTGTATTGCTATTCTAAAACACATGCGATTTAGTGTTGTCATTTCTGTGCCGAACTGATCACGTAAGTTGTCATTTATCACGTGTGCACACATACATAAATGCATAACACACAAATATATAGTACTTGTCTTTATCAGAAAAGGTCCTTAATTCTGAAAGTCTTTTGAGCTGAACACTGCTTCTACCTTATTATATGTATACGGTGTAGGTGAGGTAGGTATTATTCCAGATTTTTCTTTCTGGTGTCTCCTCTGTGCCTCCAGAACCTGTTAAGAAAAGAAAGCAGGAGCACAAAATTAAAACTGAAACCACATCAGTCGCAACATATCAGCATTCCGCCCAGTAGTGCTGGGGGTAGTGTGCTGCGTAACACAAGCCTGACTCCCAGAGCCTTGCAAGAGGAGCCTGGGAGTGCCATGGAGGCAGCATGATACCACCCCGCTCTGTAGCTACAGTGCCTCCTATGGTGACTCTCAGCGTAAGGGTTGATGTCAAAGTTAACCACACTACATCTGTTGCCCCTAGTGCTGGCTGGCACGGATGGGAGATTCCATTACATGGTGCAGGGTGGACTTCATAAGGTGCTGGAAACTGGGTGATGTGCAAGATGATGCGTGCACAACATGTTCTGTGGTCTGTCATGCAGCCCCAGACCACACAAGCTAGATCTTGGTTAAAAAAAATAATGCACATTGTGGTAGCTTCAATTAGTTCTGGTTTGGAGTCTACGTGTGTTTGTGCTACACCAAGACCAGGTACAGACTGACAGGCACTCTGTACCTGGTATCAGTATTTCATGGGAGTACGTAGGCTCCAAACTGGAGTTGCTTGAAAGTATGGCACTATATTAAGCATATGGAGGCACCCCCGCTGCTCCCCGCATGACACGTCATCACGGGGACAGCCGCAGGTGCTTGTAGGCATGCCAGGGAGGGCTCTTGCTTCTAAAATGCCAGTGGGGAGAGCGCAGGATCAACCAGATATTATTTCAAATAAAATAACAAACAGTAAGTTAAAACTTTATAACTACTTATGCAACTGCTAATCAGGCCCCGCTTCACATGGAGGTGGGGCCCGACGGGACGTGGACGTTTCCCTTTAAAGGCAATACAGCAAAAACAACAAAAGACACTGATCCTTGGATTTTTGGTTCAAAAATTGTAAAGAGACTAGCAAAATGTTTTACTTTTTTTTTTCAGTTGGGCTACATAGAAACAGAATTTGACGGCAAATAGGGGCCGCTTGGCCCATCAGGTATGCCTATCTTTCCCTACCTACTGTATTACCACAGACTCTACTTGATCTCCGGCTTATCCCCCCCCCCTTGTCTTATCACTAAGGTTCCCTTATGCCCATCCCATGCTTTCTTGAACCCTGTTACAGTTTCTGCCTTCCACTACCTCCACTGCAAAGCAGTTCCTGGCATCCACCAGAAGTACTTCCTCACATCTCCTATAAGTCTACCCCCCTCCAGCTTCATAGCATGACCCCTTGTCCTCGAGCATCTTTTTTTCTGAAACATGCTTCCCGCTTGAACCTTATTTATACCTGTGAGGTATCTGAAAGTTTCTGTCATACCCACCCCCAGTTTCTCCAGTGTGTGTGTGTGTGTGTGTGTGTATAAGGCCCTTCAGCCTTTCCTCACAGAGCTTTTGATGTAGATCCTGCTCCATTTTGGCTGCCTCCCTCTGGACTGCCTCCACTCTTTCTATGTCCTTCCAGAGATGAGGTCTCCAGAACTGGACACAGTACTCCAGTTGAGGTCTCACCAGTGATATATACAGGCATAACACCACCTCCTGCTTTCTGCTGTTGATCCCCCTCCCTATGCACTCCAGCATCCTGCTAGCTCTCCTAAATGCCTTGTCACACTGCCTAGCCACCTTTAGGTCATGAGATATGATGACTCTCAGGTCTCTCTCCTGTTTGGTGGTCAATACCTCTCCTCCCATTTTGCACTCCTCCCCTGGGTTTCTGTGCCCCAAGTGCATGATTTTGCACTTATTGGCATTAGAGACCAGTTGCCATACCCTTGACCACTCCTCTAACCTTTTCAGAGCCCCTCTCATTTTTTCTACCCAACCCCCACCCATGGTGCATCTACCCTGTTGCAGATTTACTGTCATCCACAAACAGGCAGACCTTTCCCTCCAGCCCCTCTGCAATGTCAGTGATAAAGACATTAGAAGAGGATCGGTCCCAGTACAGATCCCGGAGGTACCCACTGGTCACCCTCCCTTCCTCGGAGTGAACTCAATTTACCACCACCCTCTGTCTCCTATCCCTTAGCTAATAGGCTAAAATTGTGAAGCAAATGGCCCCTTCCCCACACCCAAGTCTAATGGCCCTCCACAATGAAAAGTACTCTGGCATACAAGGAGTACCAACCCCAGGAGGAGCACATTAACATAAGAGTTTTCAGACAAGAGGAGCCACTGTAGCCCATTCAGCCTGTCCACCTTGTAACAGTGGGAAAAGCCATGGATGCCCTTTATTAGCAGGTATCTATCTAGACTTAAAACTATTAACTATTTTACATTCTACCACTTCTTAGAGTAAACTATTCCATGTTCTCACCACTCTCTCCAAGAACCATGCTTTCCTTCTTTCAGTTTTAAATTGCGTACCCATTAGTTGGAATTTATGACATCTAGTTTCTCTTGTGCGGTCTAAAAATTTAATATTCAGATTCAATCTCAGGTCTTCCTTTGTGATGAACGAAAATCATGTCACCCCTTAGTCTCCTCAACTCCAGTTTGCACAGGTCCAGCTTGTGTAACCTTTCCTCATAACCCAAGCCTTCCACTCACTCCCTTTATGATCGCTGTCGTTCTCCCCTGTACTCGTTCTAGTTCGTGTATATTTGCTTTGTTTGATGGGTTCCATAAGTGTCCACAGTTCTCCAGATGTTAATGAACAAGTGACCTAAACAATGGCAACATCACCTCTCTCTCTCTCCCCCTCCATACCAGATTCCTCCTTATATAGCCCAGTATTTTATAAATTCTGAAATAATGTCGTCACTGTGTTTGGAAATTTTTAACTTTCTATCTATTACAACTCCCAAATCTTTCTAATATTTTGAAGTACTTAGTTGTATGCCACCCATGTAATATTTTGCCTGCATGTTATTAGATACAAAATGCATTACTACGCACTTGTCAAGGCTGAAGCTCATTTTACTAGTTATAGACCATGGCCCAGATATTCAAAAGGATTGCTCCATGCGCAACAGGGTTGCGCATGCGCAAGTCCTACATTGCGCCATTCTGCGATATTCAGCAGGAGGCAGTTGCTCCACTGGCAACAGGTTGCGCCAAAAGAGCAATGCAAATGAATGCATGCTCAACAGGAGGAGGAACCATGCATAACCTGCGCAACCCGATATTCAGTCGGGTTGTGCAGAGTTGCATCGCACGCAACCCAACCTGCGCCACAACCTTGAGCCAAAAAAGGATCAAGTTGAGGGCCACCACAGGTGAGCTGCTGCTATTGCAGGGCGCAACACAGCAGCTGCCACCCTGGCTGGCCCCAACCTCAGTCCCTGTGCCCCCCACCAGCCCGATCGCGGGCATAGAGTAACATGAACCCCCGCCCACATCATCTCCCACAGCCCGATCGCGGGCATCACAGTTACAGAAACCCCCACACATCCCGAAGCCTGATCGCGGGCATCACAGTTACATGAAACCCCACACATATCCGAAGCCCGATCGCGGGCATTACAGTTATAAACCCCCCACACATATCCCACAGCCCGATCGCGGGCATTACAGGTACATGAAACCCCCCACATATCCCACAGCCCGATCGCGGGCAGTACAGGCCATGAAACCCCCACACATATCCCACAGCCCGATCGTGGGCAGTACAGGTACATGAAACCCCCACATATCCGAAGCCCGATCGCGGGCAGTACAGTTACATGAAACCCCCGCCCACACATCCCACAGCCGATCGCGGGCAGAGCGTATGAACCCCAGTGCCCGATCGCGGGCAGATATAACTCCCCAACCGAATATCTCCCTGGTGGTCCAGTGGACCGTAAAGCCCGATCGCGGGCAGAATGTACATCAACCCCCAAACATCTCTGGTGTCTAGTGTCCCCCCACCCTGAAGCCTCACCTCCCCCACGGCGGCGAGCGACAGCATCCCACCTGCCTTGCCCGCCACGCGCCGACTGACTGTCGGTAGGCTTCGCCTCAGAATGGCGCAGTTTGAAAATCTGGGCCCATGTGTATAGCGTATTCAGATCCTCTTGTAGATTAATACCCTGCTCCATGTCCACAATACGGCCTATTTTTGCATCATCCGCAAAATTTACCCAACTGTGTCTCTTTTTCAGTCTGCATATCCTGTATATACATATACATATATGTTGAATAGTGATGGCTCCAAAAACCAACCCTTGGGAATCTCCACAATAAGCATCTTATCTATTCTCCCAATGTCTGACACTTTGGGACATAGTGAGACTCCCCCTTGCCTTCCCCAGTGGCAGCAGCTTCTTTACCTTCCCAATTTAAAGCAGTTTTGGGATACAGTGTGTTCCCCTCCCCATCCTTCTCACTTTAAAGCACTTAAAAATACAGCATGTCCCCCACCCTTGCCACTCTCTTTACCAGATTTGTAGAAGTGCCCACACTCACCAGGGTACAGATCAGTAATGATTAAGCAAGTCTAATGCTCCTCGATGACCCTCTTCCTTTTGCTTTCAGTGCCAGGCCCGAATGCCAGTACTGCATTGATGCAGGGTCTGCACCGGAAGACATATGAAGAGAGACTTAAGGAGCTTAATATGTATAGCCTCAAGGAAAGGAGGGAGAGGGGGGACATGATAGAAACTTTCAAGTACCTCAAGGGAATCAACAAAGTCCAAGAGGGTAGCATCTTTCAAAAAAAGAGGTGTGCAAGAACAAGGGGCACAATTTGAAGATAGAAGGGGCAGCCCAGAGGTAATTTAAGGAGTAATTTTTCACAGAGAGTGGTGGATGCATGGGCAGGCCTTCCAGAGGAGGTTGTGGAGTCACAAACAGTGGTGGAATTCAAGCATGCATGGGACAGTCATAAGGCAATTCTAGGGGTTGGGGGTAGGAAGAAGTAGGCTGCTGGTTAACTAGGATCTGCAGCTTATCCATCAGGTAGGGAAATGGGCAGACTGGGTGGGCCAAGCGGTCCTTATCTGCCGTCAAATTCTATGTTTCTATGTTTCTGCACGCGATCATGCTTGCATAAAGCACTATTGTGGCACAGTAATGGCATTTGGGCCCATAACTGGGAACTGAAGGATAAGGACTGTTGAGAAGCACTGGACTTTCTTTAACGCTACTGATCCTATACCCTGATGACTATGGGTGCTTCTAATGAGTAGTTGAAGAGGGTGATGGAGCAGAGATTGGCAAGGAAATATATACACAGTACGTACTGGACACAATTTAACAAACAAAAAAAGCCTGGGATTTTGCAACTGGTGAATCCCAGTGATCAAGAATTTAATTTGTTGTGGCCTAACTAGTAAACTGACATTGCAAAAATTGAATATGCAATGGTCTGCATCAAAATACATAGTCTATCATCACTCATGAGGGGGTGAGACTTTAATAGCTCACTTTTTTATTAGGAATATATGTTTATTGAACTTTTAAAATTATAGTACAACAATGCACTTGCTGATTTCACAACAATTACAAAACTTACAAACAGATAAAACATTCTACAAACTCCAAATATTTAAAATAAGTAAAACTTGTGTCTAATCCAACTTTCTAACTTTATATATTATTCATTCTACTTCTGATAATATTATTCTATTTGTTACAGGTACAGAATTCTGGTTTATGATCCACAATTAGGGCATAACAAGTGATCAAATAACAGAATAAAAGAAACAGAAAAGAAAAAATGACTCACCTTAGTAATCTTGTTTCTTCCAAGGTATTCTTCAATATTATTAACTCTTGCAGTCAGCCTGCAGAACCAGACTACATGGAGAATGGAACGCATGTAAATGATGGAACACATCATTTGCTCATGCCACCATTTCAAATGCTGCCCTCACTAACTGCTGCATTCTATAATGCCAGATTTCATGAATAGCCAATGCAGTAATGACTCCCAGCTAATCTATGTAATATATAAATATGTATATGTGTACCTTTATATAAATGTATATGATAAATATTAAAACAACCAAACAATCCCCAATAATGGGGTCACTAACAAACAAATTGGACCCAAAAAATGGGAAACAAAATCTGAATGGATTCAAAACCCCTTTTTAGTTTTAAAACACAACATGGCATGAATCCAGTAACCCAGACACCCAGCTGTTATGCAGAGGTGATAGGTTCTAGAAAAGGAGGTAGCATGGGTGAGTTAATAATATTGAAGAATACCTTGGGAAAAAAACAAGATTACTAAGGCAAGTAATTTTTTCTTTTAACCTCAGGGATTCTTCAATATTCTTAACTCTTGCAGACTGCAAAGTAGTACCTTTGGAGGTGGGCACAGAACCTTCTTTGGGAACAGGCTTTGCAGAACTGCTGTGCCAAATCTGGCATCACTCCTGTATTGAGTGTCCAGACAATAGCGCTTTGTGAAGGTGTGCACTGTTCTCCAGGTAGCTACTTTGCAAATCTCCAGAAGGGGATGTCCCTGGCACCTGCAATTGTTGCAGCTGTGCCCCTTGTGGAATGTGCCTTCAGACCTACTAGGGGCTCCTTACCAGCCTTACTATTACAAAACTAAATACATTGTACTATCTGGCGTGAAACTGTCCTTTTGGTTGTTGGCTTTCCTTTACCAACATCCCCATAAGTGAGGAACAGCTGCTGTCTGTCCTGTCTGTGAGGTTTGGGGTGGGTGATGTAGTAGCTCGAAGCTCTTTTTACATCTAGGCTATGAAGCCTTCTCTCCCCTGAACTGTATGCTCAGTAAAGTAAACTGGTAAAGTGACTGACTGGTTCAGATGGTAATCAGATACCACCTTTGGTAAGAACTTCCTATTTGTTCTTAACACCACCTTATATCTCTGGATGAGATGTAGTTTAAATCTGTGCAGAAGGCCTGAAGCTCACTAATATGCCTGCATGAGGCCATGGCTATCAGGAAGACAGTTTTCCAGGTTACATATTTCAGATGTGCTGTAGCCATTGGCTCAAATGGGAACTCCATGAGCTTGGTATTACAAACATTAAGATCCTATGCAGGCACTGGTTCCCTATGTGGATGGTGCAGATGTGCCTATCCTTTAAAGAATTTCTTGAAAATGAGATTTGATGCCATAGAAACCCCTCTGCCAGGTGAAAGATAGGCTGATATAGAGGCTAGATGGACTTTAAGTGTAGTGGCCTGCAGGCCCAAGGAATGCAAATGTGTGAGATAGCCCAACAAAACTGGTATCCCTGCCTGGGCAGGTATCAGACTGTGACTGTTGCACCATAAAGAAACCTCTTCCATTTGAAGGCATATGTTTTCTTAGTGGACGGCTTTCTAGAACCCCACAAGACACTGCAGACACTCTCAGAAAGCTGTAGATCAGCATACTCTAGGTCATCAAGAGCCAGGCTTTGAGCCTGAGTAACTGTAGATTCAGGTACAGGATTCTCCCCTGGGAGGAGGTCAAGTGGTTGTGTCTCCAAGGGAGGTGAATGGGAGGGGACACAGAGGGACAGCAGCAGTGAGTACCATGGCTGTCTGGCCCAGTCTGGAGCCATCAGGATCATTGTGGCAGGTTGAAACCTGAGCTTGATAAGGACACTGAAAATTAGAGGGAACGGGGGAAATGAATACAGCTTCCTTCCTGACCAATCCAGTGTTAGCACATCCAAGGGCACTGTCCCACTGCCCAGGGGCCTGCAGCAGAATTCTGGTAACTGGTGGTTGTCTTGAGAGGCAAATAGGTCTATCTCTGGAGTGCCCGGTACACCGCCCCAATGCTGAAACTTCAACATCAACCGACACTACAGCAACTACAGCGCCAGGTCGCTGTAGTGTCGGCGGTGGACCCTGGCACTGTTTTCTGGTAGTCTTGGACCCCCCCTCCTCTAATCAGCTCTGGATTGGAGTTGATTATATTTGGAGGTGAGAACACAGCCCCACGTGGGGGAGTTGGGGGCTAAGCTCCCAGAAGAAAACATGGTAGGCAGTGAGATACTTTATGCTGACCGCAAATGCGGTTGACATAAAGGCTTCGCTGTTCGGTCATTCGACAACATTTTTGTAGAAGACCAATCGTAGATTCAGAGTGCCCCATCTGTGAAACACTGCCTCTAATACTTAGTCTGTTTAGAGACCACTCGTGGTGCTGTTGGTTGATTATGCTGTGGGCATCTGCCAAGGTATTTTCTTTTCCTGGCAGGTGAATTGCCACCAATGAAGTCTGTAGTGAATATGCCAGACTCCACAGCTTCATTGCTTCTGAGCACAGTGGACCTGACCTTGTTCCCTCATTTGTTTATGTAATACATGGTGGTGGTACTGTCTGTTCCAATCGTACCACCTTTCCCTGCACCACAGACACGAAAGACTGCCGTGCCAGTAAGACTGCTCTTAAGTCCAGCAAGTTTATATGCAGAAGTGGTTCTGCTGGAGACCAGGTGCCCGTGTACTGTGTGTTCTTGCAGATGTGCACCCCATCCTAGAAGGGAAGCATCTGTTGTGAGTACCAAGGAGGGTAGTTCCTGTTGAAAGGGGACCCCTTCTTTAGGTTGTCCCTGTTCTGCCACCACTGCAATGCTTGAAGAAGTGTTCTGGTGACTGGCACCAGCTTTGCCAGAGAATCCCTTCTCTGGAACCAATGTTCCCCAAGATGGAAGTGGATGTCCCTCATCTGAAACCTGGAACCCATGACTGTGCCTGTTGCTGCAGCCATGTGCCCCAATAGTTGCAGGAAGTCCCTTTTTGGCCTTGGTGAGTTTACCTTGAAGGTCCCTGCCAGCGGCACTATGTTGTCTGCCCTCTCCAAGGGAAGAAAGGCCCTTCCCCTTAATGTATCCAACTCTGAACCTTTGAAGTTTAGTACCTAAGTGGGTTCTAAGACAGACTTTTCTGGTGTTTATTAAAAACCCCAGTGGCTGCAGCAATCCCTGTACCACCTGTAAGGATGCTTTCACATTTTGAGAAGAGTTTCCTATCACTAGCCAATCGTCCAGGTATGGAAGTATTGTGACACCCTGTCTTCTTAAGTGAGCCACCACTACTGCCATGCATTTTGTGAAAGCCCTGGGAGCAGAAGTTAGGCCGAAAAGCACTGCTGAGAAAGTACAGTGACGTAAGAACTTACCGTAACAGTAGATCTTCGAGAGAGGCTCTTGCAATATGTACTCACAAATAGGACTAAGCCACCAGGCGCTAGGACCACATGGAAAACTTCTAGCTAGCAGTGACTGGTGGAGGACCACCCCTGACGTCACGTGACCGACGTCAGCGTGGCACTATAAAGGAAGCGGTCCCCACAGCCGCCCTCCAGTTCTCCCACCAGAGACCTAGAAAAGTGAGACAGGAGAGTAGGAGTGGTCTCCTGGAGCTAAAAGCTATTACAGGAGAAAGAGTAGAAGAAACCCAGGGTGTAGGTGGGAGGGAAAGCAGTACCTACTGCAAGAGCCTCTCTCAAAGATCTACTGTTATGGTAAGTTCTTATGTAATTGTACTATCTTATTTCGAGAGGGCTCTTGCAGTAGGTACTCACAAATAGGACTGAATCCCAAGCAGTAAGATGAGACAAGTCTGAGACATGGGAGGTAGGAACGGGTCTGCAGAAAAAACAGGGTACTCATGATAAGAGTCCCTGCAGAACAGCAAGGCCAAAGCCCGCTCTGCACCTTGAAGCAATGTCCAAAGTATGTTTAGTAAAGGTATGGACAGAACTCCAAGTTGCAACCGTGCAAATGTCTGCAGCTAAAATGTTCCTGAAGCAAGCAATAGAAGCAGCCATGTCTCTGGTTGAATGTCTTTTGACCTCCTCCAGAAGGGGTTAGTTGTACTTCTTGTAACAGAAGGTAATGCAGTTTGCCAACCATTTGGACAAACACTGTTTTGAAACATACTAACATACTAAAATGCCAGCAGAATAGGCCTAATGGTCCTTCGAGTCTGCTTGATTGGTCAGCCCCCACCCTGGGTGCTGACCTTGCTGCCCCCCTAGCCTTCTCTGGCTTCTCCCTTCCCAGTTCCGGATATTCTTGCTGCATTGGATTTTGCTTCCAGAACCCTTCCCCTGTACCTGTCCCAGCCCCTCTTGAACCCTCCACCATCTCTGCCTCCACCAGCCCCGGCAGTGCATTCCATGGCTCCACCACCTCTCAGTGAAGTAGCACCTCCTCCTTTCTCCCTGAATCTTCCCTGAATCTTCCCCCATGCCCTCTAGTGGCCCCTCCTCCTTCCTTGAAGCACCCTGACTGTTCCTCCCTATTTACCCTCTTCATGTACTTAAAGAACTCTATCATGTCCCCCGGTCCCTCCTCTCTTCCAATGTGTACATATTTAGCTCTTTGAGCCTCTCCTCATAGGTCCTGTCCCCAAGCCCCAAATCATTTTGGTTGCCTCCTCTGAACCCTCTCCAGGAGTTTAATGTCCTCTTTAAGTGTGGCTCCAAACTGCATGCAGTACTCAAGGTGTGGCCTCGCCAACAGTTATACAGAGGGAGCATCACTTCCCTCCTTCTGAGGTGATCCCCCTAGCGATGCATCCCAGCATCCTGTTGGCCTTGGCTGCTGCCCTCCCTACAAGTCTCCAAGTTGTTCATTTTGACATCCACCACCACCCCAGGTCCCTCTCAGCCATCGAGACTTGTAGCATTTCCCCCAGGGTGTACACTTGGCCCGGTTTCTGCCCCCAGGTGGGTACCTTGCATTCCCTGCATTGAACCTCAGCTTCCACTTTCTAGACAATCTTTCCAGAGCCTCCAGGTCCCCTGTAGGGCCACCCTCCCTCCTCCCCATCCACCAGGCCCCAGTTTTGAGTCATCTGCAAAGAGACTCATCTCACTCCTGATTCCTGTCCTTATGTCAGAGGCGTGGCGTTGAACAGGAGGGACCAGAGACTGATCCCTGTGGGACCCCACTAATGACCCTCTTTGGGGATGAGACTATCCCGCCAACTACGACCCTCTGGGTCGGTCATGGAGCCAATTGCCTATCCATCTGATCATCTGGTTCCCCACCCCCATTTCTCCCAGCTTATCCAACAGGCCCATGTGAGGAACAGAGTCAAATGCCTTGCTGAAGTCTAGAAAGAGGACGTCCACTGGTCTACCAAGGTCCAAGGCACTCGTCACCCAGTCATAGAACTCCACAAGGTTTGTCTGACATGATTTCCCCGAGACGAATCCATGCTGTCTATCGTCCAGACACCCTGACTTTTCCAGGTCCACCCCTAGCCTCTCCTTGACAATGCCCTCCATCACCTTGCCCACCACCGATGTCAGGCTGACAGGCCTGTAGTTCTCTGCCACCTCCCCTGGACACTGGAACCACTTATTTTTGGGGCATAAAGGAAACAAACAATTGGTCAGTTTTATGGACAGGCTTCGTCCTGTTCATGTAGTACCAAAGAATTCTGTGTACTTCCAGAGTCTGCAGAAGTGCTTCACCCGCTTGGAGTGCGGATAGTACACTGGCAAGTCAAGTGACTGATTCAAGGTGGATTCTGATACCACTTTAAGCAAGAACTTCAGACTGGTTCGTAGAGCCACCCGGTCTCTGTGAAAAATCAAGTAAGGTATCTTACACATTAGGGCCTGAAGCTCAGAAATCCTTCGAGTTGAAGTGATGGCCACTAAGAAGAGCGTTTTCCAGGAAAGGTAGTGCATGTCAGAACTCACTGCTTGCTTGAAAGGAGGCAGTGTGAGTTTCTCTAGGATGAAATTCAAGTCCCAGGGTGGAGCAGGGTTCCGTACTGGTGGTTTTAAATGAAGGATCCCCTTTAAGAAGGTTTTGGATACCTCCAGCTGGGCCAGAGTCTTACTTCCCACAGGGATGTGGTAGGCAGAAATGGCAGATCAATAAACTTTTAAAGTCGAGTAACTAAGACCCAGATCGTAGAGATGCAGCACGTAATCTAAGACCTACGCGACTGAACAGGAGAAAGGTTCTAGCCCCTTCGAGTCTGCCCATATGGAAAACCTTTTCCATTTCATGGTATAAGTAGCTCTAGTGGAAGGCTTTCTGACCTCCACCAGAATCTGTGCTACTCTCGGGGAGACCCCAAAGCGTGCGGCAGCTATGTCAGTAGGTGCCATGCATGCAGATGAAGGGACCTGAGACTTGGATGTACCAGTGTCCCCTGCTCCTGTGTCAAGAGATCTTGAGAGACTGGCAGTGGAAATGGAGGATCCACTGACAGTTGTTGCAGCACAGAGAACCATATTTGTCTGGGCCAGAAGGGAGTAATGAGAATCGTTCGTGCTCCCTCTGCCTGGAGTATCATTAGTACTCTCTGAACCAACGGAAGTGAAGGAAAGGCGTACATGAACCTCCCCTTCAGCATAGAGACAGCGCATGTTGCCAGAAATCACCATGCCCTACAGCGAGCGAGCAGAAAACTGGTAGTTTTGCATTGAGTGGGGAGGTGAACAGGTCTATTTGTGTCGTTTACCACTGACTGTCTGAGTTCCCACTTGTGTGTGGCTGAGTGCATTTGCCAGGACGTTTTGAACGCCTGGCACGTGGACTACTGTCAAATGAAGGTTGTGGTTGGCTGCCCAGTACCACACACTCATTGCTTCCTGACAGAGAGGTTAAGAGCAGGTTCCACCTTGTTTGTTCGTGAACCAGACTGTGCACATGTTGTCTGTCTGAATCATGAGTTGACCCGGTTGGATGAGGTGTTGGAAAGCTTTTAGGGCATTCAACACTGCCCTCATCTCAAGTGCACTGATATGAAGGGACAGTTTGTTGTGGGACGAAGGACCCTGTGTCCAGTGGTTTCCCAGGTGTGCTTCCCATCCCAGGCCCGAGGCATCTGTCGTTAGGGTCTGGGAGTGAATCTTTGAGTGGAATGGAACACCCTTGGAGAGGTTGTCCTGGTTCTGCCACCACAAAAGGTCCCGAGCCATTGGGTTCTGAGACCACGATCTCGTGGCTTAGATCATCTGATCTCTGGTCCCACTGTACTCTGAGGGTCCACTGGGAGACTCGTGTTATCTGGTTAAGGGGACCAAAGGGATGGCCACAGCCATGAGCCCAAGCAGTCGAAGGATTGACCAGGCTGGTATCCTCCTCTGCAAGGCCACTAGGCGTGCCTGCTGCTGCAATGTTGCCATCCTGTCCTGCAGCAGGAAGGCCTTGCCCTGGACTGTGTCCAATACTGCTCCAATAAATTGGAGCTGATGGGTAGGGAAAAGGTGTGATTTGGCATGGTTGACTGCAATGTCCACTCACTGAAAAATATCCAGGGTAAGGGCCAAAGAGCTGGCCAAAGTGTCTCTCGACAGAGTTGAAATCAGCCAATCATCGAGGTACAGGAATACCTGTACCCCCTGTCTGCGTAGAAAGGCTGCCACCACCGCTAGGCACTTCGTGAATATTCTGGGTGCCAACAAAAGGCCAAAGGGAAGAGCTTTGAACTAAAAATGCTCTCCCTGAAACAAAACCGAAGGAATCTGCGGTGAGGCTGAAAAATTGGGATATGCAGGTAGGCATCCTGCATGTCCAGAGTGCAGAGCCAATGACCCTTCTGTAATAGAGGAAGTAGGCTGGGGAGAGACAACATTCTGAACCTCTTGTACTCTACATAGAGGTTCAGAGAGCTCAGATCGAGAATGGATCTGAGATTGCCTGTCTTCTTGGGTACCAGAAAGAAGTGCAAATACTACCCATTCCCATGATGTTGTTTTGGAACTGTCTCTATTGCTGCCTTTTTCAACAGGGAGTTTATTTCCTCTCTTACCAAGGGCATGTGGTGAGGTGGGTAGAATGAGTGACCCGGGGAATATTCTGGTGGTCTCTCTGTGAATTCTATTGTGTGGCCTTTTGCTACCAATTGCAGCACCCATGAGTCTGTTGTGATTTTCTCCCACTCCAGTAGAGGTGGAGGGAGAATCTTTCCCATACTGGTTCCTCTGAAAAGCGATCCAGTGGAGGTGGGAGGGTTAGAGAGTCAGGAGGCGGTGGGCAGGGAGGAGGCTGCAGCACCTGAGGCCTTCCGAGATTTGGCCTGGGAGGCTCTACAAGCCGAAGGTGTCCGACGTTTGTTCTGACATCGGTTTTGAGGCTTTTTTGACGACGTTGTTGTCTCTGAAAAGGCTGCATTTGTTTTTGGGGTGGCTTGTACATAAATTGTACAGAACGCAAGGCTTTACCCTTGTCCTGTGAGTCAGTGATAATGTCCTTGACATCTCCCCCAAACAGAACTGAGCCTCTAAAGGGGGCATCCTGTATGGCTGTCTGGACTTCAGGTGCCAAGCCTGAGATCCTAAGCCATGCGTCGCGTTGGAGGCTAATAGCTGTCGCTGAGCCTCTACCAGCAGCATCTACTGCATCATAGGTAGCTCTTAACATATGTCTGCACGCGGACCTAGCAGACCTGACTAGATCTGCCATTTCTCCTTTTAGGGTGGAGTCTTGGAGGGAGTCTATGTTGGACTCCAGTTGTCCTAAGACTGATTTTTAGTAATCCCCCATGTGAGCAACATAATTTAATGCCCTGATTCTCAGGGGGAAAGAAGAGCAGATCTTTTGCCCGTACTGGTCGAGAACCTTAGACTCTTTGTCGGGAGGAGAGGCACTAAGGTGTTTTGGTTTTGTGGACCTATCATGGGCCGCACTGATGACCACAGAGTTGGCCTTTGGATGGAGGTTAAGGTGATCCTTGCCCTCTGGGGTCTGCCTTCCTGACCACCGGAGCCAGGGAGGAAGGTTGCTTCCACATTGTTGTGACCAAATCCTTATGTGGCTCTATCCAGGGCGGATGAGGGTTGGTGAGGTATCTGCCAAATCCAGGTGAGCAGCCAACCTCTGTCTCTGCGGATCCTGGGTGACCGTATGCCAGTTGTATGCTGCTTGGATCTTCCTGAGGAGTTCCAAAAAGGAAGGGTCCTCAGGTGGGGATTTAGGAGAGTCTTTCAGTCCATGGTCTTCTGGCGTAGGGGACTCAAAGTCAGAGCCAGAGGGAATCGAATCACTGTCTGAGTCCAACGATTGGCCTTCGTCAGGTGAGCTGATCGTAGGAGGTGCAATATCTATCGGCTTTGAGAAGTCAGATGGCCGGGAAATGTCCAGAGGCTGTGGATTAGGTGGCAATGACTCCATTCTTCTGTCCGACATCGGGATCAGAGGGCCCAACAGCAGAGGTGACGACAGAGAAAGAGGCCTAGGGGCCATCGGCGGCTGGCATTTCTCGAGCTCTGACGTGAGTTACGACTTGGCTTCCATCCACCAACATTTAAGGACCTCCAGCAAATCCACTTGCAGTTGTGGGGGCATTAGGTTATGAAATGCATAGCTCGGGTACCCGTAGTAAGGGTAATTAAAGCCTGACGGAGGATAACCCAGCATCTGAAAAAAATGGCGTCAGGTAGTGCAGCATCTGGTACCCTGGTGTGGGGTAGTGTGGCACTGGATAACCCGGCATCGGGAGTCCAAAGGGGTTGCCAGACGGTCCTGATGTAGGACCCGATGGAGGGGGCTAAGGGGCCTGGCATCGGTCCTGACGGTGGGATTGAAGGGTCTGGAAAACGCCCTGACGGGGTGCAGAGGGCCCCGCTGGGGGATCCGGATGCAGGGTAGGAAACCCCAAGGGTCCGGACAGTCCAGGCGTCAGTCCCGACAGTAGTCCTTGAGGAACAGACAGGCCTGAGGGAGTCGGAGGGACCTTTGTCTGGTCCAGTGGCGTCTCAGGCGTTTGAGGCTCCGGCGTAGGGGGGTGGCAAGGCCTCAGACAGCGGGCTATCTCCGCCCTCCGTTTCCCCTGCGGGGGGGGGGGGCTGGAGGTACCATCGCAATCGGCGGTAAAGGAGAAGTCAGAGTAATCTCAGTCATCAGCTGCGTATTCAACGTCAGCTGGTCTGACGCCCCATCATCAGGCCTGTTATCGGGGCCCGACAGAGGATCCGGGGCTGTGCGGCTGTTGGAGGAGCCAGCGGACGACTTAGCAGCCATAGCCGTGCGAGACCCGGAGGAGCCGGAGCTCGACTTACTGGCCCCATTCATACCGCTAGGCCTCTGAATCTTTGAGGCCTTAGAGGAGGTGGGTGCCTCCTGATCCCTGGAGGCTCCCATCAGGCCTGAGCCTGGGCCAGACGGAGGGGGCTGACGGCCGCTTGGTATCCACCAACACAGTCGTCGAAGATGGATCCCCGGAGGGGAAGTTACCTTCAGGGCCGCGACTCCGGCTGGAGGTGAAGGGTTTGATGGGGACCCACCCTGGTCCCTATGTCTCTCCTTGTCCTTTTTCTTCTTGTGATGGCCTTCCAGAGAGGAAGAAGAGTGCCAGAGTTTTTTCAGCTGCTTTTCCATATTGGCCATCTTTTGTTTCAAAAGTTGAGCTTCTAGGGACTGCCGACGGTGTTTACGTGTAGCCGGATTGAATTTCTGGCAATGCTCACACCCCTCGATCTTATGGCCTGGGCCCAGGCAAAGAAGACAGAGGGAATGGCCGTCCTTGTGAGGGAGCAGAGTTCCACAGGAGTCGCACTTATTCTTATGTGATTCTGAAGGCGTCGGAGACATGCACGATCGATAATTTGAGAAACAGTAATTTAAATGCTAAGTTTAAGTGATACTCATCCAAAGATGGCATCGACAATAGCAACAATCTTCTGCAAGGTCTGACATGTGCAGGTCGACAGCGGGAGAACTGGAGGGCAAGCATGGGGACCGCTCCCTTTATAGCATCACACTGACATCGGTCACGTGATGTCAGGGGGTGGTCCACCACCAGACACTGCTAGCTAGAAGTTTTCCGTATGGTCCTAGCGCCTGACGGCTTAGTCCTACTTGTTAGTACCTACTGCAAGAGACCTCTCGAAGTAAGATCTGATAATGCCCTGAAAGTAGTCTGAATCTGAAATACTTTCTGTGTGACTCCCTTATAGGATGTGGAAGTAAGCATCTTTTTAAATCTAGAGAAGCCAGCCAATCTCCCTTTTGTAAGGTTGGTAGGATCATTGCTAGAGTTACCATCCAGAACTCTGGCTTTGTAACATACTTGTTCTGTAACACTGGGTCGAGAAAGGGTCGCCACTCCCCATTTTTCTTCAGCGTTAGGAAGTATCTGGAATAGAGCCCTTTCCCCCTTTGTGATGGTTCTACTGCTTTTGACTGCAAAAGGGTTGTCATTTCTGCATCCAGAAGTTTTCTTTCTAAGCTTGTTGCTGGTTTGAAAGACCTGGACCTTAGTCTTGGGTATAATTTGAAACTTAGAGCTAGATCCTGACTCACTACCTCCAGGATACACCTGTCAGTGGTGATGTTTTTACAAGCCTGAAGGTAGTGAGAGCCTGCCCCCTACTGGGAATTGGTAGGGGACCTGGGCGACCACATCAAGGGTTCTGCTTTTGCTGTGGTGGAGCTTGTGCTACCTGTCCACCACACCTGGAGCCCCTTCTGGCCCTGCCCCTATGGTAACCTGCTGCTGGTACTGAGGCATTGCCTGAGCCTAGTAGAAGGGCCAGCCATAGGGCACTCTAACCCTTCCTCCCCTTCCCCTGATGAGGTGGAGGCCTTCTCCTTGGCAGAATTACTTTTATAGGTGGTTTTGTACTAATCCACCTTTATCATGTACGCCTCTGTCTTGTCCCCAAACAGAGAATTATTCTTACAGGGGAAGTCCATCACCTTAGTTTGGGTATCCTGGGCCAAATTAGTGGCTCTTAGCCATACAAAATGTCTGAGAGACACAGAAAGAGCCATACAGCAAGCTGCTGTGTGATTTGAGTCCACTGCCATGTGGAACTGGTACTTGGCAGCTTCCAGTCCACATTTGGCAGTTTCTGCCGGGTCAGCTGCAAGACCTGGTGGGGCTTTATCTACCATTGCCAAAACTGACTGCCATAAAGATTCCTGGTATTTGGCTGCATAAGCTATATAATTAGCCTGTCTTATGCCCAGGGAACCAGCTAGGTAACCTTTTTTACCCATGCTGTCAATTTTTCTAGAATCCTTCTCTGGGGGATGTGATGCTAGGGGTACCCTAGCGCTATCACAGGCCGCAGTCTAGACCACACCTTCATGGACATGGTACAAAAAAAGGAAATTCAACACCTGTCCTATCCAGTTGGTACGTCTTATTAGTCCTCTTATCGACTGGTGGGATGGAAGTAGGAGTCTGCATCACCTTAATAACCTGTTTTTTCAAGGATTTAATTATTGGCAACAGCAGCCTTTGAGTAGATGCTATTCCCATCATCTCCAAGTAATTCTCATCATCATCATCAATAGTCTCATTGGTGGTCAGATCTAGGTCACCAACCATATGTCTGACAGAAGTGTATGGAGAGGAACAGTCCTCTGAAGACCTTGAAGGGGAATCAAATTCTGGATCTGGAGAGACCTCAGGCTCAGTGGTCTCTCCATCAGTATCTTCCTCCTCCTCATCATATATTTCAAAACCTGGGTTTTATGAGGGTTGAAACAAACCAAGGTTTGAGTGTTGTACCAGTTGCAGAACCCAAGACAGAACTGACACCAGAAGTGAAGGAACTGGCGCTAAAAGTGAGTTTGAAGCCTGTAGTGCCCGCAACACCTTTAAAACCTGAGCAATGACTTTGTTAGATGTTATTACCAGCTTACTTGCTGAAGTCTCCTTAGGCTTTTCAGCTGGAGGTTCAGAGTGTTTTGTTTTGGCTTTTTTCTTAGCTGGAGTTGGGTCAGTGGCTATATCATCAGTTCTTTTTGATTTTGATGTTTCCCCTTTTATCGCAGTCAGTTCAGGATCCGCATTTTTATCTTTTTTTGAGGTTACTGGAGTTGTGAGTTTTTCAGGCCCCTCCAGAACCAATGGGGAAGACGTCCCATTTTTAAAATCGATCAACTTTTGTTTTCTCTAGTTTTGCCAGAAAAAGCTTTGCAGGTTTCACAATATACTGTGAAATGTGCTTCACCTAGGCAAAATAGACACATATCGTGTTTGTCTGCCTTAGCAAATACTTTGCTCATTTAAGGAAATCTAGTACTGACTAACAAAGAAGGGATCACAGATCTCCAGGTAGAAGGTCACCTGGGGGCCAGTGACCATCACATGGTATGGTTCAATTTGGCTACTACATCTAAATCATCCCATTCCAAGGCAAAAATATGGGACTTCAGAGGAGCTGACTTTGATAAGATGGCCAACAGAGTTAAGCTAGCCCTGGCAAAAAGAAACACAGGTGAGAGGTACAGGCAAAGTGGGCAAGCATTAAGGATACAATACTTGAAGCAACATCCCATTGTGTTAGACAGAAAAGGAGTGCAAAGAAGAAGGAAACCACTTTGGTTCTCAAATACAGTAGCAGAAAAGGTCAGAGCCAAAAGGCTGGCCTTCAGAAAATATAAGGGAACACAGCGGATGAAGATAGGGAGGCATACCAAACTGCCCTAAGGGAAGCAGGTAAGGCAGTAAGGCAGGCAAAGTCCCAAACTGAGGAAACACTAGCATGAACAGTAAAAGAAGGTGACAAAACTTTCTATAGATACATTAGTGAAAGGAGAAAGTCCAGAGGGGGTATTGCTAAGCTTAATGGAGAAAAGGGAGCATGTGAGGAGGAGGACCCTGTAAAGGCATCTATCCTAAATAGATACTTTTGCTCAGTATTTACTGAAGAGAAGGTAGGGCAGGGCCCACAGCTCAGCATCATGGACACAGGGGAGGAGGTGAGCACTATTCCTTCACAAAAGAAAGGATCCTACAAGAGCTTGCTAAGCTCAGGGTGGATAAGGCAATGGGACCTGATGGCATACATCCCAGGGTACTTAAGGAGCTAAAGGAGGAACTAGCAGAGCCATTAGCAGAATTGTTTAGTGAGTCTCTGAGCACAGGAGAGGTCCCAGAAGACTGGAGAAGGGCTCATGTGATCCCACTCCACAAGAGTGGTAGCAGGAGGAGGCGGGAACTACAGACGGTCAGTCTTACCTCAGTAGTGGGCAAGATTATGGAGGCACTCCTTAAGGAAAGGATAGTGCAACACCTGGAATCCATAGGAGCACAGGATCCAAGACAGCATGGGTTTACAAAAGGAAGGTCCTGTCAAACTACTCATAGATTTCTTTGACTGGGTAACCAGAGTGGTGGACCAAGGGGGAGCAGTTGATGTTGCTTACCTTGACTTCAGCAAAGCTTTCACTACTGTTCCACATAGAAGATTGATTAATAAGCTGGGTAGGCTCAGGGTGGGTCAGAAGTTGGTCAACTGGGTGGCAAACTGGTTGACTGGCAGAAAACAGAGAGTGGTGGTAAATGGTATACAGTCAGAAGAGATGCAAGTCACAAGTGGGTACCTCAGGGATCAGTCCTGGGGCCAGTCCTATTCAACATCTTCATTAGTGACCTCGCAGATGGACTAGAGGGTAAGGCTTGTCTGTTTGCAGATGACACCAAGATCTGCAACAGAGTAGATGATCCAGATGGGGTGGGCAGAATGAGAAGAGATCTGGATAAACTAGCAGAATGGTCAGAAGAGTGGCAACTGGGATTTAATGCAAAGAAGTGCAAAATCATGCACATAGGGAAGAGAAACCCTGAAGCCACTTATAGGCTGGGAGGAGATTGCTAGCAGTCACAAAGGAAGAAAGAGACTTGGGCATCATCATCACTGATGACCTAAAATCATCAAGCAGACCTCTAAAGCAGTAGGTAAGGCTAGGGGGTGTTAGGGTGTATTAGTAGGGTATCACAAGTCGTAAGAGGGAGGTAATAATCCTCTGTACAAGACATTGGTTAGGCCCCATCTGGAGTACTCGTGCAGTATTGGAGGCCACACCTTCACAAGGACATTAACCAAATTGAGGCAGTCCAGAGAAGGGCAACCAAAATGGTGCAGGGACTGCATCAGAAGACATATGAGGACAGATTAACGGAGCTCAATATGTATACCCTTGAGCAAAGAGGGGAGAGGTGATATGATCGAGACATTTAAACACCTTAAGGGCATAAACAAGGTGAAAGAGTCTAACATGTTTAAATATAAGAAAATAGCAGGACAAGAGGACACAGCATGAGATTAGAGGGAGGCCGATTAAGGGGAATGTGAGGAAATTCTTTTTCACAGAAAGGGTGGTAGATGCATGGAATGGCTTACCACAAGAAGTGGTGGCTATGAATACAGTGCAGGACTTCAAACAGGCATGGGATAGGCATAAGGGAGCAATACAAATGACTATGAATAGATAGGTCACTGACAGAGCAAAGGCCGATGGCACATTTATAAGGTAGAAAAAGAAATGGGCAGACTGGATGGGCCTTGCGGTCCTTATCTGCCGTCAACTTCTATGTTTCTATGTTTCTATGTAAATCAAGTGAGTTCTGTTTTCTTTCTGGGCTTCTCTGTCACAGTTAGTGAAACCTAATAAAAAGCTAGATGTTTTCATTAAATAAACGGTAATGCTCCCGACCAGTAACAGTTCAGAACAACCGCTAGTTAGAAACGGTTTCCTCAACCAAGGAAAACAGTAAAGTGCAAATAAAAACTTAGGTACGAGGACCCCCAGACAGGAAGAACAATAAAATTAAATGAAAAAACACCCGGTTACTTGATGGTTACAGGGAACCAGTGAAGAACCGCAAACTGATGCAAAAAACGAATAAAACTACAGTAAAATAGCGCTAATGAGGAAAGTAAAGGCAGCAGATGAAAAATTATTAATTTTTCTACATAAGATTTTGACAGAAGATGATTCTTCTGAAGAGAGCTCTCCAGGACGTCTTTACTAGGCAGGTGGAGAATGAAATCTGGCATTATAGACTGCGGCAGTTAGTGAGGGCAACATTTGAAATGGTGGCACAAGCCAATGATGTGTTCCATCATTTACATGAGTTCCATTCTCCAGGCAGTCGGGTTCTACAGGCTGACTGCAACAGTTAAGAATATTGAAGAATCCCTGGGGTTAGAAACGCAAAGGATAGAGAAAGATGGAATGAATGGGAAAACTGGAATGGAGTCTATACAAAACTGGGCTTGTGTGAATGATGGACTATTCATGTGACTTAAATATTTGTTTTGTTCTGTATTGTCAGAAAGAATGGACACATACGAGAGCATAGAAAAGGAAAAAGAAAAAAAAAAGAGAGAGAGAAAGAGACCTGCAAGTGTCTATTCGTGACGGTTTCTAAGCAGAAAATAACAGACAGTTCCTAGTCTGTTACTGAAACCAGTGATATTACCTTTTAAGCCATATGAAAGTCTTTCCATGCTAACAGCTTCTAAAACTTCATTCTCCCATTCACACATATATACTGTATATATATACATATTTTTTTTCTAACTTTATTTATTGCTCCAACCCACTGAGGCATCTCTTGGAGGTGCCCACTCAACACTGAGCCCCTTCTACTCCCCACCATGACACACCACCACCCACTTTCCCCCTCTGTTGAGAAACTTCCCAGCGCCCCGGATCACCCCCTCCCCCGGGGCAGGGCCCACCACTCCTACCTTGGCGGGTTCTTTCTGGGATTAGAGGGTCCATCTCTCTCCGGAGGTCGGCCGTGGGTCCTTGGTGTGGGCATCTGGTGTTCGGGATGTGAGGAGGTCCCTCATCACTTCCTCAGTGTGCGGGGTGTTTTTCAGCTTAGTCCCCAGATGCCAGGGACGTGCAATGCAGCGCCCGCACAAGAAGTGGATGTTCCCATCCACATCCGGAATGCAGCCGCCTGACGTCTTACCCTGCTTGTGAGCCTTGGCATAGCAGTATCTCTGGTCTCCACCGGGGGCCACTGCAGTGCCGGACTGGCCGTGGATCCCTCCCCGAGAGAGGAGAGCAGTCCTCTGGACACTCAATCCTCTCTCTCTCTCTCCCCTGCCAACCCCTGAACACCCGAGCTCCTTCCCGAACCCGCGTTGCCGGCGTGGCGCAAGGCGTGGCATTTAGCGCCTCAACCCTCAGCGTCACCGGGTCAGCTCTCCCATTCACATATTGATGGATGTCTTATTTCTGTCCATGACTGTTGTACACAATTTTTATCTGTCACTGATATTAGGGCAATTGCATATTTTGTACCAATAGCTAGTGTTAAAAGTATTATTATTACAGTGGACTATTACACGTTTCCACATTCTGGTGATTTTTTTTAATTTGCAAACTTTTTAGAAATGGCTAACCAGAATTTCTGTATGTGGGAGTATGACCAAAACAAGTGAATCAAGTTTCCATCGGGTCCCTTACAGCTGGGACAAGTACTGTAGCATTATATTTTTATGCCCACATCTTTCATTCTGAAGGGTGTGTAGTATGAATTATTTAATATTTTAAATTCTGTTGTCTTATAATTAGCTGAACAAAATGCTTTATATGAAAATTCACAAATGTTGGTCCAATTCCATCCTGATTTGTATTGGTTCACTGCCATAGACCACCATGTTATACTGTCTTCTGATTATTAGTTAGTTTCCCTGTTAGTTAGTTAGTTATCCTGTTAGTTTAACCTCAGTGATAGGGAAAATGATGGAATCACTTCTGAAGGAAAGAACTGTCGAGTACCTAGAGGCCAGAGGGGCACAGGACCCAAGGCAGCATGGATTCACAGCGGGAAGGTCATGCCAGACGAACCTACTAGATTTCTTTGACTGGATGACCAAAGTAGTAGATCAGGGAGGGGCTGTGGACATGGCCTACCTAGACTTTAGCAAGGCATTTGATTCAGTCCCACACAAAAGATTAATATACAAGTTAGCCAGCCTGGAAGTGGGTCCCAAGATGATAGCCTGGGTAAAGAACTGGCTGGAGAATAGGACACAGAGGGTAATAGTAAATGGAGTTCATTCTGAAGAAAGCGGGGTTCAGTACTAGGACCGGTTCTCTTCAATGTCTTTATAAGTGACATTGCAGAGGGACTGGAAGGAAAAGTATGTCTCTTTGCAGATGACACAAAGATCTGCAACAGAGTTGATGCACAAGGTGGGGTGGAAAGGATGAGAAGAGACTTGGCAAGGTTAGAGGAATGGTCAAATGTATGGCAGCTTAGATTCAATGCTAAGAAGTGCAAGGTAATGCACCTGGGAAACAAAAACCCAGGGGAAGAGTACACAATGGGGGGTGAGATACTAACAACAACAAAAATGGAAAGGGACCTGGGGTAGTCATATCAGATGACTTAAAGGTGGGCAAGCAATGTGAGAGGGCAGTAAGGAGGGCTGGGGGGATACTGGGATGCATAGGGAGAGGCATCACCAGTAGAAAACAGGAAGTTGTTATCCCTCTTTACAGACAGCTGGTGAGACCCCATCTGGAGTACTGTGTGCAGTTCTGGAGACCCAATCTCCACAAGGACATAGACAAGATGGAAGCTGTCCAGAGGAGGGCAACTAAAATGGTGCAGGGTCTGCACCAGAAGACATATGAAGAGAGACTAAAGGAGCTTAATATGTATAGCCTTGAAGAAAGGAGGGAGAGGGGGGACATGATAGAAACTTTCAAGTACCTCAAGGGAATCAACAAAGTCCAAGAGGGTAGCATCTTTCAAAAAAAGAGGTGTGCAAGAACAAGGGGGCACAATTTGAAGATGGGGGGGGGGCAGCGGCTCAGAGGTAATGTAAGGATGTATTTTTTCACAGAGAGGGTTGTGGATGCATGGAACGGCCTCCCAGAGGAGGTTGTGGAGTCGAAAACAGTGGTTGAATTCAAGCATGCATGGGACAGTCATAAGGTGATTCTAGGGGTTGGGGGTAGAAAGAAGTAGGCTGCTGGTTAACTAGGATCTGCAGCTTATCCATTAGGTAGCGAAATGGGCAGACTGGGTGGGCCAAGCGGTCCTTATCTGCCGTTAATTTCTCTGTTTCTCTAGTAGACTCTGTCAAGAAATTATAAATTCTATTTATACGAGGTTTGTTTTCATTATTTTTAAGAAAATTGCAGTGTTAGAGGATGCCGTAAACAGTAATATTTAATTTTGCTTTAGTTTTGTGTATAGCTGCTCCTCCAGGTGGTTCAATTCAAATTCATTCTGTAGGTTTGAGAAGCTTTTAAAACTTATACCTTCTATTAAATTCTCTGTTGACTGAATTCCTTTCCCTTGCCATTTGTCGTTGCAGTCCTTTCCCCATAATAATAACTCACTTACTCACTCTGCCTCCCGTGAGTTATGGCCCTGCTCCCTCACAATAAACTGCATATTTTGAGTCAGGCCACTGCAGATGTCATATTCATTTCCACATGTAAGGGTGGCTCTTACTCCTCAAGCGAAGTTTGAAGGCCTTACCCTCACTAGTGGGATTAGGAAGGAATAAAAATACAATAGACTGTTCATTAAGTGCGCAATAACAAACAACAAGGTGTGGGGTGTGCGGCTACAGCCGCCCTCCTGGTCCTCTGAGTCGGACTCCTGCCCCAGGTACTGCCGATTGAACTCTCCTCCGATTGGCGCGGCGATTCTGCAGGCTGACTCTGATTTATCTACCTGCTTGCACAGCCGCTGCCGATTGGAGTGCTTTTCCTCACTGACTTTCCATTAGATTTTAAACCTACTCTGCCTTGCTAAGCCCTTGTACTTTTTCTCCCGCCCCCCCCCTTCCAGGCCTCCATTAAATACTCCATTTGCACCGCCCTATTCTGCGATCTCCCACTCGATTGGCTCACTGCGTCCCTGCTCACCTTTTCTCTGAATAAGGCCTGCTGTCTCCTCCTTGTACTTCTCAGTGCATCTGCCGACTTGTGCAATACTGCCTCCCTCTGTCTGCCCTACAGGGTTGCCCTCTGTTTTTCCTACTCCCTACTCCCCATCTTCCCTCCTTTCTCATTGGTCCCACTTCACAATCCCCAGCAAAGGTTATAGCTCTGCTACACATTCAACTATATAAACTTGAATAAAACTGACTATCCCCATCATCTTTGCTTTAAAGGTCTGCCCCAACCTCAATATTTGCTCTTAATTTCCTTTAATTTTTAGTGTCTCCTGTCTCTCTGGTACAGCGATACTGTACCCAGATCTGCAGAATATGAAACCTTACATGTTACTGCTTTTTCTTGTGCCCTCCTTGGCCTTGTTCCAACTGTCCCTTCCCACTGCTCCCTGTACTCCCCTGGTCATCCCCAACTATCAGCCCCATGAATACTTATACTCGAACCTTCTTCGGCTAACTACTATCCCTTGTGACCCCACCCCACTACTATTACATAGGTCCTGGATCAATATGGTTGCCTATGCCCTGAAAAACGGCCCCATGTACTCTGGTGCCTTTTGTCCCTTCCTACACCACAAACTCTGGTATCTCCTACTACTGGCCCTATTGCTCTCAGGAGATGTTCATTCCAACCCTGGACCAGTTAATAAATTACCTAGTCCCCTTGCCTGTGCCAAAGGTCTTATTGTGGTGCATCATAATATCAGGAGCCTTGTACACGACTTTGCTGAGCTGGAATCCTGGACTGCTCTCCACAAACCTGATATCATCTGCCTTACTAAAACCTGGCTCAAACCATCCACCCCGGACTCTCTTTGTTCCCTTCCATCATACAATCTGTTGAGACTTGATAAGCCTGGACCCAAAAGGGGGGGGGTGGCACTGCAATCTATTTTAAAGACCACCTCCACTTCTCTACTATCCGCTCGTCTCCCCTAACCCACTGTGAAACACTACATGTCCTTCTCACTCTTGGCTCCAAAAAACTTCAAGTAGTGTGTGTCTACAACCCCCCTTCCAGTGGTCTAAATGGACTCAATGAGCTGATTAATCAGATCTCTCTTCTCTCAGGAAGAAATGAGGTCCTTATCCTTGGTGACCTCAACTTAAATTGGTTGGGTAACTCCCAAACCTCATTTCTGACTGGGCTTCAAAGTCTCAGCTTGCACCAGTTGATTAGTGACCCCACTAGAACTGCCCAATGATCCAAATCTATCACTCTGCTGGACTGGGTTATGACCAGCCACCAAGAAAACATTATTGCCTCTGGCATCTTAGCTGAAGGTATCACTGATCATTCCCCCACCTTTTGTGTATGGGGTAAGGTTAGACCTCCCACAGTCTTTCCTATTGGATACTGCTACTACTGATTGGGCCCCACTTTTTATATCCAGCGATGCGCAATCTGCTCTGAACCTCCTCCTGACTCACTTCCTTGCGTTTCAGGAAAAACACTGTCCTTTCATAACTCGGCGGGTAAAAAAACAAACCTACCCGGTGGCTAAAAATCAGACCTTCTCCACAAACTACGCCAGACAGAAAAAAGCTGGCTCCATTACAAAATCTCAGGACAAAATGCTGACTTTCATTCCTATAGAACCTTACGAAATTCCTGTAAGAGGGAAATCAGAAAGGCCAAAAGTGCCTACTGCAAGGATCTCCTAAATAAATCCTATGGGGATTCCAAAAAATTCTGGTCTCATATAAAATGCTTCCTTGGCTCAAATCAAGCTCCCACCCCTAATGACATGTCTCTAAATGGCATCCACTGTAATAATCCCAGAACCATTTCAAACTTTTTAACACTCAATTTTCTGACCTCACCAACTACACCTCTTCCTTCTCTGCCCAACCGAAACTAACCATCCTACCTGATATACCTGGGCCAAATTTCCACTTCAAGTCAGTCTCTAACCGTGAAGTACTAAGACTGCTAAACAACATCTCCGGGTTTGCTATGGTTGGGTCAGACAATCTAGAACCTAAGCTCCTAAAACTTGCTGCCCCTTACATAGCCACGCCTCTAGCCAAGATTTTAACCCTCTCCCTCTGCCATAGCCATGTTCCGGACATCTGGAAGACAGCTAGGAACACCCCGGTTTTCAAAAATGGTGATCATAAAAATCCATCTAATTATAGGCCCATAGTTATCCTGCCCGTACTCAGCAAAATTCTTGAGAAACTCGTAGCCACTCAAACCATTGACTTTCTACAAAAAAATGATCTTACCACTGCACAGCATGGCTTTCATAAAGGTCATAGTACCACCACTGCTTTGCTCAATTTCACATCTGATACCCTTGAGGCCATGGATGTAGGTTTTCTTACGGGGGGCAATTTTTACTGACATGACCAAAGCGTTTGATCTTGTCGACCACCCCATCCTCCTAGCGACTCTAAGATCTCTTGGTTTCTCACCGAATGTCGTTACATGGTTTGATAGCTCCCTATCGGATAAGTCTCAAGTAGTTAAATACAACTCCACTCTATCGGACTTAGCATCTGTAAACATTGGCATTCCACAAGGATCTATCCTTGGCCCCTTGCTTTTCTCAATATTTATCAATAATATCACCTCAAACCTCCATCAGACTGCCTCCTTGCTAAATGCTGATGATATTGTTCTGTACGCTAGTGCTAAAAAAATTACTGACATCAACCAGCGACTCTCCCACGACTGTCAAAAAATTCAACAGTGGCTATTCAGCAATAAACGTTGTCTTAAATGTCGCTAAAACCAGAGCCATGCTATTTGGCTCCAGTAATAAACTTAAGCATGCTCAGCCCTACTTCAATGTCGCTACTGCTGATGGCTCATCTGTTGGGGTGGTTCAATCTTTCAAATATCTAGGTATCACCCTTGATCTATCTCTCAATTTCGATTTTCATATTCAACAGACCTACAAATTGGTAAAAAGAAAACTTGGTATTGCCTATCATACTAGCTATGTGCTCACCCCCTCTGCCAAGCTTGCCATAGCACATGGCACACTCCTGCCATCGCTCACTTACGGGGTCACAACTTGTACCTCGGCAGGTAAAACGTCTTTTCGAAAGTGGGATGTTACCTACAACAATATCTGTCGCTATGCGGCTTTCTCTCATCGGATGAAACACCAGTGCTTTCTTTACTCTGAACTGGGCTGGCTCTTTCCTCCTGCATCTAGATCATATGCATATGGCTCTGTCATTGATAATATCATCAGAACACAAATACTAAGGCCCCTGGCAGGCCTATTTCGAAACCAGACATCCAACTATGGTCTACGCTCAGCAGACAATGCCCGTCCGCATTCCTAGACATACCTCCTCTAAAGGTGCTAGTGCTTTTTCCTGCCATGCCCCTCAATACTGGAACTCCCTCCCGCTAACCATACGCTTAGCCTCATCCCATGTCTCCTTCAAAACACTGCTACATGACCACCTCGTTGATTCCTGTACATGCTCCTGCTTTGAACCTCCCTAGTTCATACCACTTTCATGACTCTCCCCTCTATTACCTGCCTCCAAAAAGTAGCCCCAATAAATATGCTACGCACTTTTCTCCGAGATTGTCCTGCCTTCTATTTCACCTTGGCTCACTCCTCCTAATTTCTTCCTCTATCTCCCTACTCCATATTATCCTCCTCAATCTGGTACCCCTACTCCTATTCTACTCCCAGCATTTCCATATCTATCTGGTATAGACTATTAGAAAGTGTACAATCACCTCAGTATTATACTTACTCCAATTATCACTGGACTGTTGTTCGTTTTGAACTTAACCTTTTATCTTACCTTCCTATAATACCTACTCTGTAACTGTATTATATTTGGTGTATTCTCATGCCTGTGCTGTGTCTTTGCTCCTCAAAAATTGTCAAATTCTTGTACCTTATTCATTGTACTATCACTGCCACCAGTGTTTTGTTTCTGTAACCTCCCGGGTTGTGCCTGAAAACAGTCATTGCTATGGCTAGTGCACCTTACCCGGTAAACAAAAAACAAATAAACCACAGAGGCAGGCAGTGGAGCCAGGAGAAAAAGCAGAGTCTTTGAAGCACCTGTAACTGTGAAGAACAGCACAACCCACAAATCCCGGAGTGAGTTATTGTGCTTATACAAAGGGACATTGGCTGGTTAAGAAAGCAAGATAATTATGATAGGCGAGTATGTTTACGTATGAAAGAGAAGTCTTTATTTGTACAGGGACTACGTTCTGCTACAAGACAAAATATTGCTACTGCTTGGGATTACCAAGCTAAATCTCACCTGTGAAGCACTGAGAGACTCTTCCTGTTGCTACTGCTTGTGGTCACTGAGTTCAGTCTCACTTGTGAAGCACTGAGAGGCTGTGCTTGTTGCTACTTCTGCTGTTGGAAAATGAGCTTGAAATCTCCTGGCCTCTAATTGACTGAACCCTTGCTAAGGGCTACAGGTATGTGGGGATAGAGACCGGGAAAAAACAAGACCCATACAACAAGAGCTGAAGCAATTCTTGATCTGGTGCTCACAAATGGAGAGCATGTACAGGAAATAATGGTCAGGGAGCCACTGGGTAGAAGTGACCATTGCACAGTACAGTATCAGGTCACTGGTAAGACTGCATCTAGAGTATGGAGTTCACTACCGGTACCCACACCTCAAAAAGGACATTAACCTGCTGGAGAAGGTACAGAAGAGGGCTACAAAGATGATAGCTGGTCAGCAGGGTAAGGCATACGAAGAGAGATTGAGAGCACTGAACATGTACTCCCTGGAAGACAGGAGAGCGAGAGAGAGAGAGAGACAGGATTCGGACCTTCAAGTACTTAAATGGGATAAATAAGGTTGATAAGGACAGTCTCTTTAAGCTGAGTGGCAACCATAACACAAGGGGACACAGTCTTAAGCTGGAAGGTGGGAGGTTTAGGAGGGAGATCAGGAAGCACTTCTTCACAGAGAGGGTGGTAGACACTTGGAATGCGCTGCCGGAAGAGGTCATTTGATTGAAGACAGTAGGCAGCTTTAAGAGAGGCTTGGATAGGCATAGGGGGAGGCAAGGATCGTGGGTAGGAAGGATAGGAGGATTGGGGAGGGAGGGCAGGGACATTAGCGCCAGCTGTGGACCCTGCAATATGAGCAGACTTGATAGACTAAAGGGCCTTCTGCTGGCTTCTTCATATGTTCGTATGTTATACCAACCTGCCTCACTACAAAAGCTGTATGACTATGCCCAAATTAGAAGTCCCTTCCAGACAGCACTTTTTTTTTTTTTTTTTATTTTAAGCTCATTTAGCTCACTGCCTTTCACCTGCTCGGTCTTGGCTCCCTCGCTCACAATATGGCAGTAAAAAGTACTGCACACATTAAGTCCCAGAGCTAAATGTCCAGTTTCTCTTATTTCAGCAAACACTTACATATTTAAGACCTTTAGCATACAGTGTGCATACCTGTCAGCACTTCTCAGCGCAAGCCACTTTCCCGACCTCTGGTCAACACCACCCCACCCCACCCCCACCACTGCCACAAGCCGGCAGCACGACTCCATCTGTGGCAGCTGAATGCAAAAAAGCACCGCTGGTCTCATGACTCAGCGGTACACTGCCAACACATCTGGTACTGCACTTTACCATTGCTGTTGCTCAGTTCACTCCATGATGAACAGGAAGGAAGCAAGAGGAAAACGGGGTGGGGGGGTAACCAGAACAGAAACAGCACAAAACACAACAGAGCTCATTACTGCCAAAGCCAGTTGTAGAAGGACTACTCTGCCATTCAATATTTAAACTAATTTTTTATCTTATATTTTCCCCCTAAAATACAGCCCAAATCCCATTTTCTAAGCCATACCTTCCAGGGTGGGCAACATGGTAGCATGTAATAATGGCGACAACATAAAGGCGAAACAATATCGGCAACAAAATAATGGTGAATACTACAATGGCGACCTCTAATAAAGGGTGAAGGATATATAACGGCGACAAGACATATATGGCAACTGTAATGATGGCGAACCCTAATTTTAGCCCCACTCCTACTATCCAATTGCGCCTCGGCGTTAGATCATTTTAAATAGCGGGGGGTTTTGGCGATGCAGCCCCCCCCATGGGGAGTGAAGCCCCACACGTCTATACAAGCATCGTCAATTGATGTCAATTAATGTACAGCATGGCGGTCATGTACCTGGTACCTGACTACGGTACCCAATCAGGGTGCTGAAGCACGAACAGACTTGTTAGGCCAACAGGCCTACTCTGCTGGCGTCTAGTATGTTAGTATGTATCACAGAAGGGAAAACGTCTGCTGCTCTATGGAGGGTTCCTGTATCGGCAGGATAAGGAGTGTGCTGAGAAGCTGTATTGGCACTGTGTAAAAGTCCCATCGTCTGAAGTGCTGTGCAAGGGTCCACACTGTTGGGGATGCTATTGTGTGTGTCAAGAAGACATATGCAACTGCACCAGGGAGGCGAAGATATTGGGACCTCAATGAGCAGTTGAATCTGGTGTTGTCAGAGTATGGGAGATGTGATTGTGTTGAGTATTTAAGAGGGCTTGCCTATAACTTAACTTTTCACATGTAGGCAGCCGTATCTGGCCTAATTTGTCAGTCGCCTTCTCTGCAGTCGCCATTTGATTTTCGCCATTTTGACAGTCACCCTTATATTTTTGCTGTTTTCACATGGAACTGGGCATTAGGGGCTATAAGGTCCTCCGCCTGCAGCGTCCAGCTTCATTACACCCTTGGGGTGGTCCAGTATAGCTCAGTACTGCCCACCCTGTCAGGTATTACTGCTAGTATAGAAGTATCGATTTCATTGTGTAATGTAGCTTACTTTGGCTTATCTGCCTACAGAAGTGCCAAACAGTGGTATGTGCTCCGATAATTACATTGCTTTCAGGAACTGACAGACAGACTGCAGGATATTCTGAACCCAATTTGTAAGTGGCATCATAAAATGGGTAAGAAAAAAATCTAATCTGGTTAAGCTGAGAGTTGTCCAGACCTGTGCGGTAATTAGATCACAACCAAATGGGCTATAATGTTGAAGAACTTGTTTTCCAAACAGGCAACTTATAGGGATATTCCTTGGTCATTCTACTTATCCCTGGTTGATTGCCATCATATACATGGCTGCCACCTTTACTCACTAAAAGCTTCTGTTAGACCCTAAAAATTAAACTGTCTTGAATTAAACAAAAAACTAAATTGAATAAAGTGTCTTTCCCATTTCTTTTCCTTATACGCATACACAAATTAAAAACCTGAATTACTACTCAAAGATTGAATTTCTAGTGTTATCTTTGCTGAGCACAAATAATTCCCCTCCTATCTTATCTACGCAAGGATGAGCATTGGCAGGACTGCTCTCCTACTCTGTGGTGGAGGGAGTGTTGGTTGTGGATCCTACCATAAGTGCAATTCCCAGCAAAGGCTGGGAGTATAGTGCCACCACTGGACCATGTTGTTAGGAGGAGACGTCAGAGGACGTCTGTAAGGCATGTCCGGGAGCTTGCACGTCCTGCACTGATGTCACTGCACATCCGCATCTTCAAGGGCAACCATACGCAGAAAAACCCTGAAGCAGCAGCACAATGATGCCAGGGCCCTCTTAAGTGGTGCTTCTAGCCCACACTGGGAGATGCTTGGGGAGACAGATTAGCATCTCAGTCCTCCCCTCTGGGCCAAGGGGAACCCCATCGTGGGAGGCAAGCCACAGTCACATGGATTCCCCCCGGTAGGTCCTCAGAGCCGGCATGAGCATGGAGACGAACCCAAAAGGGCCAGATTAGCAGAAGTGGAGGTTATATCCCCAGCATACTAACGGTGAATAAAGAGAATTAAAAAAAAAAAGAAATTTCTGATGCTCACCCTGCCACAGATAAAAATGGTGGTCTGGGTCCAAATGAGGCCTATGTTTTTTTAATACTCCTCACTCCCTCAGCCCTTGGCTTCCTCTTGAGCCTCCACTACACCCCAGCCCCATAACCTCACCTTCTCCTAGGGCTTACCTTCTCCCCACATTACTCCCATATTTTCCCCCCATGGTGGAGCCCTCAGGCTGGGCCAGGTCCCTCAGGACCACAATATCCAGTCATCCAGGAGATCGTCCAGGTTAGCGAGTGTGGGGCTGGCATGTGCAGCGGAGCTTGGGTGGGGGGGTCCTTTTTTGTTACTCCCTTCCCTCAAGACAAAGGCATCTCAGATTCGCTTGCACATGCCTGCATCTTCCCTCCCATAGCCACTCTGTTACACTACCACATGTGGTCACCCAAGTGGCATTATAGCAACAGAACTAGCTGCCCTCCCTCCCTCCCTCCTCAGAGAAGGAAAACATCCTCTTGGATGCTCAGTCCTCCTCCCCCTGAACGGCCCTCAATGACCCACACTCGTTCATGAATGCAGGTCGCCACCATCGTGAGCAGTAACACTACCGCTGCGCTGACGGGCTGGCCATCAAATGAGGCCTTTTGTTTTGTGTGTGTATCCTGGAATGCATGCCTCAGGTGATTTTTGTGGTACTCAACATTCCATCAGTGGAATTGTGCAGAATTTTTTATTCTTAGTTTTTAACGGTAAACATACCATGATTTGTGATGAGTCAGGAAAGCAGATAAAAACAGGGTGGGGAGGGGAGGAAATAAAATAAGGAATGAGGGGGAAGGTGGGGAGATGCAAGTAAATGTAGAGGTAACAAAACTGCTTTTTTAAGAAAGAAGAAGATCCATTCTTAAATGCACATGTACTAGAACCAAGGCAGGGTAAGCCGTTTCATGAAAAATCTGTTATCACCCCAACCTGGCAGGTTCATAATTTCTGAATTTGTTAGTCTTTCAATTAATAATACTTAAATTGGTTTAAACAGTGAGTGAACTAGGTAGTATGATTTTTATGAAAATTAAGCACCAAACACGTTTTCACTATATTTTACTGTTTTGAGCCCCATCCCCACCCCCTCTGCAGGCATAAGGACTATTTTTTGCTTCCAGGCTAAAATGGAAGCATATTCAATACATTGCATTCATTTTTACCTTCCTGAAATAATATCTTTAGAAGACGACACATTCCAAACCATTTTATAACCATAACAACACATTCCAGGTTGTGCAGTCACATCATGTGTTATCGCTCACTGATCCCACTGCAGCACATCAAACAGCCAAACTGCTAGACATTTAGATATGCATATACTACCATACTAAGTTGGCAGTAGATTAGGTCCAACATTCTATCACATCTGCTAGAGATGCAGCTCATAGTACTGTCCCTGCTGCTGCCCCTTCCCCTTTTATTCCCCTGCTCCCCGATTCCCACCCAGAGCTCCTCTGCTGTTTGCTTCTCTCCCTACCTGTACCTGGCCCATGTACCTGTCCCAACCCCTGCTGACTCCTCCCACTGTTTCCACTGATATCAGTTCCTCTGGTAACGCGTTCCAAGGTGCCACCCCCCCCTCACCATGAAGTAGTGTTTCCTCATTTCTCCTCTGTACTGCCCCCCACCAGTTTTAGGCTATGATCTCTTGTGGTCCATTCCCTTTTCAATTTGAGTAAACCTACCGGCACAGCAGTGGCGTCACGCTTGCAGCGCCAGCTACCTGGGTTCGGAGTGAGCTCGGGTGGTTGGAGGGTCGGCTGGGGGGCTGGACTGAGCAGCAATTGCCTGCCTCCACCCCCAGAGAGGGAGGGAGGGAGGGATTGAACCTCCTGGGTGACCACGGGAGTGACTTACCAGGGGGCAGAGGTTGAGGCTGGGAGGTGTGTCGGACACTGGGCAGGTTCTGCCATTGCATCATTGCAAGCCATGCCTCCTTGGAATATAAAAGAAAATACAAGCTCAGCCCTGGTGCCAGTCTCTGGTGAGGACCCCGGAGCATCCAGGACAAGCCCCTGCCGCCACTGTCAGCTGCCCAATGACTGGCGCGATGGGGGGAGTAGCCGACCTCCCCCTATCCCTGCCTGGAGGGCAAACCGAGGCTCCAAGGGGGTGGACTGCGGTGGGACAGGCGGGAGGAACACGCGGAAGGTCTGGCGGCTCCTTGCCTAGGAGGACCAGCCCAGAAACTCAGAGTGGCATAAAATATCAATGCAAAAAAATAAAAGTGGAGCAAACCCTCTGTGTTTACCCTATTGATCCCTTTCAAATAATTAATGGCCTCTATCCTGCTCCTTCTAGCTTTCAGGGAGTACATGTTCAGCTCCCTAAGTCTCTCCTCATAGGACTTTCCCTCCAGACCACTGACCATCTTGGACGCCCGCCTCTGCACTCTCTCCAGTAGAATAACGTCCCTCTTTACGTAAGGACACCAGAACTGCACACAGTATTCCAAGTGCAGCCTCATCAAGGAATTGTACAGTGGCAGGAGAACCTCCCTCCTCTCTTCTCCTCGATGTTATCCCTCTCGCAATACACCCAAGCATTCTATTTGCCTTTGCTGCCGCTCTCCTGCACTGTGCTGAGTGATTCGTGTTAGCATCTATTAACACTCCCAGATCTTTTTCCTCCTTGGAGACCGTAAGCTGCTCCCCCTCCCCCCAGATGGTAGCCATACCCAGGATTCCCAACACCTAAATGCATTATATTACACTTCCAAGCGTTAAGCCCCAGCTGCCAAGTGTGTGACCACTGTTAGAGCCTCTCCCAAGTCTTCCAGGAGTGCCCTTTTCGCTGTTCACCACCGATCCTAGTTTGGAGCTGGCGAACAGTCTCATTTTGCACCTAACTCCCTCCCCATGTCCACTATGAATGGTAAACATATCACAAAAACAATCCGACTTCCTCGGAACAGCACACTTTTTTTACTTATGTGAATACCAGCATTAAGGCATCTCTACGCTCTTCAAGCTTGTCCGCTTGCATCTTTTGGGCGAGAGGACCATGAATCAAAAGTCAGCAGTTCTGACACCCTGAGAGTGCAACAGATAACATTCTTAAAGAGTGTACAAATGCCTCAGCACCAGTATATATTTTTTTTTTTTTTTCATTGTCTCCTCCTTCCCTGTCTGCAATGAATCCTACCCATTTTATAGGGCAACCTCCCAGCCCCACCTGCACCTTCTCTGCCACTTATCAAAGCCTCCTCTTACCCCAGACGTTCTCCTCCAGGGTGGGGTTGGGGCCGACAAGTCTCCTACTCCGGACAGCACAGTTCCAGGAGGTGTTTAGCAGGTGGCATGTCAGGCCAGAAAGTGCCCTTAGCTTCATCCCACGTGCCTTTGGGAGGCACAATCCTCCTTCCCTGGCTCACCCTCCAACATCCCCAACTCATTTTCTAAACCTGGGTCACCAATGTCGCAAGCAGTAATCCTGACATTACACCGACGGGCCAGCCGCAGTATTAATGTTTTATAAATCAATCATCTGACTTACAAAGTATTAATAAATGTCAAAGAATGAAAGCAAAATAATTTAAATAATTCTCTCTTTGTCTCACACCAACTTTTCCTAAATGCCAAGAAGACAGTCTCCATGACCTTCGGCACTAGGCAGAGACTCTCTAGGCTCCCCTCCCTGCCCACCTTCCATACCCTTGATGGGACGGTCCTCAAGGACACCTCATTTAGATTCCTGGGGGTCTGGCTTGACCAACACCTCACCTTCTCTGGCCATGTGGATGCCATCCTAAAAAACTACGCCCCAAGCTAGGTGCACTCTACAGGAACCAGAACTGCATTCCTCTCCCAGTAAGGCATGAACTTGTACAGAAGATGATTCTATCATCTGATTACTGTGACATAGTTTACAGTGCCGCTCCCAGGACTGCCCTAGCCAGACTGGACACCCTTTTCAACTCCTTCAGCCGCTTCGCTCTGGATGGTTCCTCCTCTTACTCGCCACTGTCAACTTTTCCACTCTCTGGCCTTCCCTTCACTAGAAAACAGGTGCCTCCTTCACTCCACCAAATTCATCTCCAAATTTTGGTTTGGTTCACTCCCTACCTATCTAAGCTCCTCCTCGTCAGTCCCCCCTCCCACCTGTTCACTTAGGTCCTACGACTCCTGCTCCTTAACTATCCCTCACCACACTACTTCTGCTGGCCAGGTTGCCTTTACTTATCGTTTCCCTAAACTGTGGAACTCACCCCCCCACACACACACACAAATTCGCCACTCCTCCTCCCCCCTCCCATCCACTTCCTCTGCATTGCGAAATTTTCTCTCCATATACTGTAACTGTATCTGACTTCTCCTGGCAGCTCTACTGGTACTCAACTGGGTCCCCACTCTACTGCACTGTGGTATTGCTCCAATATTTGTATGTCGTAATGCTGTTGCTCTATTACTGGTTTGTGATTCTCCTACTTATTGGTACTTATTAATAATTGCTGTTTTTTCTTAATCTACATTATAATGCTCTGTTTAATGTAAACAAATTTGTTGGTGTATAACTGTGTTTACTGTAAATATTTCTTGCTGTATGCTAATCGTTATGTAACCCCAAATCCCCTTTCCCCCATGACACACCGTGAGATGAGCAACTTGTTGTTCAGCGTGCCCTTCCTGGTGAAACGCTTAAATAAATAAATCCACTTTTCGAAACATGTGCATGAGACCACTTTTGGTTTTAAGAGGTCCTAACATGCAATTAAACCTCGGTGCCAATTGCTTAAATTAATAAAAAGGGCTTCAGAAGCCTAGCAACTTCACTGGCCTTAACGCATCACCTGACCATTTATCTATGGCATATGCAGTCTGTAACTAATCTGCCTTAATTTACCCAACAACAGCCTAACTAAATGAAAATAAAACCTTGTTTCATTAAAATAAAATCTTTTCCAATTTTTAAATCCTAAAATCCAAAACAAGGTATAGGTTTCTTCAAAATAAATTCATTTTCTGGGTTCAGTCAAAAGCACTCGGCCTTTGTTACCAACCTCATACGTTCTACCTAGCAACAACCCAACCACATGAAAATAAAACATTCTTCCGTTTACAAAAAAAAAATTTCCAGTTGATAAGCTCAATAACCCATTTGAGGGCACGGGCTGCTTAAGAATTTATGTACTTCATGGTGCACTGAAAGTCACTCAGCTGTTGACCCCCTGCCTTTCAATTCACCTTGGGCATGCATTAATTCTCTAGAAACACATGGCCTTTTGTGGGTTACTGCTTACATAGTACAGCATAAATCATGTGGACAGCCCTTTATCTTTTGGGATCTGAAATAAAAAATGTGGCGCTGGATCTTCAAAGCCCTCGTGGTGGTGGGGGATGGAATTTGCAGCACATTTCTGCCATATTTATGGGAACTGTGCCTGACAGTTATACCACCTAAGAAATAGTCTAACTTTCAGGCACAAGTGCTGTAGTATGAGGCACTAGAAATGAAGCATGTGTGAAAAGAAATTAGGCACGCATCAATTTTTGGCCACAAGCTGCTGCAAATCGCAAACTGTCACAGATACGTTAACATTTCTGAAAACAGCATTCAGACATTCTGATGCTTCCTGGAGGATACAGGCACAGCCCAGAATCGGGCATTTTGCCTGTGCCATTCGTTCCCTTTGAAAATCCAGCCCCGGATTTTTCCCTGTACTGGTTGTCTCTTTTTAAATACTGTTTTTTGAACTGTGATGCAGTTGCTTTGCAGTTAACTGGTTTACACTCCCCACAGCGGTGCATGCACCTCCTTCCATCACCTCCCCCAACCCTGTCACCCGGCAGTCCCAGGGACTTACCTCTAATCCGGTGATGCCCCCACGGCTTATCCCCACGGTGGGGGTCAATGGCAGGCACTCTACCGCCAAAGAAATGGATTCAGTGCACACTGCATCTCCCACTGCTTGCCCCCATGAAGGGGGTTGATGGCAGGTGCCCAACCGTCGACAGAAATGGATCTGATGCTGGAAGACAGACCAGCAGCCAGAGCGAAGCCTGCGAGGTGACAATGTCATCACGCACTGCACCCGGCCATTTTCCATGTTTTCTTGTCCCCAGAGGAGTAGGCATGCAATGCCATCAACACGTGCTCACACACGCTAACATGCGTGAGACATCAATGGCCATCATCCCTTCACCCAAGGTGGTGTCCTGAGCAGTCTGCCCCCCTCCAAGCCACCGCAAGACAGAAGTCGAGCACCGAGAGCAGCAACCTTCCCTCCCTAAAGGAGGAGAGCAGTCCACAGGACACTCAATCCTCCTCTCCCCCAGATGGTCTCCTGCAACCCAAGTGCATTCCCGAACCCAGGTCGCTGGCATGGGAAAAGGTAAGGTGCCTCAGCCCTCTTCACCAGTGGGCTGGCTAAACTGTGATGTACTTGTGATGGAGAACATATACTGATGCTCTATACCTAGGTATAGGCAGATCTGATTATAATAAAAAAGGGGAAAAACCCTTCAGGTTGCTGTATCTGTTTTACCTGAGGTGCTACATAGTATGGAGTGAACTGTGGTGTCATTAAATCGCCTTGGTCAAGTTTAGCAAATCCAAAATCACAAAGCTTTACTGGAGCATCCTAAGAAACAGAAGGAAATTATAATTAGGGTCATGGTAAAAACATTTTTTTTTTTTTTTTTTTGGTTAAATCAATACTTTACGCCCCTTCTCTCTGGTGTTACCCCTTCCATCAAACAATGCTCAGCTCCATCAACCGGCTGCTCTGGCACTTACCCTGCATCACGGCTTACATGCCCCGCCACCCCTGTTTATGAAGAATTTTAAGTGCTGAGGGCAAAAAGCAGAGCACTGCAGG
Source organism: Neoceratodus forsteri (assembly GCA_016271365.2). Lineage (NCBI taxonomy): Eukaryota > Metazoa > Chordata > Ceratodontiformes > Ceratodontidae > Neoceratodus > Neoceratodus forsteri. The sequence continues at coordinate 203,624,499 of JADMNL010000027.1, forward strand.
ACCCCAACACAGTGAGATATGGAGGAGAGACTTCACCACTGACTTCACCAACTGTTCATTACCAGGCAGTCAAGACTGGACAAACCACAAAACTGTTAGTAGTACTAGGCCCAGTGATAGAAGCTTGACAAAGAGTGTGTCAAGGTTCACAGTACTGAAAGCCTTAGTCAAGTCCATCAATGTTGCACCTGCATGGAGCCAGAGTCAAGGGCAGATGATAGGTCATTAGTGACCTTTAACAGTGCAGTGCAGGTGGGGTGATCTGGACAGAGGCCTGATTGTGCATCTGTTAGTAGGCTGTAATGGAGCAAGTGGTCCATCAGTTGTTTGTGTATAAGCCTTTCCAGTTTCCCCAAGGACTGATAGGGCCGATAATTATGTAAGTCTAAAAATAACTCTGCAAATCATCTGTTATTCAAAGAAGTGACTTTCATTTTGAGACATCATTGGGGTGTAAAACAAGGTTTCTCATTTACTGTAACTTAAATTGGTGGGTAATCACTAACTAGAAATGATGAACTTTGCCATTTTCATGGTGCGATTGTAGTACTTTGCAACTGGATAATGATTATGAAAATTAATGGAAACTTATTTATTCGAATTGAATGTGAACCAAAATTCTAAGAAAATTTAAGTTTAAAAAAATATTTTGTAAAAATGTCAGACAAAAAAACTATGTTAATATACTTCAGATAAAATATATATATATATATACTGTATATATACATACACACACACACACACACACACACACACACACACATATACATACACACACACACAGAGACTTTTATAAGCGGCACTGATATTTTATTTGGCCATCACTTTTTTCAATGGAGATGGCAGTTATTATTTCCTGCAATAACTGGCCTGTTATCATGGCAATCACATGCCATTGAACAGCAGCTGCTGTCTTGAGTGCTGCGTTCAGTGAGTCAGCACCTGTGTCTCAAACCGGCTGTCAAATTCGAACAAAGTTGCTTCAGCATACATTTTCTTGAGCCAACTGTAAAAAAATGAAATTTATGTTTTGTTAACTTGCTATTTTTTCCTCCCTCTGTCCTTCAGCCCCTTCGCTATCCTCGGGGCTCCCCAGACACCTTCTGATCCCCTCCTGCCTCCAGCCCCAGGTACCTACCTCCATGTAGTCTTGGCTTCTGCCCCACCAGGCAAGGTAAGGGTGGGGTCTCCCCCAGCCATCTAGATGCAGCAGGCGGTGATCTCGATGTTGTGAGAGTCTGGGGAACCCAGATATACCAGGGGGGGCCATCATTGTTGCAGAGGTGCTGGGGCTGCGGTAGTTTTCCACCCATGTTTAACTCCCTCAGGGGCATTGTGTGCTATGACGTCAAGACACATCTGAGCACACTGTGTGTGCATCCACATGCCAGCATCCATGACATCCTTCCCTCCCTCCTGCTCCCAAATGCACTGCCACCTGCAATCTCCAGGTGGCAGTATAAAAATGAACTTCATACAAGAGCTAACACTTCTTCTTTATAAACGTGTTACCGACCCACAATCTGACCAAAGTTCTGATAAATAACACAAAAAAAAACAAACACTTGCTACGCCACCCGACAGGACTCCTGCAATCAAAAAAAAAAAAAAAGAACATCAGCGCAGGTACTCATCCCTTTGTTCCGTGCGCTTTTAAAAGTAAATTATTTGTGCTACAGACCTCAATGACATGTGCTCAGGATATGAAGATAGACTCCTGCACTCAAGAGAGTTCCCATGCCTGCCTTCACATTCACACATGCGTGTACACACACATGCACTCACGCATGCCACAATACAAGTCAGCTGCCATGGGGACAAGAAAAAAACTAATGTCCAGAAATGATGTAAACTAAGTCACAGGGTGTTAATACACACCATTGGTGTGCGATGCTCTTATCCCCAGATGCTTGTTTATCCCCAACTCAACATATACAGTATCTTTTTGGTTTGATTTTCAAAAAAAATTTTTATTCTGTATCTTCTCCTCTTTCTGATCTTTTAGTTATGGATTTGTTGCCTAGTTTAAGGTCTGCCAACGGGGTTGTACTTAATGAAGGTTTCTGTAAAACTAGAGCTGGATTATGTGCATTTACTGCGGCTGCTCTGTGTTTCTGGAACAGCTTGCCTGACTCTTTACGTGTTGGTTGCTCTTTACAAGTTTTTAAAAAGTGTCTAAAGTTATAGTTGCTTCATTTATGTATTTGTAACTGTTATTGAATGTTTATTTTATGTTTTTGTATGTTTTGTATTGTATGACTGTCCAGGTCGAGCCTGAAAAGTGACCCTCGGTCCAATGCTTTTATCCAGTTAACAAATTAAAATAAAAACCATGACCTTCGCTTTTGGAGTTTATGTAGCATCACACACCTTGAGTGGGTATTAAATTCTCGTAAGGAACACCATCCCACGCATTATTCTCTATATTATAACAGACAAAAACTGTATCACTAGAAATCATGGCATGACTCCAGACTTTTACTTAAAAAAAGAAAATTACATTTTTGCTCTAGCAGTTCAAATGCTGCTAGCTCTTTTTAAAGACATTAAGGGTTCTATCAATTTCTCCTTACCCTCCCTTTGGAACAACATGCAAAAGACACTAAGGTTCTCATCCCTGCTGGGTCCCCATACCTTTAACCTGTCTATCGCACACATCCTGCAGGTCATATGTACCTGCCACAGGTGATTCTCCTACTGGCCTCCCTGCCCTGCTCTCCATTTACTTAGAACTCCAGCACTTCTCTGCACATCTCCCTCTGTATACTCTTCTTACCCCCGGCCTTACTATGTTTGTGTCATCTCTCCCTCTAGTGTTGACATCCTCCTCCTCCTGAAATCCCCTTCCCCCCGTCCTTCCCCACTAAGGGTCGACCCTCCTGGTTGGTCCGTTCATGCCTTCTTGTTCTATTGTTAATATAATCATCTTACCAAACCTTGTTACTTCTATTGCCTTGTTTAGTATCCACCCCAGATGTTGGTGCACCATTAATTTAATCAGTTAATCTGCACAATCTGTATTATCCAATGTTGTTGGTATTTTTTACTGTGTGAACCAGCCTGCACTAAGTGTCCAATTGTGTTATTCCTTGCTCTGTTCCCTTCTGCCAGGACCATCTTGAAAATGAGCTTGCTCAATGACGACTCTGCCTGGTTAAATAAAGTTTTTTTTTTGGTTTTTTTTTTTAATTATTATTTTTCTTTCCTAACCCAGCCTGCCACCCCGACCCTTCAGGAGAGACACATTAGCCATCCCACTGCCCATAACCCTACCCAAAAGGACACCCGAGCCCCATGGAGCCACGGATTAACCCCCAGGTAGGACAAGGCAGGGGCACAGACGCCCTGTAACTTACAGTTCGCTGGTCCGAGGTCCGTCAGGTGGGCACTGGCAAATTGTGGGCACGGCTTGGTCTCCCCATCTTCCCAGTGGTGGCAGGTTCTTTTTCCACATTTCTCCTTCTCCATACTGCGTCTGACTTCCCCCGATGTCATGGCGCCGACGTCCACACTGTACAGTGGCCACATCCCATCCCCTAGTGGAGCCTGCAGTACTCCGAGCCTCCGCATGTGGGTCATGCAAGTATCGGGCATCGGCCTGATCCCTTCCCTGGAGAAGGCGAGCTGTCGTAGGACGCTCCAGCCTGTCTCCCCCCAGCCGACCCACTGGCGACCCGAGTCTGCTCCCGAACCCAGGTCACCAGCGTGGTGCGAGATGTGTCGTCCAGCACCTCAACCATCTGTGCCACCAAGCCGGCTACTGGTCAAATAAAGTTTTGATTGATCTTTAAAAAAAGTGCTAACTTTGGAACCGTTGCAGCTAGAAACTTAACGTTCTGTTTTAAATGAAAGCATGGCAATAGGTCGACCTACACAGTGATACTGTTGATCATTATCAAATCAATATATTAAAATAATATTTGATACAGTTTAAAAGTATAGCAATAAAGTATATCAATATGCATTTTTGCCCACATTTTTTTTTTTTTTAAACAGAAAGTATACCGACAAAGCATATCTATGCTGATCTTCGTTGAAACAAAATTAAATTCCTAGCTTTAACAAAGTTAGCCCTTTCTAAAGGTAATTTCTTTGAAAAGAGCTAACATTAGAATTTTCAACAAAAGCTTGGAGTCACGTTGGCATGTCCTGTTGATATAGGCCATGTTCACACTAGGGCTTTTGTTTCAATGCTGTTAAAGTAGTTTAAAAGGTTTGCGTCAAGACTGCATCACAGTAAAAACTGTGCTGCAATCCATGTTCAAACCCTGCTCAGAGATAGGCTTACGCATGGCTTTGGACACACTGTGCCCCATCGCGAGTATCCTAGGATGCTTTGCAGTACCCTCGATGCTTAGGAGTACTGCTGCAATCATACCTGGGAACTCGTTCGGGCAAGCATGGTGTCGAAATGCAACTTTGTTTTTTTTGCAAATGTAATTTTATTAAAGATCATCCATTTTTGTTACAGAAAGAAATACAGTAACAACAAGAGCTGCAAACGAACAGTATGGCAGAACCTGAAATGTCCAGCTTTAGTACTACACTAATATGAAAGTCAGACAGTGACCATCTGGCCCCAACAGTCAGTCAATCAAGGTATTGAAGGTACAGTCAAATACAAAGTACAGCACAGTGGTTAATAAAAAGTTCCTTTATAATGCTATTGTTCTATGCTAATAAAGACTAAGGAACAACCTCTGGTCTCTTTGTCATTACATGTACTACCCAGCTCCTCTGAAATAAGTTAAACTTAGGACAGGTGTGGTTCAATTTGGCTGTTATCTTTTCTATTTGTTATATGCCAATGCATGCTGGCACAACAGCTCAGGGATCCCACTAGACAGTCAGCCATTCTAGATGTGGCACTCACCAACTTGGAAACAGTAGGTGGAATAGGGGTCTGGGAACCACTGACATCCAGCAACCACAATACTATATAGTTAGAGGCAGCCCTGGGCACATGTAAGCCCTCATCTAAGGCTGATGAGCTAAGCTTCAGAAGGGCGGATTTCAGCCATATTAGGAAAACTGGACTGGTCAGGTTAGCTGGGGTAGACAGTATCAGGGGAAACAAAGAACACAGACAATGATGACAGAAAAAGACCAGAGGTCCATCCGGTCTGCCCAAGTTCCCTATAATCCCTGGAACCTACTGTTCCTCCAGGGTACTAACTCTCCCCCTCATCTCTCTGTTCTCAGGATTCTGTTTTCAGTATCTCAGGATCCAGTGAACGTCCATAGTGTGAAGCAGATGCTCCCCCTGATTGGAGTACTGCATAAAGAAAGCGGCTAACTCTATGGACTGGTTCAATGTAGATTCCACTACCACCCTGGGGAGAAACTTAGGATTGGTGCACAGAGCCACACGTTCCTTGTGAAAAATCAAGTACGGAATTTTGTACATCACGGCCTGGAGCTTGGAAATTCTCAGAGCAGAGGTAATGGCCACTAGGAAGAGCGTCTTCCATGAAAGGAACTTCATGTCTGCTGAGGCCGCCAGGTCAAAAGGAGGCAAAGTAAGTTTCTCAAGAACGAAGTTCAAATCCCAAGGAGGGCCGGGAACTTGGATGGGAGGTCTCAAGTGAAGAACCCCTCTAAGGAAAGTCTTAGAGACTTCCAGTTGAACAAACATCCTATCTGTGAAGGGAACATGGTAGGCCTAAATGGCCGCCATGTGCCCCTTCAGAGACGAGTGACTAAGACCCAGGTCGAAGAGATGGCGCAGGTACTCCAGCAGTCGCCCAACCAAGCAGGAGAAAGGGTCGAAGCCTTTTGAAGCGGCCCAGATTGAGAATCATTTCCACTTCATGGCATAAGTAGACCTAGTGGAGGGTTTCCTAGCCTCCACCAAGATCTCAGCCACCTGGGGAGAAACCCCAAAGCGGGCTTGAGCTATGTCTGCAGGAGCCACGTGTGTAGCTGAAGGGACTTGAGACCTGGATGGACCAGGGTCCCCTGATCCTGGGTCAGTAAAATTTGTGACAGCGGAAGAGAAAGAGGAGGTTCCTCTGAGTATTGTTGCAGAAGAGAGAACCAAACTTGCCTGGGCCAGAAAGGAGCGATCAGAATCAATCGTGCTCCTTCTGAGTCGAGTTTCTGCAAGACACGCGGGATCAGAGGAATCGGGGGGGGGGAGAGGCATAGACGAATCTGTCCTTCCGATCTAGAGACAGAGCGTCTCTCCAGAAATTGCCTTGCTCTTGAATGAGCGAGGAGAAGTCGGGAAGCTTTGCGTTTAGAGGTGAAGCAAACAGATCCACCTGAGGTGTTCCCCAACGTAGGAAGATATCGTCTAGGACCCCCTGATCCAGTTCCCACTTGTGAGCTTGAGCAGACGAGCGACTTAGCTTGTCTGCTAAGGAGTTCTCAGTCCCTGGAATATGAATTGCCGTGAGGTGAAAGTTGTAGTGTGCTGCCCAATCCCAAACTCTCATCGCTTCCCTGCAAAGAGGGTAGGACCGAGTCCCACCCTGTTTGTTGATGTACCATACCACACACATATTGTCCATCTGGACGGCTAGGTGGCCTGGAAGAAGATGCAGGTGGAGAGCCTGGAGAGCATAAAGCACTGCCCGAAGCTCGAGCACATTGATGTGCAGGGATTGTTCGAGTTTGGACCAAGAGCCCAGAGTCCGATGTGGACTGAGATGGGCTCCCCAACCTTCGCCCGAGGCGTCTGTGGTCAGAGTCTGGGAGGGAGGACGAAGGAAGAATGGAACTCCCCGAAGAAGGTTCTCTCGAACCATCCACCATTGCAAGTCTCGAATCATGGGAGAAGAGACTAGGACCAATTGGTCCAAGTCGTCTACCAACTGATCCCACTGAGAGCGAAGCATCCACTGAGAGACCCTCATGTGGAGCCGAGCGCGAGGGACTGTTGGGATAGCAGCCGCCATAAGCCTGAGGAGGCGAAGAACCGACCTTGCACTGACCCGCCTGCTGCCGGACAACAGGCTTACCTGAGTCTGAAGTGTGGCCGCCCTGTCCAGTGGCAGGAAGGCCCTGCCTAGGGTTGTGTCCAGCATTGCCCCAATAAACTGGAGCCTCTGGGATGGGATCAAGTGAGACTTGGAATGGTTGATGGTAATACCTATACAGGCAAAGACCTGCTGGGTGAGGGACAGGTAGTGCAGGAGTTCCTCCCTGGATGAGGCAGCCAGGAGCCAATCGCCCAGGTACGGGAAAACCTGTACCCCCGGGGTACACAGGAAGGCCGCCACCACCGCAAGGCTTTGGTAAATACTCGGGGAGCCGAGGAGAGGCCAAATGGAAGTGCCTTGAACTGGCAGTGGTCCCCCTGGAAAGCAAAATGGAGATATTTGCGGTGAGACGGGTGGATAGATATGTGCAAGTAAGCATCCTGCATATCCAGAGCGCACAGCCACTGGCTCGAGCAGAGGAGGGGCAGAAGGCTCTGCAGTGAGAGCATCCTGAACCTCTTGTGCTCCATGAAAATGTTCAGGGAACCGAGATCTAGAATAGGTCTTGCATCTCCTGTCTTCTTCGGGACCAGGAAGAAGTGGGAATAGTAACCCGTTCCTTGCAGGGGAAGGGGAACAGGTTCTATCGCCTCTTTCAGCAAAAGTGCTGATATTTCTTCCTGGACCAGAAGAAGATGTTCCCGAGAGTACGACGACCTTGGGGGAGGGTGGAGAGGTGGTTTCTGCAGAAACTCTATTGAGTGTCCTGCGATTAGCTGGAGCATCCATGAATCTGATGTTATCCTCTCCCAGTCCAGAAGGTGAAGGGAAACCCTCTCTCCTACTGGTTCATCCGGGAAGCCCGGAGGCTGTGGGAGAGGGAAGGAGTCAGGTGGTGTGTGGCAGCGCCACAGCTGAAGCTCCGCTGCTTTTTGGGTGGGGGCTTGCAGCTGGGGGGGCCCCCCCGACATTTAGTGGTCCTCTTTCCCTGTGGTCTTGCTCTGGGCCGATTCCATCTGTGAAAGGGACGGCGCTGCAATTGATGGGGATGGTACATTGAGTCCACAGACTTTAGTGCCTTCCCTTTCTCCTGCAGGTCGATGATGATGTCCTTGACATCACCCCCAAACAGCACCGAACCCCGGAAGGTGCTTCCTGGATGGCGGACTGCACTTCCAGGACCAACCCTGACACTCGGAGCCAAGTATTACACCGTAGGCCTACGGCGAAAGCTGAGCTCCTACCAGCAGTGTCCACTGCATTGTAGGTCGCACGAAGGATGTGCCCACTGGACGAAAGTGCAGAGCGGACAAGGTCAGGCACTTCCTGCTTGACCTGAGAGTCCGGAAGGGAGTCCAATTTAGATTCCATCTCACTGAGAATCGCCTTCTGGTAATCCCCCATGTGGCTGACATAGTTCAGGGCCCTAATACCCAGAGTGGAAGAAGCAAAAATCTTCTTGCCCTACTGGTCCAGAAGGTGGGATTCCTTGTCAGGTGGAGACGAGCTAAGGTGTTTGGGTTGAGCTGACCGGCCATGAGCAGCGCTAATCACAACTGAGTCAGCTCGAGGGTGGGAGTCTAAATAGACAACACCCTTGGGAGCCTGGTATAGCCTGTTCGACTTCCTAGGAAGTGGGGCTAAGGACGATGGTTGTTTCCATATAGTGGTAATAAGGTCGGCATGAGACTCGATCCAGGGTGGCACCAAGGTGGGAGCTGTCACGGCCAGAACCAGATGCCCGCGAGTTTTTTACGCTGGGGGTCTGGCTCCAAGGATTGCCACTTATGTACTTCCTGGATCTTTCGTAGCAACTCCGTGAAGGAAGGATCCTCCGGATGAGACTTCGGAGGAGTCCTTGGCTGGGGCTTGGACGGAGAGCGAGCTCGTCGTCTTGCTCGGAACAACCCTCGGAAGCATCCAAGGTGTCCGAGGAAGAAGATGATGAGGAAGAGGTAAACTCCCTCTCCCGACGAGGGGGAGGAACGGACCCCTTGGGAAGCCCTCGGGGAAGCATGTCCTGCCCCTTTCTGGACCCAGAGGGTTTAGCCCTGGTGTTCGGATGTGGGGAGGGAGTTTGTCGTCATGGACATACGGGAACCAGCACTGGCATTGGAAGACGACTCTCCACCTCTCTGGTGAGCTGAGCCTTGGCCTCAGCCCACCAGGAGGCCAGAGTCTCCTGCAGGTCCACCGGTGGCTGGGGGGGTGGTGAGGAGGGGGATACGGGTATGGACTATACCCATAAGGCACGTATCCATAACCCGATGGCGGGAAGCCCGGCATTGGGTATTGAGGCGCCGGGTACTGTGGAGTTGGATAGGTCAGTGCCAGATACTGCAGTCCCGGTATGACTGCATCGGATACGACAGGGTCAGGTACCTGGGGAGCCCGGGGTGCTGCCGGCAGATGGTCTGCTGAGGCCCCACGGCGGTTCTGAGCAGAAGGCCCGGAGCGGATGTCGCCCGAGTCAGCAACACCGCATCGGAACCGGCGCCAGGGAGCCGACGCCAGATCGGTCAGATCAGCAGGTGGACGGTCTGACGGAGGTGGAACAGGAACCTCAGTATCGCCCAGGGATGGGGGTGGAACCGGGACGGGCTGAGGAGACGCGAGGTCCTCAAGGGCGCAGCGAAGGCCGCGGGAGCCAGGAACGGCGACGGGGTCCAGCATTGGCTCATCCGATGTGCGGACATCGGGCGAACCAACATGCGGCTTAGCAGCGGATCCGGTGGGCGCTAGAGGGGCCGGGCGTCACTTAACGGACCCATTGCCGGAGACATGCCGCGATGGAGGGGCGGTCTGGTCGGGTGGAATGGGGGCCGCGCACCGCCCCGAAGGGTCGGGCGACTTACCAACCTTCTCCGTGTGGGTGTCGGAGGAGCAGACGTCCGGCTTATTGGAGCCGCCGCACCAGTAGGCCGCGAAACCACAGCTTTACTGGGAGCTTAAGGCCTCCAAAGCCTGGAGGCACCCAAGGGCCCGAGCACGAGCAGACGGGATGGCTGACATAGCCTTAGAAGCCTCTAAGGTGGCTGCTATGGGATAGTTCCCCCGGGGGCATTACTTTAGCACGGCGACCCCGAGGAAGTCGTGGTGGGAGAGGAGCCCTTGTCCTGGTGCTTTCATTGTCCTTTTCTTATGATGGCCTTCAGGAAGTTGACGCCTGCCAAAGCTTTTCAATTCTTTCTCCATGGAGCTAATTTTCTTTTCAAAATATGGGCCTTCAGGGACTGCTGTGCTTTCTCCGGTGGCTGCATTAAAACTAAGGCAGTGCCCGACTTCTCTACCAGATGGTCAGGGCCTAGGCAAAAAGGCACTGGGAATGGCCGTCCTTGCGGGAGTTGGGCACTGCAACAGTCGCACTTGTTTTTTATATGCCTTGAGGTGTAGGGATGACATACATCACCTAATACCTGATGGATGACAGGAAAAAAAAAATCGAAAATACTCGGTTAAAATACCGACGAAAGAGCCTGACGAGCAGGGAACTTTTCCGCGAGGCGCTGGCATGAGCCAACGGCAGGAAAGAACTGGAAGGCGGGAGTGAGGGACTGCCCCTTTATACTGACATCTCCTGACGCCGGTCACCTGACGTGGAGGCGGTCCCTCGCCAGAGACTGCTAGCTAGAAATATTTCCGTGGGGTCCTGCCGACGTCAGTCCTATATGTAATTACCTACTGCAAGAGCCCTCTCAAAGTAAGATCCACTACTCCCTTTATTATGTCCCAGCCCTTCTTGAATCCCCTGACTGTTATCATGCACACCAACTCAGCCGACAGACTGTTCCAAGATTCCACAACCCTTTCCGTAAAGTAGTACTTCCTCACATCCCTCCTGAACCTACCTTCTGTTAATTTCCATTTGTTTCCACGTGACCACAAATTGGTATTCAGGCTAAATAGAGGAGTGGAGGGAAAATGGAGGGGTTATAAAAGGAGCCATTTTCAAGGCAACAAGAGCATACATGAGAACAGCTGTCAAGAGAGGCAAGTATAAGTGACCAGTCTGGTTCTCTGAAAGGGTCAGGGAGGTATTAAGGGCTAAAAAAGATGGCCTTTATAGGGTACAAAGAAAAGCAGGAGGAGAAGCATGGGACGAGTACCAGGAGAAAACTAAAGAGGCCAACAGGGCACTCAGAACTGCAAAGGTAGGCACAGAGTTGCATATCGCAGAGGGGGTCAAGGGAGGGGAAAAACTGTTCCTTCAGATATATGAGAAAAACAAAAAATAACACGGGGAAATGTCAGGCTAATGGAGGGGGGCAGAGTAACAGAGGAGGACAGACAGAAAGTGACTGTGCTAAATGACTACTGCTGCTCAGTGTTCACTAGGGAGAATAGCAGACCCTTGTCGGAGAGCGGCATAAAGGCAACTGATAAAGAGGTCCCAAAAATGAAACTGCAGAAATTTACCTGAAAGAGAATCGAAAAGGGGCTAGCAGCCCTATAGGTAAACAAGGCCACAGGACTGGATGGGATGCATCAGATGGCACTAAGGGCACTGCCATCAGTGTTAGCGGAACCCCTGGTGGGGCTACTCAACAGCTCTATGCAGCAAGGGGTGGTTCCCAGGAACTAAGGATGACCGATGTGGTTCCGCTGCACAAGGGAGGGGACAAAGAGCATCTGGGAAACTATAGACCCATCAGCCTTACCTACATGGTCGGGAAACCACTGATCAAAGAGTGGAATACCTAGAGAAAACCAGACTTCAGGATAGTACACAGCACAGTCAAAGAGGTTTTGTCAGACCAAGCTGATAGTACTTTTTGACTGGGTAATCAAGGCAGTTGATAAGTGCCATGCTGTACATTTACTCTGTTTCAACTTCAGCAAGGCGTTCAACTCTGTGCCACATCAAAGGCTGTTGAAGAAGATGGGGAATCTGGAAACAGCTAAGGAAATAGTAAGGTGGGTAGGCAGCTGGTTAGAGGCGAGGCAACAGACAGTTGTGGTGAATGGGGTCAGCTCAGAGGAAAGAGAGGTCACTAGTGAAGTACCACAGGGATCTGTTCTAGGCCCAGTTATCTTCAATATGTTCACAAGCGACATGAAAGAGGGAATCCAGGGCAAGTTATGTCTATTCGCAAATGACACTAAACTCTGCCGTAGGGCTGACAAAAAGGAGAGGATAAGGGAACTACAGAGAGACCTGCAAAGGTTGGAAAACTGGTCCAAAGTACGGCAGCTAGAATTCAATGCCAAAGTGCAAAGTTATGCACTTAGGGAACAAAATCCCAGAGCACAGTATTGAATTGGGGGTGAGCTGGATACAACATCAGAGGAAAGAGACCTAGGAGTCATCATTAGTGACTCCCTTAAACAAACCAGCCAATGTCACAAGACCTTCGGCAAGGCTAACAGGATGCTGGCGTACATCGGGAAACAGTTTGACAGTAGAAGGCAGAAGGTACTTTTACCACTGTATAGGTCGCTGGTGAGGCCCACCTGCAGCACTGTGCTCAGTTCTGGAATCCCCATTTAAAAAAAAAGCAGAGAAAGGCTATAGAAGGAACAGCGTAGGATGACCAAGATGATTCAGGGCCAGGAGGGCAGATCCTATGCGGATCAGTTAAAGGTACTGAACGTGGATTCCCTTGAAATCAGAAGAGAAAGGGGGATATGACAGAGACCTTCAAGTTCCTGAAAGGAATGAACTAGGTGGACTGTGAGAAGCTATATGCCAAGAACAGATAAGATAGAGATAAGGGGTCACGGCTGGAGGTTATTTACTTTTTCTTATTTGAAATTTGTCATCTGGGTAGGACCCAAGAGCATAAACATTTTCAAGGGGGACCCAAGAGATGTAAACAAAGGCAACAATACAATATCTGCAATGTGGACACAAGTCACCCACCACTCTCCCCCACTTCCCCTTTGACCTGGAGTCTGCCCCTACCGATTGATCATTGTCTTTTGATACTGTAACTACTGTTGTTTACTGCTTGCTGTCTGACTTGGGCTGGATCTCTCCACCCTTGAATTTTGTTACTTGTCCTCTTTTCAACATTGTAATATTGCTCTGTTCTCATCTTTCTTGCATCCCGTTATGTTATTTCGTTTTTGATGTGGAGCCTTTGCACAGGAGTCCTTGACTCAAAGGTTGTAATTCCGATTCTTTCGATAAATAAATAAAATACACGATAAATATGCAGTACATCAGAGTACACAGTAATTGGTCAACACTAAACTTGCACAATGATCCCCCTTGTGGCTCCCCCACCCCCCCCACGAGGATTTTCCACAACACGGTGGAAACACTGCCAACCACCTAATGTGCTCTTGCTCAATCAACTTGTGGGACCCCAGCTCGTTCTCCCACATGCTCCATCACCCCTGGTATCACAACCGCTGGTGCTCCTACCCCTTCCCAGCGATAGTAACCAATCTCATCACCCGTAATTCACGCTGTACTATTGCTCCGACACCCTTCAGGCAACAGCACCCTACTCATCCTGGTTGCAACCAGCCTGGCACACTTCTTCCAGTCACCCTGTTAACCCACCTCATACACACCCTCCCAGTCCCTATAACACACGATATTAAACCCTCTAACTCCCAGTCTAAATGCACCTCACCAAAACTGCTCAGGCTAGCTCTACTCAGACATGCTCTCCTCCTACTGTTGCTATCTGGAAACATCCACCCCAACCCTGTACCACCACCCTCACCACTGTCTCTTCCAACGGCAATAGTGGTAGCCTCCGGCTGGCCACACTAAATGTCTGCAGCCTTCAAAAAAACTCACCCTCCCTACAGGGCTGGATTGCCCAGCACACACCAGATGTCTTGACACTATCTGAGACCTGGCTCTCGGATAAAATACCCGACAGAGCAGTCACCCTCAGTGGCTACACCATATCTTGCCGATAGGTTCAGCAAGAGGGGAGACGGATGTGCCATCTATGCAAGATCCTCCCTTCACTCCCTGGAGGTCCACACTCCAACACCTATGCACGGAGCACAGACCCTTACAGTTAAGCTCAGCCTAGGCAGACCGGGTAAAGCCCTTTACCTTGTGGCAGTTTATATTCCCCCTGCAACCAAAAGCCCACCTTCAATTCAGTCCTGGACAGTATCTCCCACCTCCCACCTAGGAGTGAAGTTATCCTAATGGGAGATTTCAATATCAATTGACTCTCTTCTGCTTCCTCCCTCTGCAAATACTCAGCCCTAACTTACGACCTTACCCGGGTCGTCAAAACCCCGACCAGACTGGACTTTAGAATGGGCTCCTCTACTCTTATAGACCTAATCGTCACCAACAGGCCTAATAACATCTCCCAAGTCACTGTGCTCCCAGACTCTATTAATGACCATTCCCCTGTGACCTGCCTGTGGTCCTCAAGAATTCCCCCCACCCTCCCAAAATGTCACTATGCATCGACGCCTGAAAAAAGGAACCTTAGCACAGTTCAACTCTCACCTCACCTCCTGTGACTGGTCCCTTATTCACACATCCCAATCCGTGGACGCTGCTCTCAGCTACTTTATTGCCATCTTCAACATGGCCTGTGACAAATTCGCACCCTACTCCAAACAAGTAGTAAAGCAAAGAAACACCCCTTGGATCTCCCAAGCTCTACTAGACCAAATGCACCAGAGGGATAATCTATGGCATAAGGCCCTTAACTCACAACTGCCACGGGACAGGCAACTGTACAGAGAAGCCAGAAACAGATGCACATGGGCCACCCTGCAAGCCAAAGCTGCTTACTACAAACATACCCTCACTTCCTCCTGGGGCTCAGGGCATAAATTCTGGAACAATATCAAGGAGCTCTGCAGGAAAACGGTTTCCCTACACCTACTCAGCTTACAGTAGATGGGGTTATCACCCAGGACCCTAGTGCTATCTCGAACGCCCTCAACACCTCCTTCTCTGATCGCTCTCATATTCTCCCACCAAACTACTTTGACCCTACCACCCACCGTCACCTCAGCACCCACCGTCATCCCCCCCTTTTAGACTAAGAGTCATCTCTTGCAAAGAGGCAAAACGCTATCTTGCCATGGCTCTGGAGAACTCCCGTTATAGCTGTGACTCCCTGGACCTCAAACTCATTCGGCTTTCACTGGACGTGACAATACCTCATCTCCCCAAAAATCCTCAACCTGTCTTTATGCCTCAGCCAATTCCCCTCAGCCTGGAAGAGAGACGTCATAACCCCTGTCCTGAAGAGTGACAACCCCACCACCTCAAGCAATTATAGACAGATATCCATCCTACCACCCTTCTCTAAGGCCCTTGAAGAAATAGTATCTGATCAACTAACTGGCTACCTAACTACACATGACCTGCTCGGCCAAGAACAACACCGTTTCCGGAGGGGCTACAGCACCACCACCCTCACCGAACTCACTACTTACATTCATGAAGCCCTCGAACAAGGCTCCATGGCTGGGGCTCTGTACGTCGATCTGACCAATGCATGTGAGACAGTCAGCCACGAGCTACTACTCCAAACCCTTCCAACCTTTAACTTTGCACCAGAGGTCACCGACTGGTTTAAAGATTATCTCTCAGATCAGACACATCAAGTCAAAATAAACACAACACTCTCCACTAGCCAACTGGTTCGTACTGGTGTCCCACAAGGGTCAATACTAGGCCCTCTACTTTTCTCACTCTTCCTTAACTCCCTCCCCAAATCCTGCAGAGGTCAGAAGCTGCTCTATGCAGATGATGCGGTAGTTTTTTTTTTTGTTTGTTTTTTTTAAACACCCCTATCCTATTTCTCTTCAATCTGCACTGCAGGGCTTCTTTAAGGAGTTTGAAACCTGGTTCTCAGAACACCGTCTCATAATCAACTACACGAAAACGAAGTCCATGATCTTTGCCCACCGCCAAAGCACCCACTGCCATGCCCCTCTAGTTGTAATGAACGCCCATAGCTCAACACTAGAGCAAGTCTCAGATTTCAGATACCTTGGAGTTACCTTGGACACCTGCCTCTCCTACCACTCGCACATACAACATGTCTGCTCCTCAATTAATGCAAGACTGGGGATCCTTTACAGGCATAAGCACTGCCTACCCCCCTCAGGCCATGCATCTTGCCGTGTCCTCATCTATTCTATCTTTGGTGGACTACGGTATAGTTATTTATGGATCTGCCGATCAAACTGCCCTATGTAGCATCAACATCGCCCTCAACAAAGCCTGCCAGCTAGTCACTGGATGTAACAGGCTAACTCACACCTGTGCGCTCTATCAACAGACTGGCTGGCTAAATTTCCAAGGCAGGCTTAAGTATTTTACCTGCCTCCTTGCCAAAAAGATACAACTGAAGTTGGCCCCTACCGGCCTCCAACCACTTATCCGCACAGCCCCCCAAAGAAGGATGCAAAGGCACTCAGCTAACCCCACCCTTCTAGTTCCCCACTGTAGAACCTCTTTTAGGCAAAGATCCTTCCGCTACCGTGCCTCCCTGTGGCTAAACAGCCTACCGTCCTCCATCTCCTTGGCCCATAGTCTCAACCTATTTAAATCAGGCCTCAAAACCCTACTCCTTGACTCAGTAACCTGCGACTGTAACTAAAATCCCTCACAGTACTCTCCTCCCCCTTCTCTGTCCCTCTTTCCAGAGATAGGTGGTTCTCGGGAGCCTCCTCGACCTCTGCTAACAACCTGTAGCTAATATTTAGCTTGTTGCTAGCCTCTCTTATATGTCTCTATTTTTCCCTATCCCCTGTGCTGTCTTTTTTATGACTCTGGGTCGCTCAAGATCCTACGAATTTGTACCCTGTCATAACTCTGACCCAGGACATTCTGTATGATTCCAGCTTGATGTAACCCTAATAATAAGTGTAAGCCAGGACTGTGTGACCTGTACTAATTCAATATTATTGTATATGTATTGTATTGCATTTCCTCTGTACTTTTACTTTTATCTGACATGGAGCCTTTGCAAAAGAGTCTATGACTCAAAGGATTGTAATTCTGACTCTATTCAATAAACAACAAACACTGACAATACAATACATCAGAGTACAAAGTAATCAGATAATATTACACTTGCACATTGACAAATCCAGACAGGATTTTTTAAACACCATTATAAGCATATTTTGCGAACTGATGCAGTATAGCGAGGCAGGTAAATTATTCCAAGATATGTCTTTATAAATAAAAGAACACTGGCCCAGGAAGGAATGGAAGAGTGAGGGTCTTAGGAAATTAGTGTGAGCAGATCTAGTACTCACAGAACCAGTACTGCTGCTAACATAAGTCAAGGGTAAAAATCTAACATGACCTTTTAGGAAGCATCTAAAACTGATTAGGGTGAAATACGCAAACGCATTAATCAAATGAAGGCCAGCCCACATGTTTGTAAAAGGTGCCGTGATGTGAACATCTGGGGCCGGAGGCAGCAAATCCCCATATGGAATTGTATAGGATATTAAGTCTTTGCAAGTCCCTGACACTGGCAGTGGCACAGACTTGAAGTCCGTAGTCCAAGAAGGACAGGAGTAGGGACTGATCCAGGACTTTCTTAGAATGAGTGGACACACAATTTTTTTTCCCCCTTCTGTTTATCCCCTCCCTACTGTCTGGCTTGCCCCGACCCTTCGGGGCATCCAAGGAGTCATCCTCCTACCACGCACCCACCAGGACTCACCCCTCATTCCTCCATGGAGCTCCGGTTCCCCGAAATGGGACGAGGCAGGGACTGTCACCCATAGGTCTTCATCTCGGTCAGGTCGAGTGTGGTGGTACTGGGTGAGCAGGGCACATCGGAGGCACACTCTGGGAAACCGTCTTCCCCGAGCCAGCAGGTGTTTTCGTTTCGTCCCTCCTTCAGTGTGTAACCCCTAACGTCCATAGGCGCTTATGCACCAATGTCCACACACCGTGAGAGCCACCCATTCCCCTGTAATTAGAGGGCTTGCAGTACTCCGAGCCTCCGCTTGGAGTCAGACAAGTGTGCGGTTGTGGCCGCAACCCTCCCCGGAGAAGGCAAGGTGTCGGACTCTCAAGCCCATCTCCCCCCCGGCTGACCCACCAGCGACCTAAGTCCGCTCCCAACCCCGGGTTGCCGGCCTAGAGCGAGGTGTGGCATCCAGTGCCTCAACTCTCAGCACCACCGGGCCGGCTATGACAAACAATATTTTACCCTACAAAGCTGACCAAGGAAAGTGTGAATTGACTTAACAAGCGTGGAGATATGTTCTTTGAAAGTCAAGAGTCTGGTCTATAGTAAAACCAAGATACTTTTAATTTTCCACTCACTCCACAAAGGTGCCCCGTAAAGCTTTAATTAAGTTAGAGGGGGTAAAGCCTTTAATTTTTGTTTTATTCCAAAGTGCATATACTTGATTTTACCAAAATTCAGTAGAAGGCCATTGTTCAACAACCATTTTTGCACCAGTTCAAAGTCAGGCTGCACGTATTTGATTGTCACAGATATTAGATACCCCTCTACACAAAGCAACATCATCCACGTACATAAAAAGCAGCAACTGTAGTAGTAGCTTTATTTATTTCTGGCGCCCTTCCTCAGTGGCCCAGGGTACCAATACAAAAAATAATATGCATCCACACTCATCTACTACATAAATAAAATAAAATTCACACCACAAACAATAATAATAATAATAACAATATGGTACGAAGAGCTATGCAATGTTTAGGTGAGATCATTTAGGAAAGCACTAAACAAACTAGGTCCCAGAATTTATGCCTGGGGTATTCCGGTAGTAATTTTGATGAGTGGAAAGGAAATGGAATTCAAAGATACTAAGATCTGCCAGTCAGGTAATTCTGAAACCAGCATAAGGCAACTATAGAGAGACACCAAGAGCCCACAGCGTGCAAGCAGATGACCATGGTGCACCAGATCAAATGCTTTGGAAAGATCCAGAAAGACTGCACTGACCGTGTCGCCACTGCCCAAGGCCCTGTGAAGATCATTACTGACTTTAAGCACAGCTGTGAGCGTGCACTGATTATCTCGAAAACCATGCTGGCAATGTGCTAGCAAATTGCCGGTATCCAAGAACTCCTTAAACTAGTCAACAATAGTCCTCTCAAGGACCTCACACAGTGAGGCAAGCCGGGAAATTAGTTGGTAGTTTTGGTCACAGTGCGCTCTCTGAATTTAAAAATAGGGGTCACGGCTGCCTACTTTCATAACCTCAGGACCACGGCAGTAGCTAACAGATGGTTGTAAAAAGGGCACAGAGGATGGGCCAGTACATCAATAACAAAGGAAGGGAGAGAGTTTTACATTGATATTGTCCAACCTCATTCTTATTTCTAAGTTCATATTCATAAGGTACTTCAAAGTTTCATCTACTATCAGTGATCAAAAGTTAAAACCAGCATCAGAACCACCATAGCTAGTCCAAAGCTACTCAAGGTTTGATAGATCAGCCAAAGGAGCAATTTTTGCAGCTCCACAAAAGGTGATACTGAGCTCTGCATCAATTTCAATCGAATATCTCAGACTGCCTTTTTCAGTAGTCAGAAATGGTACTGCTGTAGAACTGGTCTTTCCCATGAGATTATTTAGTATTTGTCAAGTTGCCTGTTGACCATTTGAGAATGAAATTATGAGCTGAAATAATATTTCATTTCTGTTTTACTAACCAATTGTTCACATTTATTCATTATTTTTTATATTCAAGCAATTTTGAACTGGTACATTGTTTCCTAAAACTTTCCAAACACGGTCTGTCTCCTGTGACAATTGTACTAGACAAGAAGCGATTCATACCCGACTTCTATTTTTATAATGCAAGTGACAGACTGGGGCAAAAAGACTGCAAACCATGTTAAATTTGTGTGTAATATAATCCAACAACAAACTCTACCAAGGGGATGGCGTGCAGGAAGACCATGCAGGACGCCCAGTCAATTTGTGCAAAAGCATTCCTGAATTCATTAATGTTAAGATTACGAATGGATCTGGAGGTTACATGTACAGTATAGGAGAGGACCAAGCCCTACAAGGGCGCAAAAGCAAATAACCAGAGAGCAGTGACTTAAAGGGACCCTTGGGCCTCAGATCTTCCTTAGTTTAAAAAACACATTTTATGATTGCTCACATTCTGTAAATATTGGTGATGCAGCTGGTTGTTTGATTCTGATTCCTTTTTTCTTTTAAAAAGTGAAAACAAAGTACCCACCAAACTGGTGTTGCCACACAACAACGTGTCTGTTACATTCCTTGAACTGCCACAGCATCTTTTCTGGACTTAGGAACACCTCCAACACCAACTAGCTACTCACAATGCAGTGGGACGAAAGCAAACCATTGCATCATAAGTGGCTGCACTGTTTAGTTAGGGGTGTTCAGAATGTTCAGGAAGTATGCAACAAGAGCTGATCAATGATTTTAAACAACACTAAGCACTGTGTAATTACACTATTTACCATGCATTTCAATTCTACTAAGAAAGGAAGTAGATGGTCTACTATGTGTGTAAAATCCACAGTGCAAAGTCCCCTCTAGTCATTCTCAACTTTCGTTCTTTCCGCTCCCTAGACTCATCTTCCCTCCATACTGACCTGTCCAGTATTGACTGGACACAAATCACCACTGCCCCCTCTGTTAATGTAGCCCTGAGCTATTTCAGCTCGCAGTTCCTTGATGTCTAGGACCGGCATGCTCCATACAGAAATGCGAGGGTCTGTGGTAATCACCTCCCCTGGGTCTCTGCCAAACTTATCGCATGCCATAATGCAAGAGACCAGGCCTGGGCAGCATTTAAAACCTGTGGCACACCCCACGACCTTCAACACTACTGCTCACTTCACAATGGATGTACCAGAGCAATTCGTCTCGCCAAGGCAGAATACTTCCAAACCTCCTTCCATGAAAATATCAACAATCCATCCAAATTCTGGAAGGTTATCCATGCCCTATTCTCCCCTTGCCAGTTCTAAAAATTGGCACCCTTACTTTAGATAACTCCCCCCCCCCCCACCATGGCAGCTGAATTCAACAAATATTTCACTTCCTGTGCCTCCTCCTTCCTTGCCTCTCTTCCCATTGCCACCGGTGAGACTTTGTGTCCAATCTATAACACCTCCCACTCAAACCCCCTGTACCTCACGTTTCTCTTTAAAACCTGTACTCCCTGAGGACACTCTGTATGCTTTACTCACCCTGAATCCCCTGCAAGGGCAGAAGCCCAGATGGCATCGACTCTAAACTACTCCACCTTTCAGCTTACTCCATCGCTCAGTCTTTGACTAATCTACTGAACCTCTCCTTCTTACACGCCACTGTACCTAATGCCTGGAAGTCTGCTACTGTTATCCCCCTTCCTAAAGGAGGGGATCCCTCCACCCCCAGCAACTTCCATCCTATTTTCTTACTCCCCTTACTGGCCAAGCTCCAAGAGCATCTAGCCCTGGAGCAATTCGTCTCCTTCCTGGACTCTTCCTCCTTTTTCACCCCTTTCCAGTCTGGGTTCCGTAAACAACACTTCACCACCACCTCCCTTCTTTGGCTCACTGGCTCCATTCTCACAGGCATGGATCAGGGACGCATCACCTCTGCTATCTCTGTCGACCTGGCCAAAGCCTTCGACACTGTCTCCCACTCCTTTCTCCTGAGCAAGTTATCTACGGCTGGCCTCTCTGAATCAGCCACCAACTGGTTCAGGTCCTACCTATAGGCCGGTCCCAATCTGTCAGAATCAGTAACTCCACCTCCACTTCAACCCCCTCCCCATCAATACAGGTGTCCCCAAGGCTCAGTACTTGGACCAATACTATTTTCTATTTTCCTAAATGACCTTCCTAATGCCCGCATATCCTCATGTATCCAAATGTATGGAGATGACACTGTCTTATTCTCGCCCGCAAACTCCCCCTCTGAGATGGCTTCCTGCCTTCAGCAGGACTTTAACAATGTACAACACTGGTTCAATACAAACCAACTCTCCATGAACATCAAAAAAACGGTCTCTATAACCTTTGGATCCAGACAAAAGCTGTCCAGACTTGACCGCACCCCTACTTTCCATACCTTCTCTGGCACACTACTGGATGATGTCCCCTTCTTTAAGTACCTTGGGCTATGGCTTGACAAGTCTCTAGACTTCGGGGTACACGATGACGCTATCCACAAAAAATTACCCCCCCAAACTTGGTGCCCTTTACAGACACTGCAGTTGCCTGCCACTGCATGCAAGGAGAGAAACTGCCTAAACAATGATTCTCAGCATCCTGAAGGGGCACAGTTCTCAGCACATCTCTTATTCCCACCTCCCCTGCCCCCTCCTTCACTCCTTACTACTCTCTCTTCTCGCTCCCCTTCCCTAGCCCCCTTATTATTATGACCATCCTTACAAATAAACTAAGCACTTGTCTTTTTTCCCCTACACTTAGTCTACCATTCTGCCACTTTCTAGGTGTACTCCAACTGCTGATCTATACCTTACCTAGTTAGCTATTTTACCACTGTGCCCATGGAATTGTTCCCAGTGTGCTATATCATCACGATGCTGTGTGTCTCAATTCCCCCCCATTGTCATGCACTGTAATGAACTGTACCTTGTGTTTCACTTTTACGTATATTACTTGTAATGCTTTTCTTGATTTCCATTCCTATGTAACCCTTCCCCCAGGACGCTTCTGGAAATGAGCTGTTTACAGCTCATGTTGTCTTTCCTGGTGAAACCTTTTCAAATAAAGACAAATAAAGAAAAAACAAGTAGCAACATAAATGAATTGTAAAGAAAATAAACAATCATAAAATGTGGGGTTTCAACTACAAATGGTATGCATAATGGGTTGACAGTGTCTCTTTAAGCTATCAGGTAACGGATGAGCATGATGGATATGATTGGGTTTAGTGGTGCCTATCCAGTCTAGTAAGGACTCGGTACCAGCTTGTAGCTTAGTCTGCTAGCTGAAGACAGCACTCGCTTAAGGTTCAAGCTCTTAAGGTGTTCTATACATCTCCAATTTGCCTTATCATTCCAATTAATACTGGCATCACCCAAGAGAAGGATTTCTTTTGTGTTGTGTTTGGATTGCTTAAACTCAGACAGTAAAGCAAGTCCCTTCTCAGAGGAGCCTGAAGGAATGTAAACAGTACCTAACAATAGGTGCTTGGCACCCCCCAAACATAATACGACAGAAAGAAAATCACAGGATGAGTACTTATTAGTAAAATCATCAGTCACCACCGAAAGACAAGACTTGTAACAGAACCCCACCTCCATTTTCTTAGCCTATCATGCCTTAACAAGCAGTAGTTTGGATATCATCTCGATTTCTTAACTGGATATTCTGTTAGATAATCATATCTCAGACACTGTGACCAGATCGAAATTATTCCCCGGCACCCACCTTCTGAATTTATCTAATTCTGGTAATAGACTTCTAATGTTTACATAGATAATGGATAAAGTGTGTTTGGGGGTCACAGTGTCCAAATCAGGTTAATGAGGGGAAGGTTTAAAAAGAATGTGAGGAAGCATTTTACAGAAAGAGTGGTTGAGCCATGGAATGGGCTTCCGGCGGAGGCTGTGGGTGCCAAAACCATAAATAATTTCGAACACGGCTGGGAGGGGCCACCTGATGACTCAAGTGGAAGCGCACTGTGCTTCCATGCTGGTGACCCGAGTTTGGTAGCAAGTCCAGGTATATCAGGGTCGGGTTGCCAGGCTGAGAAGTGCCCCCTAGGGGAGCATGAGCCAGCCGGGGAAGATGGCCGGGACCTGGCACAGCAGCACGCCCCCCCCCCCCCACTGCAGTTAGCCAGGGAGCTTGGTCCCTCATGGGGGAGGGGGTCAGCCCAGTGCACACTGCTGATGTCTGAGGCCGGCAGAGGCTACACCCAATGTCACATGGTGGGGGGTGGGAAATGGAAGGTGGAGACATGGATAACAAAAGGGGATGCAGTGTAAGTGAAGATCCCACAGAGACAATACATCCTGCGGTACGATAGGATAACATGGGCAAACTGGATTGACCATCCATCTTTTTCTGCAATCATTCTCTATTTTTCTAAAAGGTCTTGCCACATAGCAATCATAGGAATGTTTTGTGTAAACTAATAGTTTGTGACCGCATTTTTTTGTCAGGACCAATGTAATATAGCAAAATGTTTTTTAAAACATTCTGAAAAACACTTGCTAGTGTGGACACAGCCGTAGTTTCCATGTGTCAATACACTTTTACGCACGGTGATATACATCAACAAACTAAACAGTAACGTTACTGTTAAAAGTGTCGATGCATATCAGCATACTGGAGACTAACATACTGTATGTAAACTGTACTAACAGGACTTATCCTTATGAAGTTGATCTTGTAGCAAAGAACATATTTAACATGCTTCCACTGATCAGCTAAATGACAACGGGCATCAGCCTTACTGAATATACCTTGTACCTACTATATCCCTTACCCTTTCTTCATTCCTCATACTATATAGGTACCTTTATTGCACCAAAGGTGCTTAGTTTCGGTAACAGTAAACACCACAGATACATAGTCTCAGAATGAATACATATTACTCTGAGGTTCAAATACCAGTAGAGGCTCACCTAACGGACCCCTCCCCCAAACCTCCTTGTGTTACCTCCCTTCCACTGCTCTGCATGCCTATCTCGTCCATTCTTTCCCACCGCCAGTTCCTTATGTTCCCAGCTCATAAGGCATCAACAAATTCATTATAAATGGTTACCACTCTAGGTACCAGCCTGTGTTATCTAACAGTGCATTGACTATCTGAGTAAGTTTAGCCTCATACTAGCCCTGTCAATTATCCATACGAGACGCTACTCCTCTGTAACCTGTAGTGCACATTATCTTATTCTGAATACTGTAGTGATGAGCTCATATTATGTACAATGCAAAGAACAATTCTTACTCTGTAAGAGTAAGATCTTGTAACCCTCTTGATAATTATACACATTTTATGCTTGATCTGTACTTGCTGATGCATATACTGTTCTGCACCTTATATAAACTCTAGTGTATGTATGATTATGTCTAGAAATGAATATATTTATGTGGTTATGTACTTCTATTGTGTACTTTACTGTCCAGGTCCACCTCGAAAATGAGTTTCCTCAACTGTGTTTAGCCTGGTTAAATAAAGATTTTATTGATTGACTGATTAATATTTCTTGGATTGACTGATTAATATTTCTTGATCCTTTGCCAAAAATGGGAGAAAATAATTTCCTAAATAGCTGCTGTCAAGTACCTGCAGATTCATTTATTTTTATTTTATATTTTGATAACCAGGTAGGTGCACTGGTGCCAGGTGCCTTTTTTCAGGCACGACCCAGTACTATAGTTACTAGATGCACTCATGGTACTTCTTCAAGAAGGACCCCAACTTTTTTCTAGTCTATTATTCTACTTATAAACATTAATTACACATGCTCATACTTAGTTATTCACATGAAGTCCTTTGACAGTTTTCATGCGATACATGACAGTAACTAGAAATGACATAGATGAGCTCATATTAAATAAACACAAGCCATTTCATGTGAATCTAGATGGAATTCCCATTAGTTACATGGAATGCATTTTTTGTTTAGTTTACTGTCACATTTTAGTGAAATGTTCAGCTGGTGGAATAGGACTTTTCTTACAGCTGTACTGCACTTTTAGTCTCACCATCACCAAAAGCAGCACAAATTCCAGACAATCTGCTCACCTCCTGCCACTGACTGCGCAAACCCTCCCCCTCGTGGCAAGGAATGGTAAATATTACCAACACTGGAGTTACTGGCAAGACCACACAAGTACGACAGTCCATTTGCATATACTGTAAATCTATTCAATTCTGCGTAATGAATGTTCACACTGTCAGCTGTTCACACAGACTCACAGCAAACAATTTTTGCGCACTTGGGATTTCACGTGATCAGCTGATCAACTGTCAAAGCCAACTTAAACAGTCAATTAGCTGATCATTTGTTCTTGTGGTATTCCCGTTACCTTGCTAGCGATTACAGTTAGAAGCCTGTTACCTCTAAGATGTCTCTAATCAAGTGGCTTCACTCCCCAAAACCAAAGACTTTTAAAAGAGATTTCTCCTACTTTCAGACATCCCAAACTGACCCAGATATACTCAGTTTGACAGCTGGGATTTCGAAGACAATAACAGAGTCTGTTACTACAGAGTTGTCCACTTATGCTGCTGCCATCAGTTCCCCTCAAAAAAAATAAATAAAAAGAACGCACACAATATGCTCCCTATTCACCACAAGTCCATTCTGTGGTCGCATGGCATGCAGCGGTACATGGTGTAATGAATGCTATTCATTTTTTAGAAAGCAAGCATAAATCCAAAATAAATGACGGTACAGTCTGCAAATTTAAGACCGATTACTTGTTAAAGTTGAAGGATGCCCTGGACCCTTCTCAGCTTCCACCTGAGCTATCGGTAAAGTCTTGGGTTTGTCCTACACTCCTCCCAGAAGACATTGAGGATGAATTAAAAATAACTGTGTGATCACGGAGTTCTGAGGGAGCAGTGATAAATGGCGGAGTATTGACAGCAATAGGTTCATAGGTGTTTTTCGAGTTCAGGAGGCTGAAACCTATTAGGAACTCGCCACCTTGTTAACAGTGAAGTAATATTTGGCTGTTCCCATGTAATCATCCAATCCGCTCTTGAAAGCTTGCATATTCGCACTGTTAACAACATTGCTTGGTAATCCATTCCATAGAGGAATGATTCTCTGTGTGTAAAAATTTTTCCTTTTATATGTTCGGTTTACTTCACCTATTAATTTTATTTAATGTGATCTTGTTTTGGTAGGGCCTTTGTGTCTAACTAACCCTATGGTTTCCATTACAAATTCATTTTGTATAGCATTACAAGAAAGACAGAGATCTCCTCTTTGTCTCATGTAATCCACAGAGTATAGACCCAGTTTGTTTAATCTCTCTCCATATTCAAGGTGCTGCATATTATGGACTCGTTTTGTAACTTTTTGTTGTACTCCTTCTATCATTTTCTTTTTCTTTAATGTGACTGGCGCACAAAAAGGTGAACAGTAATCAAGGTGCAGCCTAACCAGGCTGGTATATAGGGGTATTATAACTTCTGGTTCCTGGCTCTTTATATTTTTAAAAATACAGCAGATTATTTTTTGGCATTTATAACCATCATATCTGTATGGGAATCAAATTTTAATTTGTTGTTTATTACCCCAAAATCTTTTTCAGTTACTGCCTCAGTTAGGTCTATGTTGTTTATTTTATAGGTAAATAAAGGATTGTTTAACCCAAGGTGCATAACCTTATATTTTGTTTAGTTAAAAAACATTTTGTTTTCTATAGCCCACCATTGTAGTTTGTTTAAATTCTCCTGAAGGTTATGAGCATCTTGCAAGTTATTTATTATGCTTCCAATCTTGCAATCATCTTCATAGTTTGCTGCCCATGCATTACTATCAACCTGCAGAGTAGAGATTGGAATATTAAAAAGAGTCAGGCCTAAGATGGATCCCTGGGGGACTCCACTTGTGACCAGGCCCCAGGTAGACATATGTCCCCTGATTACCACCCTTTGCTGTCTTTCACTCAGCCAGGAAATGATCCACCTTATAATATTGTTATGTAGTTTGACTTTGATTAGTTGATCAATCAGGATACTGTGACTCACGGTGTCAAATGCCTTCGAGAAATCCAAGAAAACTGTATCAATTGAACATCCTTTATCTGCAGCTGCACTGATCGGTTCAAAAAAATTAAGTTTGTCAAGCAAGATCTCCCATTAAAGAAGCCATGTTGATTAATGTCTAGTTGCTCATTTAGTATGATATGTTTTACTATGTAGTGCTGTATTAATCTTTCCAGTAGCTCACCTATTGCCGAGGTCAAGCTTATTGGCCTAAAATTACTTACATCTTTTTTGCTTCCTGATTTGTGAATCAAAGTTATGTGAGCTTCGAGATCCATCCAGGAATAATCTTTTCTTCTTTGATGGATGCGTTAAAGAATAGTGTTAGTGGGCCCAGTATTTATTTTTTTATTTCAAAAATAAATTTTGGATGTATGCCATCAGGACCTGCAGAACTATTTTGTTTAAGATTCAGTACTGCCTCATAGACTGCTTGTTGATTAAATGGGGGAAGATCTTCCTTTAGGTCTATTTGAGTGTTGTTCATGTTGTCCTGTTGTTTGAAAACACTAAGAAAATATTTGTTGAACTCCTCGGCCATATCCTGCTCTTCACTTGTAACACCGTTTTCTGTTTCAATGGGTCCAATACCCGCATGACCTCCTTTCAATGATCCAATGTAATTATAAAACTTTTTTTTTATTATCTTTGGTATCAGTTGCTAGTTTTATTTCAAGATCTTTCTTAGCTTTCCTTATTGCAGTTTTGGTTTTGTTTGCTTCTTTTTTTAAATAAGAGCCAGTTTTCTATTGTGGGTTGTTTTTTTTATTTTACATACATTCTCCTCTTTTTTATGCCTTTTTGGAAATTTTTCCTCCACCATAGTGGGTTTCTACCCTTGCTGTGATATTTTACTACATGAAGGTACACAATTATTAATATAACATTGGAGTTTGTTTATGATTGTTTAACCTATTTTGCTTACTCACTTATTGTTCAGATCAGTTTTCCAGTCCCATGTTTCAAGATATTGTCTTGTTTTGTAATAGTCTGCCTTGAAGAAATATTTTATTTTTGTTTTACCCTGCATGATCTGTCTTGTGCTATCTATATCTAGCAAAACCATTTTGTGGTCGTTGTCACCCAGAGGAATTGTTACTCTAGGTTCAGTTATAACTTCAGTAATGTTAGTTAGAACGAACTAGGTCTAGAACGTGCTCTTCCCTTGTCCCCTGTTGGACAGTTTGTTCTAGGCTGTGTTGTATAGCAGCTTCAATAAACCTTGTCTCAATGTTACCAGCTCCTTGTAGTGTAGTCCAGTCTATTTTAGGAAGGTTAAAATTGGCTATAAGAATAAAATAAAAAAAATAGCCATTGGTACTGTAAAATTCACCAACACATAGCTGTTATGTGAAAACGGTGGTTCTCTCACATTCTCACGTCAATGGTCCTGGCTGTTTATTTATTTATTTTTTTAAACCAAATAGTGTATAGTAAATGGAAAGGGACAAAGGCAGCATGTAAACACCTGAGGACTTTCATGAGCTCAAGGAACAGTTCTTAAAAACAGCCACTGCAGCAGCTGCTCAAGAGCTCATTCCAGCAGAGCTAATACTAACTTTAGATAAAAACAGGGCTGAATCTCATCTGTTGTTCCGAATGGACCATGGATGCTGCTGGTTACTGGCAAGTTGCAGGCCTCAGCAACAAACGCCAGGTCATTGCTATTTTGTGCAAAACATTATCCAGCCATCCATTACCTTCCACCCCAGATCATCTATAAAGGGTAAAATTCCATACAGCCAACCCACCTACAAATCCCCTTCAACTGGAACATCAGAAAGTCTGAGAATCACTGGGCCAACTCAGACACGACAGTGTAGTACATTCAAGAGGTCCTTGTACCTTATATCTCCACCATTAAAAAAACAAAATGATCTCCCGAAGGAACAGCATGCCATGTTAAGTTTTGATCTGTTCTGTGGACACACTACAGAGGATGTTACAAAAATAATAAAAGACAACCACATTATTCAAGTATTCATCCTCCTCCCCTGTACAGGGTTGGGATGTATCCATGAATAAAGTATTCAAGGGTGAACTGAAAACACAATTTGCAGATTGATATGCTAACAAACTCAGAAAGCAACTGTCTAAGGGTGTTAGCAACTCTAAAGTTAGTGTGGACTTATGAATGGCACCTCCCAAAAAAAAGAATGCGAAATGGATAGTGACAAGTGTTGTCAAGCTCAGTGCATGCACTGATGTATGCCTCAGTGGTTTAGAGCAGGCTGGGATTACCAAACCATACAGCGACTGCTTAAGGCGCAAAACAGTTACAGTATTCTTTCTAAGCACTGCATTTTGAGCAACAAAAATAACCTTAACGTCATGATTTGTCTCGTTTTGCAGAGTGAGAGTGTCCAAAATGGCGAGGGAGCAGAAGACTAGAGACCGGCTTGTATACAACCAACTGAGAACACTTGGAATGTTATTGTTTATTTATTTTTTTCTATTTACACAAGCTTAAATAAAGTGCATTTGGAAAATCAAACTGCAGTGTGTGCTTTATTACTGAAACACCACAGTTTGATAAAATGGAGCACAACAAAAACAGTTAAAACATTTTTGCGAGCCTGGACTGGTGGCATAGAGGGATGAGGCACCAAGCACCTTACCTCTTACCACGCTGGCGAACCGAGGTCAGGAATGAGCTTGGGTCACCAGGGGTAGGCTGGCAGGGGAAGAGGACTGAGCATCCAGAGAAGAGCTTTCCTCTCCGGGGGTGGGGAGGTTCACAGACTCCGCCATTGGCTACCCCCGGGTGGAGGCTTGGAGGTAGCAGCAGCAGCAGCAGCTCGAGCAGCAAGGTAGGGAGCAGCTGCAATTGCAGGGTCTGGTGGGCACTCTTTAAATGCAAAGAAATTTAGGCCATCTGGACAAACCAGCCAAACGCGTTTTTAAAATTCAAAAATTCTTCTCACTTTCATTGCTCATTCCAAACAGCATGCCCTTCATCAGAGCCTACCGTTTCATCCTAGGTTGGGCCTCTTCAGGGAAGAGAGTTTCTCTCATTCTTTCAATTCTTTTTTGTTATGAGAATGATTTGTTATGACTTATGGGATGAGCAATAAAAGTGAGAAGAATTTCTGAATTTTAAAAACACACATGGCTGGCTTGTCCACAGGGACTAAATTTCTTTGCATATTCCAAGAGGACTACACGGCAATAACCTGCGTAATTCAGTATCAACGCATGTAATACCCCCATTCCATGTAACATTTCACTGCATTTTAATATGCATAAGATGATAAGCACCAACTAATAAGTTAGAGAATAAACTAAAGCAGCAATTATGGAACACATTAAACATATCAGAAGAGAATTAGAGATGATGCAGCTATCTTGCCTTACCAAGGAGTTATCCTTGAAGAGGAGGTTCTCAGGTTTAAGGTCTCTATGAGCAATGTTTAATGAATGACAGTGCTGCAAAGCCAGAGCTATCTGAAAGAAGGCAGAAACAATTACGTTCAACTAACATTATTACTAACAAGGTACCAAGGTTTCTGTTTGGCTCCATGATTCAGTGCCTACATGTAGAGCCACTTCAAGGTTCGTTATTAGTTACTTGGTTGGTTGTTCCCTGATGTAGTACCATGCACCTTTCTGTTATGAAAGTTAATAGGGGTACTACGATATAACTCTTATGGTAGGAGCCTTGTCTCGCAAAAGTTTGGGCATGAGGACCACAAAGCCATGATATGCAGTCCTGGCAGCCCAAACCAGTGCGATATGATGGTCCTATTCCATAAGTGCCACATCTCAGTGCCCCTATTAAATTATTAAAGGGGAACAGTCAGCAATAAGAGCCCCATACACAAGGGTGGGGCTAATCCCATCTGCACTTTGTGTGCAAAAAAAAACCAACATTTTTTCTTTACTTACTGTTTACTGCAGTATAGTAGATTATATCAGTCTGATTTTGCTGACTTGCAAGGTAACATTTCTGTTAACTACAAATCCCAGAATCCTCTGTAGCCGACATCTGAGGAGGGTTGTAGCAGTGGGAGATACAACAGCCTGCAATGTACATTAGAGATTTTGTAAACTCCAATTAGACATCTGTCAGTCTCGGTGTTCTCTCGGGGCTAAGTACAGTCCTCTGTGACAGTACTTAGCTCAACAACTGTCTTTTACCTGAACCCAAATGTAATTTTACTTATCCTGTCTATTACATGCCTACCTGTACTGTTGTACTCTTGCATCTACTGTCTGTTTGTCTGTATATAAATGCATTGTTACTTGACTTGTGTAATACAGGTCCACCTTGTAAATGAGCTTGCTCAATGGAGTTCGCCTGGATAAATAAAGAATTTGACTGATTGATTGATTGATTGATTGAACAAAGACAGCAGGACCTGCAAAACAAAGATCTGCTCTTATAAAAACTCTAACATGTACTGCAGGCTATCAAATCTCTCACTGCTGCAGCCCTCCTCCGAGGTCAGAGGCAGGGCATTGGCTTGTTCACATTGGAGCTCTAATATGAAAAGAAGAGAGAACCTTTTTTCCATAAAGATAAAAGTGAGAAAATAGCCAATTTAGGCAGAAAGAAATTTTAACTTCTCAGATTTATCATGGGGGATGTGCACTGGACTCTGTTGCAGTAGCACCCCTCATTAGAAATTTGATTTGAACTTTGTGAGTAAAACAAGGGTAGAGTGGGCAAGTTTGGGAATCTGTTTAGAGTTCAGTACCCCTGTAGCATGCTTCCTTTGATCACCTGTGAATGTTCTAGGTGGAAGAACTTTACTTTAAAGGAGCAAATTTAGGCAATGCAGTCTATATAACAGTACCCACTGCAGGCACTTCATAGTTAGGATCAAACCATGGGGTTCCAACTTTAGCATCTGGTGGTTTGGCTTGTTCACACTGGAGATCTAATAGAAAGACAAAGATAATGCCTTTTCAATGGTGATAAGACAACAGCGAATTCAGGCAGAAAGGCATTTTAATGTCTCAGATTTACCATTTGGGGGTGCACACGACTCTGTTAGTTTGCTGTCATCTAAGCAGTCTGACATGAATGCGGAGTAGTTTAATGTATAGTGGCTCTTTATATTAGCCCCTTCTCTAGACTGCCATCAGTTTTTCACAAGACTTCAAGACGCAGAGGCATAAAGTAACTGTGTTGACAATAAAAAGTAATCTTCTAAAGGATTACGCGTTGACAAAAAAATTTTGCTCTTTGGAATTTGCCTCTTCTTTAAAAAAAAAAACTTTTACTTTAAATGTGTTATACATGAGTATTTACCAATTTATTGTGTTGTGAGGGGCACACTGTGCAGTTTTTGACCCGGATACTCCCCCAGACTAAAGGTCTCGCATGTTTTTGTTACCCAAACTCACAACTTTAAACTGGTGGAAGAACTTCCCTGAAAACCCCATGGATCAACATATGGCTTTTTTTCTGGCCTTATTGAAACATGATGTCCTGAAAGTAGGAAGTTACTGTACTTTAAATCTGAGTTTATTTGACATTACTCAGCTTGAATCAGACACAACCGCTGGAACTCCCCCCCCCAACTATTTTTAATTAAATCGTCTGAAAACATTTTTCATTTGGCATCACAGTTTATCAATACAGTCTAGCCCAGAGCTGGCCCGGTGGTGCAGAGGGCTGAGGCGATGGATGCCTTACCTCGCGCCACGCCGGCAACCTGGGTTTGGGAACGGACACAGGTTGCTCGGGAGTCAGCCGGGGCGAGGAAGGATTGAATGTCCGCTGACAGCTCTCCTTCCTCGGGTGTTGGGGTCAACACAGGTGCAATGCTAGAAAGGGATGGACCCACACACAGGGTGCAAGACTAGCTCCACGGAGGTGGAGACAATCGCCCCGCCCACTGCATGTGTGTGGGTTCGGAGAGAAGACGGGAAAAGGATTGGAGCTGGCAGGCTCCATGATGGCAGGCTGCACCTGCGCCTCCCCACTGGCAATCTAGATTTTGGCTTCCGGGGGTGGGGGGGGCAAGCACCCCTTGCCACCGGCCCCATCACGGGGGGGTAACCCGTGGGGGATGGCCGGTTGGGGTGGGTGCAAAGAAAACTCTCGCTGGAGAGACAAGTCCCCTCCAAGGGAGGGGCCAGAGATGCCTGCCAGCTCCAACGGAGGAGTAAACTACACATGGAAAAAAATTAAATATAAAAATTAATAAATTCCGGTCTAGCCCACCTAAACGCATTCACATAATTGGGGGAGTACTGTTAATCACTAAGCAGGAAAGGGACACTTAGGGTTATCATATCTGGTGACCTTTAAGTCGCAGAGCAGTGTGACAAGGCAGTTGGCAGGGCCAGTGGGATGCTGGGGTGCACAGGGTGAGGCATCACAAGCTGAAGAGGAAGGTGATATTGCCACTATATAGATCACTGGCGAGACCACACCTGGAATACTGTGTACAGTTCCGTAGGCGCATCTCAGAAAAGACAGCGACAAGGTAGAGACAGTACAGAAGAGGGCAACTAAAATGGCATATGACCTGCATGACAAACCATATGAGGAGAGACTGAGGAATTACAACCTGTATACACTGAAGGAGAGGAAAGAAAGAGGAACATGAGAGAGACTTACAAGCACCTCACGGGAGTAAACAGGGTACAGGTGAGAAGCTGCTTTGAATAAAGAAGGGCAACAGAACAAGAGGGCACACAATGAAGCTAGAAGGATGGAAATTAGCAAGAGATGTGAGGAAATACTACTTCTCTGAAAGTGTGGTAGACGCCTTGACCAGCCTGCCACTCCACCAGAAGTAGTAGGGGCAAAAACGGGGGTGGGGGGGTATCAAACATGCATGGGCTAGGGGAATACTGGTAAATAAAAAGGAGGGGAGGGAAGCCAGAGACCAGTTATGGTCTATTGAGACAGAACAGGCAGTGAACCATAGAGCAGACTGGGTGGGCCAAGCGGTCCTTTTCCGCTGACAAATTCTATGTTTCTATACCTCTTTAAAACACAGCCAACTCTGGTTAAATAAGTTTCTAAATTCCTAATTCTTTCTGTATTGCCCCCAAAGTTAATTTGATATGTTAAATACATTTAAGATCCTGCTTAAATGCACAGATCTAGCACCACAGGGCAATGCTCTAACTGGTACTTCATGACCTGATTGAGTGTTTAAGTCATTTCCAGGCATGGATATGTTTTAAGTACAGTGTCATATAGTCAGCCCGGTGGTACTGAGGGTTGAGGCATTGGATGCCACACCTCACGACATGCCAGTGACCCGGGTTCGGGAACAAGCTCGGGCCGCTGGGGGTCGGCAGGGAGAGAGAGAGAGAGAGAGAGAGGATTGAGTGTCTGGAGGACTGCTCTCCTCTATCATGGGGAGGGAGACTAGTCGTCCCGCTCGCCGACTGCCCTCTGGCGGTGGCAGGAGGGCAGTATGGGTAGGAAGACTTGGAGCCGATCTCTGCATCGGGGGGGGGCGGGCAAAATGGAGGAAACTCAAGCCTGGCAGGCTCAATGATGGTCTGCAGCTCCCAGGAGTGGTCCCGGATTCTGGACTGGGTCTCAAGGGGGAGGGAGAAGCTGGCAACCTCCTCCTGGAACCGCCGTTGGGGGGGGGCAATCCACAGGAGAACCACTGGGGCCACCTAGCACAGGAGCCACAGGACCAGAGAGAGAATTCCTCCATCTGGAGGGCCACAGCCGCCCACCAGGGCTCAGGGCAGACAAAATGTATATGGGGAAAAAAAAAGTACAGTGTCATATAAGCTCACAATCACTGACTTGAGCAAGACAATGGAGTCCCAGTAAGTTCCTTAACAGAATAACCAATTTTTTGGGTTGCAGTGAGCATAGCCCTGCAGACCTCATGCTATGAGAAAAGGACTCAGCACATTCCTTCCGACCAAACAACATGCTGGTGTTGCACCACGGTCACCTTCTGTGTCTGTGAAGTACTCCACTTGTTGTCTCAACTGGAAGTAGCACTGCATTTGTTTTTCTGTGTTGGCAGTCATGCGGAAACACAGGACACTAGGCCATGTCCAAGATGGCCGCCAAACTGTCTAGCATATGACTACTAGCAAATACCGCAGAATGGCAGTGTTGTATATCTAGGGCACAGCAGAGTGTGCCGTGTTCCACCATGACTGCCGATTTTTTTTTAAAGTTACCCCCACACACACATCCAACCCTCCCTGTCAACACCCACCAGCCCCCCAAAGAACATAAGAGTGACACTGGGATACCTAGTCCCCAGTGTCGCAGTCAGAACTCACAGTGTTTTATTTATTTTATTTTTCAATCTTCCCTCACCCAACTCTCCCTCTCAGCACCCTCCCCCCGAAACATAAGTGTGACACTGGGTGTGCCCAATCCCCCGGTGTTGCAATCCAGAATTGTTTTTGTTTGTTTTTTTAACCCTGTTAAAAAAAAAAAAAAAAGTCTATTGATGTCTTTTGCAACTGTTCCTGTCCCTCCACCCGAACCTCTCACTCAGTACCCACCAACCTGCACTCAAGCCCTTACTTACCCATCAGACGTCCAATGCCATAATCCTCTCTGGACTGCAGACATGTCTTCACTCTTCAAAGCTAGACCACAAACTGAAGAAACAGGTATGTAGTTTAATGCATTTCAATGGTGTTTTGAACTTAGTGGCATAACTTGGGCATTTTTGCATAGTTTTGGCCCAAATTTTCAACATACCTTTTGGGAGGCCCACCTCGTGAACTGCACTAACATTCATCAAATCTGTCCCGAAAGGTGATTTTGCTGTCCCTGTACGAAATCACCTTTCGGGCAAGAGTTGAAAATGTTCTCTGCCCTTGTTCATGAGATGGGGTCATAAGAAGGCTATTGTTGAAAATTTGGTTACTTGGTGGTGTAAGACAAGAAAAAATTACTCGCCATAGTAATCTTGTTTCTTCAAAGGGATCACTCATTATGATTAAACTGATGCAGTCAGCCTCCTGCGTTGGACTGCCCGGAGAGATGGAATTATATGCAAATTATGGAATTCTCAGTTGGCTCATGCCAATTTCAAACTGCTGCCCTGACAACTGCTGCACTCTGACTGCTTCAGATTCTTACGTAGCCTGAACTGGGTACAAGACCCACTAGCTATAATAATATTTTTTTTAAATAATTTTTTGTCCTCTCAGGTCAAAAAACATCCCAAGAAGAAAAACCTAAAAAACTTGAGACCACAAGGGAACCAACTGGTTAACAAAAGGGGAGTCTCTAACCTGACCTATATGGAAAAACACCCTAAAACATGGATGCAGAACAACTTTCAGAGGTTTTAGTAGGGGAGGCAGGGCGGGTACTTTTTATCATAATGAGTGATCCCTTTGAAGAAACAAGATTACTATGGTGAGTAATTTTTTCTTCTAACCCCAGGAATCACTCATTATGATTAAACTGATGCAGACTACCAAGCAGTACCTTTGGAGGTTGGGCAGAAAACAGGTTCTGCAGCACTGCTGAAGCAAACTTGGCATTACTTCTGGATTGTAGATCCAGGCTGTAATGCTTTGTGAAGGTGTGTACTGTTTTCCATGTAGCTGCTCTGCAGATTTCCAATAGTGGACTCTCTCTTGAAGCTGCCACTGAAGCAACTGTGCCCCTGGTGGAACGTGGTCTCAGGCCCAGGGGAGCCTGTTTACCCACTTTACTATAACAAAACTGTATACATGCCACTATCCAGCGAGCAGTTTTACGTTTTGTGGCAGGTCTGCCCTTACCTACTTCTCCATAAGTAAGAAAGAGCTGTGTCTGACCTGGTCTGTAAGATTTAGTTCTGACAATATAGTGGCTAAGTGCCCTTTTGACATCAAGGGAGTGAAGTCTCCTTTCTGGAGAACTGCAGTTCTCTGTCAAAAAGACAGGTAAAGTGATGGACTGATTTAAATGTAAACCAGACACTACTTTAGGAAAGCATTTTCTATTGGTCCTGAGGACCACTTTATCCCTGTGGAATGAGATATAGTCTACATCAGTGCACATGGCCTGTAACTCACTGATTCTTCTGGCTGAAGTGATAGCAACCAGAAACACAGTTTTCCAAGTGATATATTTCAAATCTGCTGTTGCCATCGGTTCAAATGGGGCATCCATGAGCTTGGCAATGCAGATATTCAAATTCCTGGCCGAAACTGGCTCCCTCAAAGGAGGGTACAAGAGGTTAGGGCCTTTAAAATGCTTCCTGAAAGCCGGCCCGGTGGCACTGAGGGTTGAGGCGCTAGACGCCACACCTCGTGCCACGCTGGCAACCCGGGTTCGGGAATGAGCCCAGGGACGTCGGGGGTCGGCAGGGGAGGGTAAGGATTGAGCATCCGAGGACAGTTCTCCTCTCCCGGGAGGAGGGACATCAGTGCCTGACTGACCTCTGGCAGAAGCCGGAGGCATAGCAGGCACATGAGCATAACTGAGGGGTTGGGAAGGGCCGGACATCGGCAGACGTCGGGGCGTAGCCACTCCCCCAGAACGTCAGAAAAACACCCGAGGCACTCCCGGGTAGACGGAGCACCAGGCCCCGATCCCCAATACCCCCACCTGCCCCGCTGACCGGCATCCTGACGAGACTCAGGAATTCAGGGTGCTTACTCCCCCACCTTGTCCCCGCCTGGGTGGTAAGCCAAGGCTATGTAGAGGATGAACCGCCACGGAACACAGGTAGGAGGTGGGGACTAGAACGGCAATAGGCATCTCCCAAAGGGAGTGGAGTGCCACGGGAGGGGAAGAGTACAAACAGAAAGTGAAAAAAAAAAAAATACTTCCTGAAGACTGGATGAGAGGTTTCATATA
Source organism: Neoceratodus forsteri (assembly GCA_016271365.2). Taxonomy (NCBI): domain Eukaryota; kingdom Metazoa; phylum Chordata; order Ceratodontiformes; family Ceratodontidae; genus Neoceratodus; species Neoceratodus forsteri. The sequence goes on from JADMNL010000027.1 coordinate 203,662,793, forward strand.
GGCCTCTGTTTTGTCACCAAACAGTGAATTTTTCTCAAATGGAAAGTCTATAGCCTTGGCCTAGGTGTCCAGGGTCAGGTTTGTGGCCCTGAGCCAGGCAAATCTCCTAAGGGAGACAGATAATGCCATCAACCTGGCTGCAGAATCGTTAGTGTCCACAGACATGTGGAACTGGTATTTTGTGGCATCTAAAGCAGCTCTTGCTGTATCCTGTAGGTCCACTGCCACCTCACCTGGCACTCTGTCAGCCAGGACTAACACTGCATTCCAGAGTGCCTTCTGGTATTGCACTGCATAAGCCATATAATTGGCCTAAGTATGAGCAAGGCAGTCATATACCCTTTTTCCCCCACTGCATCCATCTTCCAAGAATCCTTGTCTGGGGGATGGGTAGCCAAAGGAATTCTGGCTTTGTCGCAGACAGCAGCCTGCACAACTCCTTCAGGGTCAGGGGGGCTGAATAGAAAATCAGCTGTTGTCTTATCAAGCTGATATTTCTTATCAGCTTTTTTGTCAACTCCTGGAATAGAATTAGGAGTCTGGAATATTTGTAATGCTGCCTTTTTCCAAGGACTTATGCATAGGCAGTAGCAAATGTTTTGTGGGGGTCAGCCCCATCATATCCAAAAATTCTGCTTCCTCCACATCCTCCTCCGTCTCCTGCAGAGGGAGGTTGAGTGTTTCCACCATGCTTTTAACAAAAGCATAATGTGAGGTATAATCCTCAGGACCCCTGGGGGGGGGGGCGAACTCCTGTTCTGGAGAAACCTCTGGGTCTATCTGTTCCTCCTCAAAATCCTCCTCCTCAGGAAAGGATGCCTGTGGTTCCTGAGAAGGTGGAACTGGCACAGGAACCGGTGCAGTTGGTATTGGAACCGGTACTGCAGCTTGCAGTGCTTGCAAGACCTGTAAGGCCTTGGCAATGTTCTCAGCCAAGGGCATACCAGTTTTGTCAGCTGGGAGCTCCTTAGCCTTCTCGGCCGGAGGCGCAGCAACATGTTATTCCTTACTTTTTTTCTTAAGTGGAACAGGTTCAGTCCCCGAGTCCACTGTCCTTTTTGACTTACCCTACTCAACTTTATTGGATCCTTTATCAGGATCCTTAGCTTTACCTCCATCCTTTCTTGTGCCAGAGGTGGAGTAGCCACTTTCACCAGCATTAGTGGAAGCAGAGGCTATTTTTTCCAAAACTGTGGACCTTTTCTTGAGGGTTTTAGGACAAAATGTTTTACAAATATCACAATTTGCAAAAATATGGCTAGTGCCCAGACAAAACAAAAAAAAACAACACAATGAATGTATGTCTGCTTTAGCTACGATCTAACCACAAGACTCATACAATTTGAAACCACTGGGTCCTGTGCGTTTTTTAGGCTTAACAACAGGAGCCTCTGACATTGAGCAGGAATCGCTAAAGAAAATATATATAATTATCAGTTCCTCAGAACCGAATATTTCAAATATAAATAACCGCTAACGGCTCCAGGAACCGGGCGCTACTCAGTTCCTGACAAAAAAGGGAACCGAGAAACTAACAAATTTAAATAAAATTTAAACAAGTATATGTGGTTAAGGAACCAACCACAAGAACTAACAAATATAGCAAAATTGAGGTAAAAACCTCACTAGAAATAGCGGAACCCTCGGTTCCAAGGAACCGCTAATCACACCAAATATTCAAACAAATTAAAAATAAACTAAAACCAAGGCAGCAATCTGAAATATATACTAAAAACACTACTTATCAACCAGATACATGGATTTTGAAGGGTACACTGCTCTGCGCTCCAGCAGATTTATGTGCAACAGGGATTCCTGAGGAGCCCATCTGCCACTTGCTGTATTATCCAACATGTGTGCTCCCTAACCCAGAAGGGATGCATCTGTTGTAAGAACTAAGGAAGGTTGTTCCTTTGTGAAAGGCACACCTTACCCGAAGGTTGTACTTGCCCAGCCGCCGCTGCAGTGCCTGCAGCAAGCTGTGGGTGACTGGGACCAGTTTGGACAGAGGATCTGTCCTCTGCGACCAATATTGTCTCAGGTGGAACTGGATGCCTCTCATTTGGAATCTGGAACCTAGTACCACTGTGGTGGCAGCTGCCATGTGGTGAGGAACTCTCTGGCTGGTTTGGGTTTCCCTGGCACATATGAGCTTGCAACCTGCAGAATGCTGTTTACCCTGTCCTGTGGCAGAAAAGCTCTGCCCAGACTGGTGTTTAGTTCTGCACCAATGAATTCAAGTACCTGAACTGAGGCTGAAGGACAGCTCTCCAGGATGTCTTCACTAGGCAGGCAGTGTAAAGAATCTAAACCACTCAGAGTGTAGCAGTTGCTAGGGCAGCAGTTTGAAATTGGCATGAGCCAACTGAGAGTTCCATCATTTGCATATAATTCCATCTCTCCGGGCAGTCCAACACAGGAGGCTGACTGCATCAGTTTAATCATAATGAGTGATTCCTGAGGTTAAAAAAAGGAGGCCATGGGCCCACCAAGATGGTCTCCCACTATCGAGTGGGTATATTATTTATTCCTCGAGAGACTGATGAATTTGTTCAACTTTTGCTTGAAACGGTCCAATGATTGGACATTTATTAAATACTCAGGTAATGAGTTCCACAATCTAGCTACGCATATACTGAAAAAATTAAGCCTTTTATTAGTGTTTGCCTTTAAAATAGTAAGTTGTTTATTGTGTGACCTTAATTGTACAGTTCTCTTATTAAACTGAAGCCCGAACTGTTCCATGCGGTCTGCGTCTTTCAATATATTGTAAAAAATAACAGGTTACTCCTACTTCTTCTTTCAGAATTTGAGTCTGTTATTGTAATCTTATGGGCCCACTCTGAATTATTTGAGTTACCCTTCATTGTCATTTTTCTAACAGGTTTATATCCTTCATCAAATGGGGGCTCCAAAACAGGGAGCCATAGTCTAGGTGGGGAATCACGAATGTCTTATAGATTTGCATGATACAATGTGTCTCTCTTGAGACAAATGATAGCTTTATTGAGAGTATCAGAGAATCTACCCTCCTGGCCACTAATGCACAGTGGTCTGTAGAAGTTAATCTGTTATTAATGATGATTCTAAAGCCTTTTTCTGCTGAACTAATCTGAATGTTGTTCATATAGCATCAGTACCTAGAATTATTCCTTCCAAAGTGTGGCAGTATGTATTTGTCTGGGTTGAAGAACATATGGTTATCTGCTGCCCAGTTTTGAATGGAACATAAATCACTTGACAGAGACATGTTTTTCAAGAGAGTCCACTTCACTTCCCAATTTGGTGTCATTTGCAAACTTTGCTATCCTGCTGTTTATAATAGTGCCCATATCAATAATAAATAGTCCAAATAAAACAGGTCTCAACACCGACCCCTAGGGGACTCCACTTCCAAACTCGACATCATAGGACAATTGACAATCCATCTTACCACACCAATGTTGTTGAGTTTATCAACCAATGTTGTTTGGGGTACAGTATCAAAAGCTTTTTTTGTTTTTTTTTTTTATCTAGCATAATTACATCATATGGTTTCCCACTATTCAACCCCCTACTAACTTGTTTGTAGAATAAGATAAGGTTAGTGGTGCTAGAAAGGCCTTTCTTGTACCCATGCTGTGATATACCTTCCAGTCCCAGTGTGGTAATTTCCTTGTCAATTATCTGTGTCCATTAATTTACAGCATACTGGTGTTAAACTGACAGGTCTGTAGTTCCCACCAGACTCCTATTACGCTTTTCATTACCCTTTTCATAGGAACCACCACGACCTGCCTCCGCTCCAATGGCACTTCACCAGTTCTTAAGGATGTACTGAACAGCATCATAAGGGGATATGCTACATGTTCAGTCATAGTTTTTAAGAACATGGGATGGATGTTGTCTGGCCCAGGGGAAGTATTTCCCTTGATGCTGATTAGTAATTCTAAGACCTCATTTCTATTGAAACACATTAAAGTATGGTTGGGGTTAACAACGGCAGCTTTGTTTCCGGTATTTTTTCCAAAAACTGAACACAAATAGTTATTAAATAAATTGGCCATCATGCTAGGAACAGAGATGGTTATGTTATTATCTAGAAGTGGATCAACCATATTTGTAGTAGCTTTGTTTTTATTGATATATGCGTAAAATGCTTTGTTGTTATCTTTTGTGTACGATCATCAACGCTGAAGGTTTAATTTCTCTTTTTTAATCATATTTTTGCACTTCCTTAGATCCATTTTGTATGTTTATTCAGTTCTAATGAACCAGCCTTGTACTCCTATGTGATTTCCCTTTCTTTTTTATGTGGCACTGTACAGAGGTGGTATTCTACCTTTATTTTATATTTTTATGTGGTGCAAAAATATTAAAAAACAACTAAGTTATGAAGGTAATGCTGTGGAGCACACCTACCGACCAGACGTGCTGAGGAAGAGCTCTGTTAAGAAAACAGATTTTTTTTTGACTAAAAAATACCTATTTCTCTGCTGACATTTGAAAATTGCAGACTACCATCAGATTCTCCTCATCGTGCTGAATCTCAGAATATAACGTTTGTGAATGGACGCCTAAAAAATGGTGCGGAAGGTGGCTCGAAAATCAATAGCCAATCGAGATGCCGCCAGCGGCTGACTCACAGCCTACATCGGGGATGGAACCCCCCCTGGAAGCCCTTGCCGAAGTCAATGCAGGCCATCAACACAAAGGCTGAATCCATATTAACCAGGTTTGTGGAGCAGGATGTGAGGATTGAGGCCACATCTAACTCTGCCTCATCAGCTAAAGCTATGGCCACAAAAGCGATTGCAAGTGCAAGTAAAATGGCGCAGGAGAATGCACAACTACGGTACTGCTTGGAGGCCATAGAAAATGTGCAGCGGGCAGCTAACATCCAGATAGTGGGCCTCCCAGAGAGCTGTGGGGGGAGGGCCTGCTAGATTTCCTCAGCGGCTGGCTACCTTGGAATCTTCACCTCGAAGATAAATTATCCCCTGAACATTTCTTAAAGGCCTATCGTATCTCTCCCAGGGCCGCAGCCAGTTGGAATGAGGCACCTCGTACAGTATTGTCACCTGAAGAGCAACCTCCAGGGACTTGATTTTGAAAACAGCCAGAGGATCGGGACTGTTGAACTATCAGGGGAAAACAATCCATTTATTCCCTGATTTATCTTTTCCATGCAAGCCAGAAGGAAAGAATTTGATGATGTGTGGGCTAAATTAAGAGGCCTTGGCATTGCGCATTCTTTGCTGATGCTCGCAAGGATTCATATTCAATAAGGAGGACACACATTCCAGTTTCCCGATCCAAACAAGCGGGGGAAAAAGGTGGAGACTACTGGGAGGGAATTTGAGCACTCTCATGCTGGCGGCTCATCGGACTCTGACGAGGCCACCTGAAGCTGAAATGATTTAAAACTGGGATGTTTTTCACTGCATATTTTCCAGGTTTCTTGTTGCTCAATAATATTTTAAATTTGCAGTATTAATGCTCTAAGTTCTGGTAGCACTCTGTTGTTTCAGCTTTTGTTAGTCAGTGGTTAGATGCCTTAGCGCCAAAATCTTTATAGCAAAAGGCTACATACCAAACTAATAAGAATAAGGGGATTGTGATTTTTTTTTTGGGGGGGGTTGCAGTAGAAATGGGGTAGCATATGCAAATGCTATTTAGTTAACTCCTTGATCAGGACATAACTGTACTTATCACAGTGCTTTCTTCCTTAATACCAAATATGTTGTGGACTTAACATTTTTAAAAGGGGGTCATATTAGCACTGGTTGTTGAGTTACTTATGTTCAGAACTGCTTCATATGTGGACTTGACCACCCCTAGTCCTGTAGGGTGCAGCATATCCTGGACAATTTTGTTGGACTTATCATTCTGGAATACCCCCAAATCCGTAGACAAGATTGCATAGATTGGTAATTTACTTTTACATTGTATGTGTTGACTGTCAGGATGCATCTGGAATCGAGCGGTACTCTGCTCAGTATGCCCTCCTGGTAAAACTCTTAAATAAATAAATATCAAAAGCAATAAAATATAATTTTGTTAAAAAAAAAAAAGTAAGTTGTAAGCCTACATTCATTTTTTCGAACACAGGCTCGTAACTTTGGTAATTTTTCTATATTTTTACCTGAAATGTACAACATAGCTATATCTTTACAGCACCTCATGAATGTGACAGCTGTCAATTTTCAACACCTGGCCAAAATGTTGTTTTTTTTTTTACCTCCCGAAAAGTGATTTCGCAATCTCTGCACAAAATCATCTTTAGGCCAGGAGTTGAACATTTTCTCTGCCTTTCTTCATGAGGTAGGGTCATAACAAGGCTATGCTGAAAATTTGGTGTAAAAATATTACAAAACAACAAATTTATGAGCCTACATTACATTTTGCTAATGCAGGCTCGTAACTTTGGTAATTTTCAATATTTTTACCCCTAATTCCTCAGATGCAGCCCTATCAGCTCTGGCCACAGCTTGTTTAACAAAGTAAATGCAGTCCTTTTTTTTTTTTTTTTTTTAAACAGACAACATGCAAGATCTCTTTGCCGTGTAGCCTGCAACAGCAGCAGTATTTACAGTATTAGTAACCATAGTTTTTTTCAGAAATGTTTATCTTGCAAAAATATCAAGACACATTTTAATTTTTGTTTTATTTTATTCCTGAATCAAGATACAAGATTTTAAGTTTCCACTTCTGTGCCACGCCCACCATGAAAAAAGGTAACATCTTGGTACAGTGTTGTGCTGTTTACTCTCAGGAATAGGTGGTAATACCATTCTTATAGATCTAGAGTAAGAATCTAGCATGTACATTCGACAGGTAACCTCAGCGTAAGATTTTTTTTTAAATTACGAGTGACAGCCCTCTTTAATGCCGTGAGTCATTAATTACAAAATTAGCTATAAAAGCCATTGCAAGAATATCAGAGAAAACTAAAAACACACACACTAAGCATGAATCTTACGATGTCAGAAACACATTTTTACTAAAGAACTGTATGATGAAATGTTTTGTTAATGAACAAATACTGCTGTTTTAAATGCACTGTCACAGTGGACCAATAGGGTAGGCATTTGAGAGGGCTCCACAATATATTTAAAATTTTGAATATTTCTACATTACTCAATCATCTGGCAGTTCTGTTCAGCCAAGACTCCAACTTTTTTCAAATAAAATGTGTTTTTCACCAAAGGCATTGGCTGATGCATTTTCTAGTTAACTTACCTGTTTGGTAACTTGGCTTGCCTGCTTTTCTGTAAAGTGCCGATGCTGACTGATTCTGTGAAAAAGTTCTCCTCCCTCCATCATCTCCATTACAATTAAAAGCCGAGGCCTGTTTGAAACATCAACATTTTCTGTTCACTATTTTGTAAGATGGAAACCTGCTCTAAAGATTTAAATTCTATTTAAATTTACTTCCGTGAACATTTAAATTAGCAGAGGGGGGAGGCGGCAGAAATCAAGGTGACAGTAATTGACCCCCAACAGGCTAAAGTAAGAAGTAGAGAGAACCTGAGAGGGGAGAAGTACCTCAGGGTACAAATTAATAAAGGAAGCAGGGTGGTAAGAATGAATGGGAATGGAAATGGGAGCAGTAAAACCAGAGTGGGAAGGAGGGAGGGCAAAAAAGAAGAAAGAAGGGGGAAAAATCAAAGTGCTAGCAAAATCTGGAAGGCCATGTGTGCAACTGCTAGAGGTCTGGGAAATAAGATTCTGGACCTAGAGGTCATCATGACAGAGGCCAACCCGTATATTGTGGCCATTACTGAGTCACGGTACACTGAAAATCATGACTGGGGCATGGCCATACTGGACTATATTCTGTTCAGGAAGGAGAGGGTGGGAAGAAAAGGAGGGGGTGTTGTGAAAGGAAACACAGAAAGAGACAGAGATACAGGAAGTACTTGGGGGGGCAGAGGTACTGTAGGTAACCCTGGGGAAGGGTAACAGTGTCACTTTTCACACTGGTGTGATCTACAGATTTACACAGGGGGAGGAGTTAGAAGAGGTACTGGTGGAAGACAATGGCAAAATGGCAGAAAAAGGGAGAGGTGCTGCTAGTGGGGACCTCAATCTGCCAGATGTAGACTGGAGCCCCCCAGCTTCGGCTAGACGCAAGGACATCCTGGACTCTGTCCAGGAGGTGTTCCTCAGGCAACTAGTCAGGGAACCAATTTGTGATGGGGCAATACTGGACCCGGTACTCAGTAACGGGGACAGTGTTGCAGACGTCAAGATGGGAGGCCACCTGGTGACCAGTGATCACTGTACAGTGTAGTTCAATGTAAGGACAGCTGCAGAATCAAACCTCACAAATGCAAGGGTCCTGGACTTCAGGAGGACAGATTTTATAAAAATGTGTGAATGCCCAGGGAGGACCTGGCGGAGTGGGGATGACCTGGGCGAGGTAGAGGAACAGTAGGCGAAGCTAAAAGGGGGTATAGTAAAAGCAACAAACCTCTGTGTCAAACAAGTGAGTAAAAATAAGAGGAAAAGGAGACCGTTATGGTTCTCAAAAGAGGTGGCTGAAAAGTAAAAGCTAAAAGAGTGACATTCAGAAGATGTAAGGAGACGCAGTGGGGGAGGACAGGAAGGTGTATCAGGAGAAACAGAGAGAAGCAGGGAAAGCAGTAAGGAGCCCAATGGCACAAACTGATAAAAGAACAGCCCAAATGGTAATGAAAGGGGACAAGACATTTTTTTAGGTATGTAAATGAAAAGTGGAAGACTGGGGAGGGATTGTAAGGTTAAAAAGGGATGTGTGGAGTGCAGAGAGGGACCAGGAAAAGGCAGACATATTAAATAAATACTTTTGTTAGTGTTCATAGCGGAAGGTGAAGGGAAGAGGCCACAAAAAGGTAAAACAAGCTCTGAAGGAAGAGAGGACACTAGTCCTTTGTCAGAGGAGACAGTCCTAAAGGGACTCACTAATCTGAAAAGTGGACAAAGCAATGGGACCATATAGGGTTCATACTAGGGTGCTAAGGGAAGTACCGGCTGCACCTCTGACAGTCCTATTTAACAACTCACTGGAAACAGGAGTGGTTCCAGGGGACTGGAGAAGACAGATTAGTCCCACTTCACAAAAGTGGTAGAAGGGAGCAGGCTGGCAATTACAGACCAGTCGACCTGATGTCAGTGGTAGGAAAGTTAACAGAATCACAGCTGAAGGAGAGGATAGTGGAATAGCTTGAATCTAATGGGTTACAAGATCCAAGACAGCATGAATTCATGAGTAGGAGCTCATGTCAAATGAATCTGATAGATTTCTTTTACTGGGTTACTAAGGAATCAGATCAGGGTGGAGTGGTGGATGTGGTCTACCTAGATTTCAGTACGGCATTCGGCACAGCTCCACATAGAAGAGTATAAAGCAACCTGGGTAGCTTAGGAGTGGGTCCAAAGGTGATAAATTGGGTAAGAAATTGGTTAGGAGATAGGTGACAGAGGGTGGTGGTAAACAGAGTTTTAGTCTGAGGAGGTGAGTGACCAGTGGAGTGGCTCAGGGATCAGTGCTGGGACCGGTTCTCTTTAATGCCTTTATAGGTGACGCTGCAGATGAGCTGGAGGGGAAGGTCTCCCTCTTTGCAGGCGGACACTCCGAGGGTGTGTGTGTAGAAAGAATGAGCAGAGACCTGAGAATACCCGAGGAGTGGTCAAAGGTATGGCAGCTAGGTTTCAATGCAAAAAAAAGTGCAACGTAATGCAGTTGGGGCACAGAAACGCAGGGGCAGAGTACAAAATGGAGAGAGTGTTACTGACAACCACTAAGCAGGAGAGAAACATGATGGTAATAATCTCTGATGACCTAGAGGTAGCCAGGCAATTAGGAGGGCTAGTGGGATAATGAGGTGCACAGGGAGAGGCATCACCAGCAGAAGGAAGAAGGTGGTGCTTGCTCTGTACAGATCACTGGTAAGACCACACCTAGAATACTGAGTACAGTTCTGGGGGACATATGTCTGGAAGGACATGAACAGAGTGAAGGCAATCCAGAGGAGGGCAACTAAAATGGTGCTGGCTTGGTATCAAAAGTCCTACAAGGAGAGACTAAAGGAACTTAATATGTACACCCTGGGGGGGGGGTATGACAGAGACCTTTAAATACCTCAAGAGGTAAATAAGGTACAGGAAGAAAGTATTTTTCAGAAAAAAAAAGTGCACAAGAACAAGGGGTCATGCTGTGAATTTGGAGGGGGTAGATCAAGGAGAGATGTGAGGAAGTACTTCTGCACAGAAACAGTGGAGGAGTCCTGGGAACATCCTGCCAGTCCAGGTCATGGGGGTGAAAACAGTGGTAGGGTTCAAGAATGCATAAGACAGGTATAAGGGAATCCTAGTGGAAAGGACTGGAGGGAAGAGAGAAAGAACCAGAGATCAAGTAGGCGCTACGATGATACTTTAGGTAGAGAAAACAATGGGGCAGACTGGGTTGGCAAGCGGTTCTTATCTGCTGACAAATTCCATGTTTCTAGAGCAAGACTAAAGCACACAGTCTTGCGTACTAGTGAAATGCCAAGTGAAAAACAGTAAAAAGGATCACTTCATGCAAATCTACCAACATGACCCATTTCAGCTTGCATCATATAACCTGTTTGCAGTTTTTTTTCCTAACCAGAGACCAGGCAGGCATTGTACAGAATAGTGCTTTTCATGAAAAAACAAACAAAAAAAAAAAAAAAAGAAATGTAAAGGCAGAAGAGGAAAGCAAAAAAAATCAAGAATAAAAGATTTGACCCCTTACTGTTCCTGTGGGAAAGACAAACATTCCACAACCAGTGTAAGGCAGGAGTTGAAAAGCCTAACAAATGACAGAGTAACACTTATTAACTATCAATAGGACCACCTTATCCTTTAAAGAGATGGACACCATTAAATGAATGAATACTTCGTTAATGACATGTTAACCGTAGTAATACTCTGAACTCTTAAGTTTATCACCGTGTTACAGCCATGAATTTTCTTCACTGACAAAAATGGTTTCCACCATCCTGACACACAGGTTTCTATGTCACTCGGGCTTTTGAGTTCGAATGTACTGTATTGTTCTTCCAAGGGTTAAAAAGTAAATTTAAAATTAAATTCTGGAAACTGACAAAGTACTCCTGTCATTAAAAAAAATGTCAATTTTAGAAATATTTTGCATTTCTTTTATCAATTACAACGCTCTATAAAATGAAAATGGCTTTTTAAATCATTTTAAAAGAAAAATAATGTAAAGAAAGGGTAACGAACAAGTGGATGCAAGGCTCTCAGGGACGCGGGTGCCTGCGTCCTTTATGCTCAGTGAGCAATAAAGGATATGGGTTGGTAACCGCAGTGCACCCCCGAGACATACACTCGCTCTGCCCAGGACACCCTCCAGCAATTACCGCATGCCTCCTATACAGTACAATCCACCATCCCCCCACTACTTAACTTTTCTATGACTTAAACTAATTAAAACCAAAAAAAAATGTGTTACATGGTTCAATACTGCAAGCTGAACCTCACCTTTTTCTCACTGCCAGGCCCGAATGCTGGTAGTTTCACAAGGCACAAGACTGCTGGCACTCTGACCCGGTGACAAGAGAAAGAGTGGATGGGAACATAGTGTAGGATCATATAACTAATAAAAAATATAATAAAAAAATGTGGGGGAAGGGTTGTTCAAAAATTGGGTGAGGAGAGTGGCAGGGCTCAGATGGGCAGGGGATCATAGCATACTGTATTTAAGGGGTGCAAAAATACTGAGGGACAAGATGAGACACTGGCACTTTTGAATAAACATCACATATGGAGATACAAACTAAGAAAACTGTGGAATAAAGTGCCTTTATAATTTGCAAAGGTTAACACTGATTTTTCATTTTAGAATATTATGCATTCCTGCTTTAAGTCAGCACCTGCCTTGTGTGAACTGTACCTTTACAATGTAGCAGCAATTTTATTTATCAAAGTCCTATCCCATGGGCTCAGGGCACCTTACAATACACACTGATACAGCAGCACTGACTGATTACATTCATTCCTAACATCAGTATATGCCCAGATGTAAAACAACTCAATAAATATAACAATACATTTTTAGCAGGTGTAGTGTTAAGAATACAAAAGGACCGAAGTGTATGTTGCGTTGAGACCTATGTTGTCTCAAGTAACCCGAAGTTGTTTTTTCTCCTCTTGGAATTCAATACTAGAATTCTGATTTAGCTTAAATTTGAATTTGATGCGTTTATTAGGAGTTAACAAAAAACTTAATGAAAGACTGGAATAAATTAGTCTCCTTCGCTTATATCTACACACCCTTTCTTCTCATCATTTTTATATTTCACTACTTTATCTTTTCTCCTTCTTTAACTTAGGTAATTTATGTTTTGGAATTCATAGATATTTACTCTGATTCCAAACTTTACTTATTTACTATCTGGATCATAAGAGTTATGATTCTAACAGAAAGTAAAATAATTTATCTTATTATGTAACCATCTTTGTAAGATTTATCCAAGTTCATTTGTGATTAAATGTTATGCTTGACTTTTACTATATATCTATATATATATTATATAGTTATGTCACATCACGTTATACAGTATTTACATTTTACCAAACCAATAACATTTAACTGAGGGACAAAAAAACTAACCTATAGGTCAGTTCAGCACTGAGGAAACAAACCGTGCTAATCAGGATAAGCCAGTGCAAAGAGATAGCATTTAGACCCCTCTTTTAAAACACCCAACCAAGGGGCCTCCTTCAGGTAGTGGGAACAGTGTATTCCACAAGTGAGGTGCAGACAGATATGGGGCAAAAAAATGACAGAAGTAAGCGGAACAGCTGAGGGGCAAGGGGGCGATATGGGACACTCAGAAAATTTGCTGGGACTCTCAAATATTTTTTTCTGGGACCCTCAGCTTCTTCTACTGGAAGTCCAAGACCCTCAAAACAAAAATCCTACGGGGGGGGGGGGAGCCCTGGCATGACCATGATACTGAATTACAAAACAGCAGCTCAGCTGGCCCTGTGACGCAGAGAGTGGAAGCACTGGACACCTTACTTGCCGCAACACCGGCAACCTGGCTTCAAGAGCACACCTAAGTTATTGGGAGCTAGCCAAGGAGGGCGAGAATGGAGCGTCCTGAGGGGAGGATATGGTGACAGGTTCAAGCCTGACCATGGCAGGAGCCATAGCAACGAGAGGCCATCATGCAGAGGAAAGGAGGAGTGGCAGTCAATGAGGTCCTGCACGTGGGAACATGCACAGGACCATCTTAGGTGGCAACTGCTCCTAGGGAGAAAATCAGGAGGAAAGTCAGCTCTCCGACAGCTAGATGATTCCAGCCCCCTGCAGGCTATGCACCTGAGGGGCACCTGGGCCACACTGCCAATTCACGACCGCAAGTCCTGGAGGAAATTTGGGGTGACGGGGTTGGAGTGGCTGGCATGAAGGGAGCGGTGACCAGAAAGAAACATAGAAACATAGATTTTGACGGCAGATAAGGACCGCTTGGCCCACCCAGTCTGCCCATTTCCCTACCTAATGGATAAGCTGCAGATCCTAGTTAACCAGCAGCCTACTTCTTCCTACCCCCACCCCCTAGAATTGCCTATGACTGTCCCATGCATGCTTGAATTCCACCACTGTTTTTGACTCCACAACCTCCTCCGGAAGGCCGTTCCATGGAGGATAAAGATGACAAACTACAGCAATAATTAAATAAACTGTAATTCATGTAACAGTGAAATGGCTGTACCAATACATTTTATTCTATCATTTTTTTTCTCCTGACTTGTAAGATGCCCCTTTCCCCAAATTTTGAAATGGCCTTACCATTTGTTTTTATGTGTAATAATTTGTGGAGCGCATCTTTAAATATGGTTGGTGCAAGGTTTACTTCAGGTCATAGTCCTCGGTCTGTGCCATTAGTTTCATAGCAACAGCTGGGGATTATGCCTCCAGCAGGTAACAAGAAGCAGAAAAAGATGAACCCTAAAGGGCAGAGATTCTGTTTCCGTACAGTTACCGTAAGTTAAAAAATAAATAAGGTTTTGTGTTTTGCTTTGCTGGAGGCCACAGTTCCCTTCCAGTGAGTGACTTTTATTTATTTATTTAATGAATTAATTGAAATTGTTTAGCCGGGTGCCGGCGCAGTGGTAGTGCTACCGCTCACGGAGTTGGAGACCCGGGTTTGAAATCAGGCCTGGGTCATCAGGGGGCTAACCAGAATGAGGAGGGAGCATCCCAGAGGATGCTCTCCTCCAAGGAGGAAGAACTGCTTGCCCCACTACAACACTGCCACCTGGGTGACCAGAGGTGGCAGTGCAGCAGAGCCGCAATGGGTGAGCAGGCGCTTCCTGACAAGGACGTCTGCACAGTGTACAGATTGTCACTTGGCCCTCGCCCACAAAGCGCTTAGTGGAGAGGACCAATAGGGAGAGAGAAACACCTCCTCACTTGCAGCAGCATGATGTCACTTCTCCTGTGCAGGTCTGGCACTGCTCACCAGGCTCCTGACCACAACCAAACTCAACCTCACAGGCTTGGGTACCCGGGAGGCTCTACAACGGGGGGCAATCTGTTGAGCACTGCCTGGTCTGAAAGTAGGTCCCAGGGACAGCAGGCAACAGGGACGGGAGGAGAGAATGACCGAAGACAGCCAGGCAGGATGGAAAAATATAATTAAAAAAAAAAAAAAGAAGAAGAAGAAGAAATTGTTCCACCAGGTAAACATACAATGATACAAGAACAACCCTATTCACAAATGCAACCTGGGGGAGAGGGTAGCTGGAGGAAAGACGAAAAATAAACATATATATATATATATATATATATATATATATATATATATATATATATATATATATATGTCTATGTAATATCTAAAAACGCAATTCTGCACATACAATAATTAAAAAGAAAAAAAAAAAAGATATATAAAATATATCTAGATATACTTGTACAGGTGACTACAGATTGTACATGCAAAGATCCATGCCTACTTCCATGACTTTCATTAAACATTTTCATAGATTTCAACCAGTGAAGGTCATGGATATTAGCTTTAGAGCAGTATTTACCTAGTGTGATAATAATACAAAGAAGACATCATTTAAACTTTACCTTGGGCTGGATTCATGTGGGAACTGCACGCTGTTGGCATAAACGTCAATTATTTGAACAATGTTTGGATGACTTGCAGACATCATGTGTAATCGGACCTAAAATTGTAGACAAAAATATCTCTGAAATAAAAGTGATGGTAATGGGGAAAGAAAACATGATACTTGTATTTTTGGCTGGGACAGAGAGGTGAAGTTTGGGATGGCTTATTAAACAGAAGTTCATGGGCCCCGGTATTGCCTACCTGTTTGATGAGCCAGTCCAAATAGCACCATCTATAGTCCAAGAAGCAACAAGTAGGAATCTACCTCTGAAGTTTTACCATATACAGTAATTTGTAATCACATTCACATGTTTAATTACAACATTAATACTGCCCATGTCTTTAAATTAAGTGAGGAATAATCCACAGTCGGATGTACTGCAATACTGTAATAACCAAACGACCTGGGTGGGTTGTGAAGCCCAAAGCATATCCGAGGGTCTTCAATCACCCAGTAAAGGAGGTTATTATAGCACTGACGCACACCCGGGGTAGCACTTATTCATAAAAGTGTCGAAAGTGTGGTAAGGATAGATAAAAGTAGCAGTGCAGGTTATGGTGACAATGTTGACCTATGCTATCTTATTCCATTTTAGACTGCCTCTAACCTCCTGTCTTGTAGGATACCCTTATTTCCCCATTTTAAGTCTTAGTACTTTTTCCCCAAAGGAAGTAAAAGGAGAACTCCTTTTACTATGGTTCAGACAAGGTTTTCTAAGTATTCTCAGGTGTTTTTGTACACCTACATTGTCCCCTAAAAGTCAGGGAGCACTGCCCACTGCATGTTAGTTCATTTTAGTCAGGTGGCAGCGCTACCACCCCCCATGCTGGTGACCTGGGTTCAGGAGTGGACTCAGGTCACTGTGGGTAAGCCAGGAAGGGAGAGGGTGGTGTCCACTGGACAGTTCTCCTCTCGGAGGGCTTTGTAGGCCCGCCCGTGAGCTGCCACGAGGTGGAGGCCTTGGGGCAGTGCAGGTGGGATGGCATGTAGAAAGGAAGGGGCCACCGGTCTAGCACAGTGCATGTGTTTTTCCACACGGCACATACCACTGCCTGTCCGCGGCAGGGATGGGGACCCAGAATAACAAAAATGGGGGCTGTGCAGGCTAACGAAGTCCTGCTCACCTGGGTATTCATTGGGGCTTTTTCTGCCGTTATTTTCTCCGTTTCTAAGATGGGTTTTGGCCACTACTGACTTGGGCCAGATTTGATATGCTGTACTTTATAGATTCCAATACTTCAGAAATACAAACATTCACCCTGTCACAATAAGCTGTTAGTATTTTGGGAGCACCATAGTCATTTAAAAAAAACAGTAAATATACCTCATTTCTTGCTTTTGGGCGATCACAGAGAATTTTCAGCGCAAACCGCTCTTGAGTTGATTTTTTTACACAGACCCTAGTTTGTAAACAAACAAAACAATCAACTGAGAAGCTGATTTTTGTACCGACTATGCAAAACAAGAAGTCATTCTAGTAAGTAATTTAGTGACTCTGATACTCACATTTTCATGTAAGAAAATTATCAACTGCTAACCCAGAGGAAACATTTTCCTAGTACTTTAATCATTACTTAAGCAATACTGGAAAGCAGGTGGGAACATCTTTAAAAATTGCATATCATAACTTACAGGAGTCGAAACTGGCAGTGGCCCACTAGCCAAATGCTGGTAAATTTTGTACTGGACTAGTTAGATTTTCCTATAACTGGTCCTGCAGGCTTATACTGGAGAAGGTAACATAGAAACATAGAATTTGACAGCAGATAAGGACCGCTTGGCCCACCTAGTCTGCCCATTTTCCTACCTAACAGATAAGCTGCAGATCCTAGTTAACCAACAGCTTACTTCCTCCTACCCCCCCACTAGGACTGCCTTATATCTGTCCCATGCATTCTTGAATTCCCCCACTGTTCTTGACTCCACGACCTCCTCAGGGAGGCTGTTCCATCCATCCAGAACCCTCTGTGTGAAAAAATACTTCCTCACATTACCTCTGAGCCATCCCCCCTCTATCTTCAAATTGTGCCCCCTTGTTCCTGCACATCTCTTTTTCTGAAAGATGCTACCCTCTTGGACTTTGTTGATTCCCTTGAGGTACTTGAAAGTTTCTATCATGTCCCCTCTCTCCCTTCTTTCCTCAAGGGTATACATATTAAGCTCCTTTAGTCTTTCTTTGTATGTCTTCTGGTGCAGACCCTGCACCATTTTGGTTGCCCTCCTCTAGACAGCCTCCACTCTGTCTATGTTTTTGCAGAGATGGGGTCTCCAGAACTGCACACAGTACTCCAGATGGGGTCTCACCAACTGTCTGTGCAGAGGGATAACAGCTTCCTGTTTTCTACTGGTGATGCTTCTTCCTATGCATCCCAGTATCCCCCCAGCCTTCCTTACTGCCTTCTCACATTGCATGCCCACCTTTAGGTCATCTGATATAATTACCCCCAGGTCCCTTTCCATTTTTACTGTTGTCAGTATCTCACCCCCCATCGTACGCTTCCCTGGGTTTTGTTTCCCATGTGCATTACCTTGCACTTCTTTGCATTGAATCTGAGCTGCCATACATTTGACGTTCCTCCAACCTTGCCAAGTCCCTTCTCATCCTTTCCACTCCATCTTGTGTATCAACCCTGTTGCAGGTCTTTGTGTCGTCTGCAAAGAGACATACTTTTCCTTCCAGTTCCTCTGCAATGTCACTTATAAAGACATTAAAAAGGACCGGTCCCAGTACTGAACCCTGAGGTACCCTGCTAGTAACCCTCCTTTCTTCACTGTGTACTCCATTTACTACTACACTTTGCGTCCTGTTGTCTAGCCAATTTTTTATCCAGGCTACCACCTTGGACCACTCCAAGGCTAGCTAACTTGTGTATTAATCTTTTGTGTGGGACTGTATCAAATGCCTTGCTAAAATCTAGGTAGGCCATGTCCACAGCCCCTCCCTGGTCTACTACTTTGGTCACCCAGTCAAAGAAATCTATTAGATTCAGCCTGACACGACCTTCCCATCGTGAATCCATGCTGCCTTGGGTCCTGTGCCCTACTGGCCTCTAGGTACTCAACAATTCTTTCCTTCAGAAGTGATTCCATCATTTTCCCTACCACTGAGGTCAAACTAACTGGTATGTAGTTTCCTGCCTCTGTCCTGCTCCCACTTTTGTGAAGAGGAATCACATCTCCCCTTCTCCAGTCCTCGGGTACCACCCCATCCTCCCATGATTTGTTAAAGAGAGTAGTCAGCGGTGTCACTAGTTCTACCCTTAGTTCTTTAGAATTCTTGGGTGAATCCCATCAGGCCCCATTGCTTTGTCCACCTTCAATTTTATTAGTTCTTTCAGAACCCTTTCTTCTGTAAATGGACTGGTATCGACCCCCATCTTCAGAGTGTTTCTCTTGTTTGGTTTAGGTACCTCCCCCTCCTCTTCCTTTGTGAATACTAAGCAGAAATATTCGTTCAGTATCCCTGCTTTTTCACTGTCACCCTCTACCTACATTCCCTCCCTTTTATTAAGCCTCAGTATCCCTCCTTTGGCCTTTCTTTTGCTCCCTAATGTACCTATAAAGGTCTTATCCCCTTCTTAACAGAATTGGCTATCCTTTCTCGGTTTGGGCCTTTGCTATTCTGACTGCATTCCCAGCCTCTTTCTGCTTTAACTGATAAAGTTCTCTGTCCTGCTCCTTCTGTGTTTCCTTATATTTCCTGAATGCTATCCTTTTCTCCTAAACCTTCCCTGCCACCTCTTTGAGAACCATAGCGTTTTTTTCCTTGTGTTTTATTGATTTGTTTACACAAAGGCTTGTTGCCTCTGTGATGGCTGTTTTGATTACTCCCCATTGTTCCTCCACCCTCCTTCTTGTCTGTTTGCTAGTGCTTTTCTGAGGCACTCTCTCATTTTCCCAAAGTCAGCCCTCCTAAAGTCCAATACTCTTGCTTTTGTATGGCTTGATTGTATGGCTGTGTTTATCGTGAACAACACTGTTGGGTGGTCGCTTGTTCCCAGGTGGCTACCCACTTCTAAATCTGAGATTCTTTCTCCGTCCCCATTTGAGAGTACCAGGTCTAAGATTGCTCCCTCCCGAGTGGGTTCCAATACTAGCTGTCTGAGGCATACCCCTGTAGAGCATCAAGAATGACCCTGCTCTTGGATGTGCCTGCAGCAAAGGTGCTCCAGTTAACATCTGGCATATTCAGGTCCCCCATCAACAATATCTTCCCTTTTTCTGCCATTCTAAGGAAGCCTTCTATCATTTCCTTGTCCATTCCCTCATGCGGATTGTGGTGCCATTTCCTGTCTCCAGGGTGACCCAGAGTGCCTCATCTGCTCCCTGTTTACCCTTTAGTTCTGTTGCTTTGATCCCTTCCTTTACATAGAGAGCTACTCCTCCTCCTCTTTTAAAACATTTCAGTAAGTATACCAGCTGGGCCAGTGGAAAAGTCTGTGGTGCTAGTGGATTTTCCCAGTCACTAGCCCTTCAGGCTGCAAAACTTAAAGTCAAACCCTGGACTCACTTCAAAACTTTTAGTAAAAAAATGACATTTCTAGCTATAGCCCCATCCCCACCCCCAGAAATCAGTTTAAATATTTATTGATAAAACAATTAATGTGTTCTGCTAGTAACATGGAGCCCCTTTTGTTGGGGTGAAGACCACCTCTGCAAGTAAACTCTCTTCCATCTTTAAATTCCTCCCAGTGTGTAATGCATCCAACTTGTTGTCTATAGCACCATAACCTAAGTCAATTATTGATTTCTTTTATTTTGTCTATTTGTGATTTAGTAGCTTTAGGAAAAGGGAGTATTTCAGAGAAGACTATATCACTGCCAAATTCAGAGAGTAAATTTGTAAGACCTACGATTTCTTCTTTTATTGTCTGGACATTTTGGCTCATGATATTATTCACCCCAGCATGAATTATGACCAGTGGGCACTTGCCACTTCTTTTTAGAATTTGCCTAGACATTCGTGTAATATCTGAAATTCTAGCACCTCTAAAACAAGATACAGTTCTATTAGTTTTATCCTGGTCACAGATAGCTCGGTCTAAATGTTTAATGATCAAATCCCCTAATACAAACATTTGTTTCGCTGCTCAGTATTGCTTACATCAAGATCCATCAGATTCTCAGCGTCTGATTGCATATTAGATGTTTCATTTGAAATGGGGGTTTCAATTGAGATGTTACGGTTAGTATGGGTGGTGGAATGAAATACCATTGGGGGAGAGGATTCATGATGTTCTTCCAGATCGACCAACGGGTCATATCTGTTCTGTGTAGGGACCTGAAAGCAATCCGCCTTCCTATCCCTTTTGCAAGTTTTCCTACTTTGAACCAGATACCAGTTCTCATTTGTGTCTTCTGGTTCAGTATCATCCCTTATTCTATTTCTAGTATTTATGTTTAAAGTAGTAAAGCCATCCTCAATCAATAACGGTGTGACTAAATCAGATACTGTTGTTTGATTGGTATCTGGGATATTTTTTGGAATGTTAGATGGGGAGCATTATGCAACCTTCTGGCTGTGTCTTTTTGACTCATTTCTAGGGCACTTAATCTTTTACTGAATGGGATATGTCTAACTGCAATTCATTTTGCCTATATTTCATACATTTACATGGTTGATTTATTGAAAATGTGGCATTAAAGCAGTACATAATGCAGGTTTTACATTTAATCCCAATGCTACCATCTTGTGTGGTTATGACATCCTCCATAGTGTAAGTTGGTCTGCTATTACAACTAGTCAGAAACCGCCTACCAAACATATGGTGATGCAATATTTGCTATATCATCACTAGACAAGCTGAAACTGGCACGAATGTACTTATATATAAGTGGTTTTGTTGTAGATATCGTATTATCCACCAGCCATCATGTTTCCAACCACTAAACCTGCTAAACATGTCAGACAAGCATAAGCGCTCATGTCTTTGCCGCATCTTCCACGCACGATCGCACTCTTCTGCTCACCGTGAGGCCCGATTAAAAACCTGTCCTAACCCAGGAAGTGCTCTTAGGGGTCACAGAGCACTCGTGTGCACAAGGAGCCCAAAAACAGAAATAAAGACAATAAAAAGCCACAGAAAGTGGTTTGCAGTGCAAATAGGTATCGCCACAATGTTCAAAGTACAAAATGTCACAGTTTAAAATGAAATGTAGTTCAGTTAAACACCTCCACGAACTACAGTCCCTCTTCCTGTTTCCTGTAAACAGGGCTCACACTAGAGATAATAAGTCAAATAAACGTTTTAGAAAGATATATTTCAGCAGTACAAGGCTTCTGCATGCAGTGCAAGCAACATTACATGTTGAAGCCTCGGAATCGCAGTGCTGGATGTGGCATAACTGGAGAAACACGGGCCTGGATGTAGTGGCATCTCGGGCTCACACTACTCTAGATACTACTTATGTAGTTCAGGTTAGGGCAATATCACATTTTACTTTTTAAAACAGTATTTAATTTATGTTGGGGGGTCTCACAGTTTGTTTGTTTAAAAAAAAAAAAAGGGTGTGGGGGCAGAGACCCCCAACATAAACATATCAAACAAGTAAGCAACTGCTCAGAGCTTGAGAAGTAGTTACTTCTAGGCCCACTATTCTCCAGTTATGCCCCAGATATAATGTTCTCTCCTCTCAGGCATGCCCTGCTGTCGGGACAAGCCACAGATCCTATAAAGGTGGTAAGAGAAGTGTGGCGATGATCACAGATGCCTCAGGCAGACGTACCCAGGGGTTTAGTAAGGGTCAGCCATGAGGGTAGGGGATCTGAGGATAAAAGAAGAAATAAAGGAACAGAAAAAGTGTTTCAAAGGGGGTGCACATCATTCAGTTTGAATAGAAAGGATTACTTGAAAGAAGCAGTTTATGTTACTCTTATAAAAATGGCAGCTACTGCTTTCCCTTCCGCAAGGGAGGAAGCATCTAGTCTCCTCTACTGAATCAGACAACTTAAAAATTAGCTTGGGACTGGGAAATGTTTTTTTTTTTTTTTTTTAACATATTTTATTTTTTGCTGAATTGAAAAACTCGCCCCCCTCCCCACCCTACACCAACTGCAGTACACGTCTGGAAAGGACATTACTGCTATTGGTCTGACATAAGCAGAAGCAGGTACAGGCTGCAATTTTTTTAATAGCTCTGCATTTTTTTCTCAGATCCTCAAAACACTGAATCCTCTTTTTTTCAGCTAACATGAACAGATGCTGGACCAGCCCGGTGGCGCTGAGGGTTGAGGCGCTGGACGCCACACCTTGCGCCGTGCCGGCGACCCGTGTTCAAGCGAGTCCGGGTCGCTGGGGGTCGGCAGGGAGAGAAGAGGAGCGAGCATCCAGGAGGACTGCTCTTCTCTCTCTCTGGGATCCAGGGTATGCCCGGCACATGGCGGCCCCGGTGGAGACTGGAGGCACTGCAATGCTCAGGGCATCAGTAGAGGAAGCGAGCTGTGGGACGTCCCTGGCATCATTGCGCGGGCTCCACCTGGGGGTGGGACGAGGGTGTAACTCCAAGAAAAAAACCCTGCCCTTGGGGATAGGCAACGGCATCACCTCCCACCAGCCACACTCCATCAGCTGGACTATCTCCTGTCCTGGGCCGAGCCCAGCCTGGCCCAAATTATAGATAGAGCGCCCTGGATGGATAGGGCAGCCCTACCTCGGGGCTCAGAGCTGGGCTGGTGCCAGGACACAGGAGGAGTTTCAGGCTAAGAAGTAGAGCTGGAGGTTAAAGTGGATGCCCGAGAGAGTTCATCGGGTGGCAGTGAATAAACAGAATATGGAGAGAGAAAAAAAAAAAACATGAAAAGATGCTTCAATGTTATGTATTTTTTTCCATTTACTCCTTATTCACAGTTGACAATTATATACACTAGGTACATATATCAGGTACTGATTTCCCCGACTGCCCCTGCACATGCTTACTTACCCTGGATGCCTCCTTCTCCAGATCCACATTCATCCTCCAATTACCTGTGGCCTGCCCATAATGGTGGGGCCTTTACATCTGACCCATGAACTGCAGCCACGGAGGAAGATCTATGGTTAGAGGCAGGCAGAGGGGTGCCAGCGTGTTCAGTGAAATCAGGGTGGGTAGGTCTGCTGCCTCCTGTGAACCTGTCTTCCCTTTTTCACATTCCCACCTCCCAGAATGCAAGTCTCTAGGCACCCACAACTCCTCCCTGTAGGCAGGGGTTGGTGAATGCTGTGCGGTCACCCACAACGTTAACGCTGCCTCTGCTTCCCACCTGCAGGTGCTGCACTAAGAGCGGGATGCTCCTCTCTGCACCTTTGAGGTTGACTTGTGATGGCTCCGCATCGTGCTTCAGACCCCATTGACCCTCTCTCACACAGTACTGCAATGCACCACCAGATGGCACCATTAGGTTGGGCTAATGTCAGATATTTTTTTTTAATCAGAGATAAATCATATTTGTTAGAATATTTAGTAAAACCTTAGTAGATGCATTAAAAATAAAAACTATACTTTCAGTGCAGCGGGTACACAGATGGCCAGCGCCCTCGCTCCTCCCCAGGAGGAGTCAAATGCTGCGCGCCCCACCCCCCATGAAGGCAGGCAGTGCTTGCTTGAACTTCAGTCTCTCAGGTGGCAGTGTGAGATGCAACACTAACTGTACTAGGTGTGAGGCTGCAATTAATGCATGCTCCCCTTTAAAACAAGCCACGCATCTTTCCCAAAGTCCCCTTGGCTTTTTAAGAGAGACATGTAACACATAGCATGACCTTGAAATTAACAGTGTAACCTTCCAATAAGAAGCCTTGTTACTTCCAGTCCTCCTTGTATTACATTTAAAGGGGAACAGCGATCAGTAAAACCCTAGCTGTGGGGACAAACCTGATTTGTACTTTCACTACAAAATAAAACTGTTAACTACTTCCTTACTGTAATGTTTACTTTTATCCAGCTGATCCTGCCTCCCCTCGCCATGCAGTGTTGTAAATTGAGCTACTCTGATGGCATCGCAGACTCTCCCCACAGCTGACATCAGCGACCGGGGCAGCCACGGGGATTCTATTACACAGAATGAGCCTGAGAGCTTTCAACAGCTCAAGCACAGGCTTGGGAATGGGGACATCCAGGTTTCAATTCCACAAAAGCCACTTGCTCACTGTCTGACCTTCAGCAAGTCATCTGACCTCCCAGTGTTTCAGTCCTCCCAGCTGTAGAAATGGGTAGAAGCAGGACCCCAGTTTAAGAGATGCTGCGTCTCCGCTGGGATATCCTGAGTAAATAAAGTGCAAAAAAAAGGTCACCACTGCATTATTTGAAATGGGAAGTTAATAAGCTGCTGATCAGGCTGCCCAATGACCCAGAGGGTAATATGTCATACTCCCGCACCAGCGACCCAGGTTCAGAAGCGAACTCAGGAGCTGAGTTGGGAGCCTAAAGGGGCTGGAGTAGTGCCACCATGTGGCAGTGGTTCCAGCTAGGGAGGGATGGTGCTGTGGTTCTGCTGTTGAGACTTCTGCGGTGGGCCAGGAAGCTTGCCTCCTCTGTTAAGACGTCGCTGTGTGCATCTGAGGCTGGGGGGGGGGGGACTGGCAGGGCTTGCAGACTAGGAAAAAATAATGAAAAATCTCATGACTCTCATGATGTCCTCCATGACAGCTATTGGCATTCACCGGCCACACATTGTGTGGATCCCCACTCGTTCTGATGGTGGGGAGGGGGCGTGCCAAATGACTCTGGGAGATCAACAGCACAACAGCCAGAAAGGAGGAGACAGTAGCAGTACAGGGGGGCAAGCAGCTTGCTTAAGGAAAGAGCTGCTGACATCTCTAGGTAAACTCTGAAACACTTAAAATTTAGACATAATTCACATGGCATTTCACGTTTCTTCTGCGATTAGGAGTATTATGTCCTCAGGTGGGGTGTAAGCAACAAGAGCAGATGATTTTTTAATGTAATTTCAAGTACATACATAGAGACGCATGTCATTCTAGAAAATACAATACAGTATATGAGAAACCAAATCACATAAAATTAATCCAGACGTTGTTGCATGTCTTTTCTTTCTGGTGCCGCACTGGGGAGAGTAACACCTAAGTTAATATATATACACATCATAAAATAAACACATCAAGGGAGCTATAATGCAACAAGTGCCATAAATCATTTGCAAAGATTGTTATTAATAAAGATTATTAATGCACAAAACAAGTAAAAAAAAAAAAAAAACTTGGCTCTTCATTGTCAAACACAGACTGTTAGGGCACTGCAAAGTAGGCTATTAATCTCTGAACAGAACAGTACAGTATAACTTTGCAGTAGCAAAAACAGCTACTCAACTGATAAAACAGAAGTAAAGCCTGCTTAAATCGCAGAAGGTATGTATAAAATTTACACACTTCCATTGTAGGGACCAAAGTAACATTCCATGCACACCATTCAAGCCGACGAACCTACCATCCGCCTCGACACCTTGAGGCTCCAGCAGCTCAGCCTCTCTTGCCATCTCGTCACTATGACTAAGTCATGCCAGCCTGCCCGGATGTGGCCACCATCTCTCTCAAACATGCCCCCAACAGTGGAACGTGGGGTAATCAAATTCGGGTCCAACAATATCATCATCACATTAGTACCAGGAAAAAAGTTTTAATAAGCCTCTCCAAACACCCGGAGTACAAGCCATAAAAGACTTTCGCTTTCCATTCTTTTTTCTTTTTAAAATCCTTTGTTTGTCACCACGTTCTCCACAAATGCCCCCATCTGGACCTGGCCCCATCCCAGACTTCCCTGGGATGTACCTTACTCTGGCGTGTCCTAACCACAGGCCTTGTTCTGGAAGAGCACAGTCATCAGTGTGTAGAGTGCGGGGGACCAGGCCATCACCGGGCTGCAGTTTGCGTTTTTTTCCTCCACTTCTGCTCAAGGGCCATGCATGAGCAATGACATGATGTGCATGTTTCACCTTTGCAGAGATGTCACCAGTGTCCAAGGCATGGGGTCCCTTCCCAAGGTCCAGCGACCCTGCTATGCTGCCACCCAGATTCCTCCAGATGGCACCTGACCAGCAGGAAGCATGTTCCCCTGTCCCCTGATCTCATCAATTTATTTGACTGGGTGACCAGAGAAGCAGATCGGTGGAGGGCACTGGATGTAGCCTATCTGTACTTTAGCAAGGCCTTCTGCCCTGTACCACACAGCTGACTGATAAAGAAGCTGAACAGCCTACAGGAGAGATCCAAAGTGGTGAATTGGGTTAGAAACTGGTGAACGGATAGGAGACAGAGGGTGATGGTTAATGGCACTCACTCCAATGATGGGAGAGTGACCAACTGGGTACCATAGGGCTTGGTACGGGGACCAGTCCTCTTCAATGTCTTCATAGGAGACACTACAGAAGAACTGTAAGGGAAGTATGCCTTTGTGCAGATGATACCAAAACCTACAATAGTGCAGACATTTAGGAGCGGGGTGGAGAGAATGCGCAGGGATCTTAGGAAACTCGAGGAGTGGTCAAGATCATGGCAGTTTGGGTTCAGTGACAAAAAGTGGAAAATCATGCACCTAGGGCACAGGAACCGAGTACAGGATGGGGGCGGCACTGACAAGCACCAGACAAGAAAGAAGCTTGTGGTTATCATATCTGAGGGACGTCAAGGTGACAGGGCAGTGTGACAAATGCAGAAGGCAGGGCTAGTGGAATGCTGGAGCGCACAGGGAGGGGTAACTCCAGCAGAAGGATGTAGTTGGTGTTGCCACTATATCGCTCACTGGTGAGACCCCATCTGGAGTACTGTATCCAGTTTTGGAGTCTGCACACAGGGTGGAGGAGGTCCAAAGGAGATCAACTAAAATGGTGCAGGGTTTGAACAAGAAGCCCTTCAATGAGAGACTGAGGTATGTCAACAAGCACACTCTGTGGGGGAGAGTGGATATGACAGAGGCCTACAAGTACATCACAGGTGTGAAAATGGTGTGAGGAAGGGGGAGTCTATCAAATAAAAAAGAATACTAGGACCAGGAAACATGCAATGAGGCTGGGGGAAGAGGGAGTTCAAGAAAAATGTAAGGAAGTATTTCTTCATTGAAAGAGTGGTAGATGCCTGGAACAGAATGCTGGCAGAGGTGGTGGAGGCTAAAACAGTGGAAAGTTTCAAGCATACGTGGACATAGGGTATATCAGAAAAGAGGCAGTGAGACAGGAGGGTTGTTGGAGACAGCCAGGGTCTGCAGATCAGGAAGGGAAAATTTTGGCAGACTGGGTGGGCCAAGCGGTCCTTTTCTGCTGACAAATTCTATGTTGCTACATTTCCCAGATGGAGGACAGCTGTTCAAGGAGCACACAATCCTCCCTCTGCCAGTTAGCCCCCAAGTTACCACGTCAATTTCCAAACCTGGGTCACCGATGTAACAGGCAGGAGCTCTACCGCTATGCTACTGGGCTTTCCTAGCAGATAAACTCCTGTTTTCATGCAAATATCCTGAGTAAGAAAGAATAAGTAGGGAGAACACAGAACTAACCTGCAAAACAAGAACGGTTTCTAAATTTCTTTTTTTGCAACTTTTTATTTGTAAATAATTGTTGTTTTTTACTATAGACAAGACAGAAACAACCTATAGCCAACAGTACTGACAGACAAATTACACGGCAAGGAAGGACAACACATGAATTAGTGCAAGATAAGAAGAAAAAATTACTCACCTTAGTAATTGTGTTTATTCTAATGGAGTCTTGCTGTATTCTGACATTATGCCGTTTGCCCCAGCACAAAAAAAGTGCAGTGGATGATGACTTGGAACCCTTTTTCCTAAGGTCAGGCTATGCCCATCTCACGGCCCCAATTCTCCACATCTTCAACCTCTCCATTACATCTGCTACTGTGCCATCCTGCTGGAAATCAGCACACATCCTCCCTTTATTTAAATCTGGTGACCCGTGCGATGTAAACAACTATAGGCCTATCTCCATCTTATCTATCCTTTCTAAAGTACTCGAAAAACGGATCCATTCTCAGCTAAAATCTCATTTGGAAACCTTCTCTCTCATTAACCCAGTGCAATCCGGCTTCCTGGCCAATCATAGCACCATCACTGCCCTAGCAAAAGTAACCAATGATTGGATCTCTGCTATAGATGCTAAGAAAGTAACTGGCGCTGTCTTTTTGGACTTAAGCAAAGCTTTTGATACTGTTGATCACATACTATTAGTCAATTGCCTTGCAAAGTTGGGTTCCACATACCATACCACACCACACAGTGGTTCTCTAGCTACTTAACTGGGAGATCCCAAAAAGTAAAGGCGGAAGGCTTATTCTCTGCTGCCTTGCCAGTTGCAAGAGGAGTCCCTCAAGGATCCATCTTAGGCCCTATCTTGTTTTCCATATATATTAATGATTTAGACGCTAACATATCTACATCCCATCTGCACTTTTTTGCGGATGACACTGTGTTGTATACTTCTAGTTCATCGCTATCTGAAGTCAAGGGAGTGCTTCAAACGGACTTTGCACAACTTGAGCATAATCTAATAAAGGCAAAGCTTCTGCTCAATGCGAAGATGACTAAAGTGATGATATTCTCCCGCAGTGCTGTTACAGGCCCTCCCAATACCTTAGCCCAAGACTTCATTGTCACCACGCTAAATAAGCCCCTGGAAGTTGTAACCAAATTTAAATATCTGGGTATCTGGATTGATAATAAATTATCTTTCAATGACCACGTTGAGATGTCTCTAGAAGGCTAAAAGCCAGGTTAGGTTTCTTCTACAGAAATAGGCCCCCTTTTCCCTCTTGAAACTCGGAACAAACTTGTCCAGGCCACCTTTCTCCCCCTGCTCGACTATGAAGATATAATCTATTCCTCCACCACTCTTTCAAATCTAAGTAAACTGGACATCCTCTATCATAATGCGTTACGGTTCATTACCAACTCCCCTTACCATTCGCATCACTGCGACTTATATGCAGCTGTCAGTTGGACATCCCTTACTACTAGACGCCTGCTCCATGCTGGGCTATGGACTCTTAAACTGCTCCTGCAGAAATTGCCAAGCTATCTCTCATCCCCTCATTAGTATCTCATATAGTGCATACTCGTTAAGAAAATCTGACTTTATTATGCTTGATATACCAAGGACGCGGACCTCCTTTGGTAAATGTGCTATTGCATATGCCCTTCCCTCCATTTGGAATCAATTGCAATCTGTACTGAAACTAACTAGCACAGTTTCAATAAACTTTTACAAATTGCTAAGTTCAGCCAAAATAAAAGACGCCTGTAACTGTCATTAAATCTCTCCCTTCCCCACGTGTGCCATATTTATACATGGGTAAGATATAATTGCCTTGCCGTATTAACTGCTTTCCTTCCCCACCTACTCCTGGCCTTCCAATGTATAAGCTCCAATGCTACACTATCAAATCACTCCTATCCCCCTTATCAGTTGTATTCTGTTTGTCCTAGCTGCCAAAATATATGTATTGCATATACCAGTCCTCATGTTTCATTTATCAGTATGCAACCTGTAAGTCATTTCCCTGTGTTAAACTAGTGTTTACCACCTGCGCTCGTCATTGTGGAGCCCTGTATGTATATTCAGCCTCTATCATGTAATGCGCATTTCATGTATTTACTGTTATTACCTATCTGTATTGTACATTGCTTAGTCTATATGTATCAGGACCTCCTTGTGAATGAGCTTGCTCAATGGAGTTTTCCTGCAATAAACTTGAACTTGAACTGCTCCGGAGAGGAAAGAGTTAACTCTATGCCAATGCACAGAACATTGAGCTTGAGCTCGGTTCAAACCTCTGTCTGCTGCACTTTGAAGTGTAACCATCAGATTCTTACAAGCCAACACTAACTACCCCCACTATGTGGAACTTGTAAAATTTACTAGCCAAAAAGGAAACCAAATATTTTGGATCCCCAAAAGAGACAAGTCGAGAAGCCCAAAACAAAAACTAGGTAGTGAACAAATATAACTATCAAAACATATAAATAACCCACTTGCCCTGTTTAACAATGGGGAGAGTGCCGAGTACACCCCTGAGGTGCAACACTGCGCCTGCCAGCCCACTTCCAAAAACCAGGTTCTGAGAGGGAAGGCAGGGAGGGAGGTCAGAATACAGCAAGACTCCATTAGGAGAAACACAATTACTAAGGTGAGTAATTTTTTCTTCAAACAACATGAAGTCTTCTGACATTATACAGACTACCAAGCAGTACCTCCATGAAGGAGGGTATCGAACCTATTTTGGGAATAGGATCTGCAGTACTGCTGTACCAAACCTAGCTTCACTCCTAGCCTGGATATGCAGAGAGTAATGCTTGGTGAATGTACGGACTGTTTTCCAGGTGGCTGCTTGCATATCTCAAATAAGGGTATATCTCTGGCAGCAGCCAGAGAAGCAGCTGTACCTCTAGTCGAATGAGCTCTCAGGCCTGAGGGGGGTACTTTGTCTAGCTTTTCATAACAGAATTGTATACAAGAGACAATCCACCTGGCAATAGTTCTTTTAGTAGCTGGTTTACCCTTTCCCACTTTACCATAAGTGAGGAACAATTGGAGGGAGTCAAACCTAAGTGCCTTAGTACGATTAATGTAGTAGCTAAGAGCCCTTTTAACATCCAAACTGTGTAATCTTCTCTCTCCTGAAGAAGAATGATCAGTGAAGAACACAGGAAGAGACACGGATTGGTTCAGATGAAAATCTGAAACCACTTTGGGTAAGAACCTCCTGTTGGTTCTAAAGACCACCTTATCTCTATGGAATGAGATAAAATCAGGCTCCACTGACAGAGCTTGCAATTCACTGATATGCCTGGCAGAGATAATAGCTACCAGAACACAGTTTTCCAAGTCAAGTACTTAAGTTCTGCTGAGGCCAAAGGCTCAAAAGGAGGTTGCATAAGCTGAGCGATGCAAACATTAAGATACCAAGCAGGAGTAGGATCCCTAAAGGGCGGATTGGTATGAAGCAATCCTTTGAAGAATTTACAGAAAACAGGGTGAGATGCCAGTGAGGAGGGCTTTCCCACTGACAGAAATGCAGAAACAGCTGACAAGTGTACTTTGAGGGTAGCTGGTCTGAGGCCTAAACCATTAAGATGAACCATGTAATCCAGAACGGTACACAAGTCAGCAGTATCTGGGGATATGTGCTTATTGGAACACCAAATGCTGAATCTTTTCCATTTGGAGTTATAAGGTTCTCTGGTGGCAGGTTTTCGAGAGGCTTTGAGAATGTCCAGAACCCCTTGAGACAGATGCAAATTTACATATTCTAGCTCTTCAAGAGCCATGCCTTGAGACTGAGAGACTGAAGGTTGGGGTACCAAATCCTCCCCTGAGAAGAGGTTAACAGATTGTGATTCCTGGGGAGAGATAGGGGAAGATGGACTGTTAGGGGCAGCAACAGGGGATACCAAGGCTGTCTGGCCCAGTCTGGAGCAATTAGGATCACTTTGCAAGACTGTGACCTTATCTTGACCAGGACTTCGAACAGTAGAGGAAAAGGAGGAAAGGCATACAGAAATTTCCCCTCCCAATCCAGAATTGGAGCATCAAGGGGGACAGAACCCATGACTGGGGGTCTGCAACAAAAGAGAGGGGAAGTTGGTGATTGTCTGGGGCTGCAAAGAGATCTATCTCTGGAGTGCCCCACCTTGAAAAGATCACTTTTAACACTAGGGGATTCATGGACCATTCGTGATGGCCCTGGGAAATCCTGCTCAATGCATCTGCTAGCACACTGTCCTTCCCAGGAAGGTGGACTGCTACCAGAGAGGTCTGTAGAGAATAAGCCAGGGACCCTAATTTCATGGCTTCCGTGCACAAAGCCGTAGACAGAGTGCCTCCCTGCTTGCTGATGTACCACATGGTGGTGGTGGTGTCTGTCCTGACCTGAACCACCTTGTTCTGTACGTAGTCCGAGAAGGCTTGTAGAGCCAGGTACACTGCCCTGAGCTCCATAAGATTGAAGTGGAGAAGAGACTCCTGAGGGGACCACACTCCCTGAGCTGTGAGGGCTCCCAGGTGAGCTCCCCACCCCAGGACAGAAGCATCCGTGGTTAGAACTACAGAATGAGACTGAGTGATGAATGAGACCCCTTGCCTGAGGTTGTCCTGATCCAACCACCATTGGAGAACGTGGATCAGAGTCTGAGTCACTGGAATTAGTTTGGCTATAGGATCTTTTTTCTGAGACCAAAAAGCCCTCAAATGGAACTGGATGTCTCTCATCTGAAATCTGGCCCCTTGGACCACTGCAGCAGAAGCTGCCATGTGGTCCAGGAGTTGAACGAATTGCCTTGCTGGTCGAGACACCAGAAGGTGGAAAGAAGAAGCCAGCTATATAATGGCCTTTACCCTTGCCAGAGGGAGAAAGGCTCTTGCTTTGACACTATCCAACTCTACCCCTATGAAGGTCAAGAGTTGCAATGGCTCGAGAACTGATTTGGGAAGATTGAGGAGGAATCCTAGAGAAGTGAGCACTTGTTGGGTCACTTGCAAATTTGACTTGACCTGGTCTAAAGACTGACCCACAATGAGCCACTTGTCCAGGTATGGGGATATGGAAATGTTTTGTCTCCTTAGAAAGGCCACTACTACTGCTAGGAATTTTGTAAACACCCTTGGAGCTCATGTTAGGCCAAAGGGCATTGCTTTGAACCGATAATGGTCTGAAGGTAGTTCGAACCTGAGGTACGTTCTGTGGAAGCACCTGATGGGAATGTGAAAATAGGCATCCTTTAGGTCCAGGGAGGCTAGCCAGTCGCCTGACCTTAGATAGGGAAGAATTATTCCCAGAGTCACCATTTTGAATTTTGGCTTTACTAGGTGCTTGTTTAAGTATCTTAAATCTAGGATGGGCCGCTACTCCCGTTTTCTTCGGGGTAAGGAAGTATCTGGAGTACAGATCTTTGCCCCTGTGAGGTGTAGGAACTTTCTCTGTGGCTCTGAGAGCCAGTAGAGATGAAACCTCTGCCTCTAGGGCAATGGTTTCAGAGATGTTTGCAGGTGGAAAGGACCTGACCCTCAGCTTTGGAAATTTTTTGAAGCTGAGGGCCAGTCCCTGGCTTACTACCTCCAAGACCCACTTGTCTGAGGTAACAGACTTCCAGTCCTGGAAGCAGTAAGCCAGCCTGCCTTCTACAGGAATTGGGGAGTCAACCTGGGCTGACACATCAGGGTGTCTGCTTGGCAGGAGCCTTAGACTGAGAGAAGGATGCAGCCCTGCTCATACCACTTCTGCCTCTCCCCCTGAAGAACCCCTTCTGAGGAAAAGGAGACGAGAGGAGGCCTGTGCCTGGTAGAAAGGCTTGTGAAAGGGCCTGCCCCTGCCGCTAGATTGCTGCTTCTGAGGAGTTGCCTGCCTTTCCTTGACCTGTGCACTCCTGTAGGTGGTCCTGTATTCATCCATCTTCTTCATATAATTCTCTGTCTGCTCCCCAAACAGAGAATTCTCGATGACAGAGAAATCCATGGTCTTAGCCTGGGTGTCCTGTGATAGGCTAGTACATCTGAGCCAAGCCAGTCTCCGAAGAGGCACAGATGTAGCCATGACTCATGATGACACATCACTGGAGTCCACAGCAGCATGAAACTGGATTTTTGATGCCTCAATCCCATCAGCAGCCATCTCCTCCAGCTCCTTGGCAAGCTGGGGGTTGGGGGGGAGCCTGTTTAGCCAGTTCCAGAACAGTATCCCATCTGGACTTCTGGTATCTGGCTGTATAGGCCATATAGTTAACCTGCCTGAGTCCCAAGGAAGATGTCATTCACTGTTTTTTAGCCATGGCATCCAGCTTCCTGGAGTCTTTATCCGGGGGGTGTGAAGCCAAGGGTATGTTAGCTTTATCACATGCTGCAGCCTGCACGACCCCAACATGGCTGCATTGCTGGTACAAGTACTCCATACCTGGGCCTGATAACGTATACCTCTTGCCCAGTCACCTGTCCACAGGAGGTAAAGAATTTGGAGTCTTCAGTAACTTCTGTGTCTGTTTCCCAAAGGATTTGTAAAGGGGACTAGACAATCTCTTGGACTCTAGGATGTCCATCATCTCCACATAGTCAGGCTCCTCTTGCTCCTCGACAGCTTCATCCAGAGGGAGCTGCAGGGTTTCTGCCACTTTTTTGTAGAACATAAAGTGAGAAGGGGACTCAGAAAGCCTAGGAGGGGAAACACAAGAAGGTCTGTCTGGGGGGGATGTCCGGTTCTATGGGCTCATTCAGATGATGATCATCTTCTTCTCCTTCATCATCATCATCACCCTCCAAATCCGGTTCATAATAGTCTTCTGGGGAATAACCCTGAACCAAACACCTACCTGGAGGTGTCAGATCAGCCAGAACCGAACGGAGCGATTCAACTATACTAATCGCTCTGGCAATTTCCTCGGTGGTTGGACGATGCGGTTCTGGATCCGAACTGGATGATTTCTCTTTTTTCTTTCTTTTTGCCAGAACCGACCCCCAGGATCGGCTCTCCGTTTGCCCAAGGGAGTCTCGCTCAGGTCAATGAGCACTCCCTTAGGTTCGGTCAGAACTGAACCAGGCTGGCCATCCGGGTCAGCGGACTTCTCGGCCTCCTTTTCCCTAAGCCAGCCCAAACTTTTATCCAGGGTGGCCTTAGGAACACTTTTACATATTTGGCAGTCTGAATCAAGGTGGTCAAACCCCAGACAATAAACACAGGTGGCATGGGGATCAGCCTTAGCAAAGGCCTCCCCACACTCACTGCAGTGTCAAAACCCAGTGGGCCCGGTTTTTCTCTTGGGTTTCTCAGACGAAGCCATCCTACAACTTACCCTTTTTTTGGCAACAGCCAGGCAAGACCCCCTTATCGGTTCCTAACCATGTCACAGGTGTTGGAAAAAACGTTAAAATACGTTTGTTTTTGTTTTTTTAGAACCGATAAGGGTCGGCACCTCACACTAAATTCAGAACTCAAAGAATAACACAAGAAAGATAACAGACAACCAGTTCAGCTGAACCGATTGAAAATATTATTTTTACAATTTCCACAAATTCAGCACTAGTCCACTACCTAAAGCACTTACTGTACCGCAGACTGGGATCTGAACCAAAAAATAAATGAAAATAGTGGTTTAAAACAGACTTACTGTACCGAACCAATAGCGAAGAAGAGCTCTCCGGAGCAACTGTTCAGTTAGGCGGAGTAAAGAATCTGACGGTTACACTTCAAAGTGCAGCACACAGAGGTTTGAACCGAGCCCGAGCTCAACGTTCTATGCTTTGGCACAGAGTTAATTCTTTCCTCTCTGGACCAATTCAAGTGCTGGGGCTAACTGCAAGTTGTTGCTTTTTGAATTTTCATGTCCAAGACCCTGGATATGACCCTATATTGAAGGTTCAAGACAAGGACTGTGAAGAATATCTGGACAAAACTTTGCATTTATACTGACTGATCCTTACTGGAGGACCAATATCCAGGACTGTTCAAAAGATTTGAACATTGACTGAAATACTACTGAGAATTCTGAGAAATGGACATTTAAGCAATAGTGCACGAGAGGTGCTGGGATAACCTCACGCCTGGGGTGGTTGGGCACAAGGCCGCAGGCCGAGTGTGTCCAACGACCCCAGAAGTGAAGTCATCCTAGCAAGATACAGTAGATGGGATCCAGTCTAAATGTTCTTTTGATTTTATGTTATTAACAGAGACATTAGTCAAAGAACAAGAGAAAATTTAAAACGAAATACAAGAACAGAAAATAAATGTAAATTGCATGTTGACCTTAATAAACTTAAAAACAGTGGTATCTAAAATTGACAAGTGAGTATCAGAATGTAATGAAAGTTTAAGACAGACACAGATGAAGAAATTCAGAAGACTACAGGGATGGGAATGTGCACTGTTGGAAAAAAGAAATTAAGAACAAACAGATTACTATCTTTATGGTTCTGAAAGCAGTGTTTACTGTTCAGACTCTGATAGTAGTTACGAGCATGGAGACATAAGAACTAGACCCTACTATTAAAGAAATGGGGGGCAAAGATGTAAGCCCATAAATGAGGCAATTATCATCAGGGACAGAATAGACAATATTACCAGAACTTTTGGTGGGATAGACCAGGAATTTGGGGGAGACACATTCCAGGAGACAGTGGCGAAGAAAAACACACACACCATTTCAGGACAAAGGGAAACACGAACTGGCCAAGAAGTCAGTCAGACAAAAATTCACTAAACAAAAACTAGAATCCAGATGGAATCTTTAATATACAATTTATCCACAGAGGACTAAACAGTTTAGACGAATCTATACCAAATAAAGGTCTTGAATTTTGTCTAAATAAAAAACTACATGGTTTTGAGCTTAAAATGTATCTTGAGAGTTTTTTTTTTGTTTTTTTTTTACAAAATTGAAGATAAGAAAATACTTTGATTCCGTACAACAAATGGATGATTCTACCTCAGAAACGGAGAAAGAACAGAGCCCTCAGGGAATTTTTGACGATTAAATCATCATTCTTATCTCCTGGTACAATACCAGCAAACATAAATGCTTGTAGTCAAATGGTCAAAAATGACATTGATAAGACCATACAAGACAGTGAAAAACAAAATAGGTATTTTAACATCACCAAACAAGAATTTGAGGCAGTGAAATCACTACAAAATGATGATACAATTATCAAAGGAGGGGAAGAGAGAGAGAGAGATGTAATTCTCAATAGAGAAGACTATTAAAGGGAATGTTATAAAGAACTTAATCCACCGAGAAGACCCATAATCACACGACAGGATTCAATCATTGAATCCTTGTCCATCTTTGTTGATTTTCACTATAAACTCTTGACTGAAGAGTCAAACTCTGAAAAGATTCAAGACATTTAATTCAGATCCTACAAGATTTGAATAATGATACTGCGAGTATAGTAACATAGATGTGAGAAGCCTCTACACTTCAGTCCCCCCATGAAGGTGGACTAGAGGCATTAAGAAAAGCACTACACAATAGAGGTTAAATGAGACCACTAGATAAATTCATTTTGAAGCTAGCAAGAACAGTGTCGTGTAACAACTATTTTTAGTTTGAGAAAAAAAACTTATTTACAAAAACAAGGGACAGCAATAGGGGCCAGCATGCCCCACCCCCATGCAAATATTTATATGGTGGACTTTGAAGAGACCTTTGACCTCTGTTTACTCAGAAACAAGAAATCATTTTGTATCATGGATAAAACTTTGGGAACATTTTATTGATATGATATGGTATGAAAGTGCAGAATATTTTAACATGTGTTTTGCCTATCTTAACAATTGTTTAGATAATTTAAAATTCATTATTTAGCACGGTACAGCGAAAGTACCTTACTTGGACTTGCTTGTTATGAAGAAAAAAGGTAAACTCACAACAGGCCTTTATAAAAAGGAAATTGATTGTAATACAGTACTGCATGCCAGTAGTTATCACCCTAACAATGTACTGAAAAGTATTCCATACATTCAACTCCTCACATATAAATGGAACAGTGGAGATGTGATTAAATATGAGAAAAACACTAGAGAACTGATTCTGAGGCAAGGGGTTATGATCAATAAGACTCTACAAGACGTTATCAGAAGCAGACAGATAATCCACACTTGGAAATGTAGGGAGGAATAGAAATAATGAAAATTGCCTGTCTATGATCACCAAACTTTAGCGATCAATTTCAACAGATAAAGAATGTAATTTTAAAACACTGGAGTTTTTTTTTTTTTTACAAACTACAATTGCAAGACGAAAGAGTTTTCCACAAAAACCTGGGTAATAGCATGGAAAATTGAAAATTCAAAATAAATGCTTGTCAGGATGCAAAACTGAAACCCATCCCACCCACTATAACATTGCTTGGTTCAAAAACAAAAGGATTGTTTAGTTGTGGTAAATGTGTCCATTGTTCCAATATCATTAGGACAAAAGAAGTGGTTAATTAAAGTATGAATGAAAAAGACTTACAATTCAATAATTTTTTTTCCCCATACAGGCATTTACCTCCATGCATCCCTGGCTGCCCCCTTCTGACCGACCCCCCCCAGCCCCAACACCCCAGTATCACTGGGACTTACCCAGAGTTCCTGCCCGGTAGCCAGGTGTGGAGCCTGCGGAGGATCATTCGTCATCCACAGCCAGGGTTTTTTTCCCCTCTTTTTTCTCCCTTTCCCGTTGCTGGGGTGCACACACCAGACATGCATACGTGGAAGTGTACACATGTCCATGGAAGTCTCGCCGCAACCTCCTTTCCTTGGCGCCCTGAAGACCAGCACTGCCCTCGGGCCTCCACGCGGGGGAAGTCATTTGGCGGAAGCGCCAATCCTCCCTCCCCAGAAGAGGAGAGCAGTCCTTTGGATGCTCAATCCTCTCCCTCCCTAGCCGACCCCCGGTGGCCCGCTCACACTCCAAACACAGGTTGCTGGTGTGGCAGGAGGCAAGGCATAGATGCCTCAACCCTCCACACCACTGGTCCAGCTGCAATTCAATCATTTTTAACTTGTGATTCAGACCATGTGGTCTTCTCATGTCAGAGAAAAATCAAGGGCTCTGAAAATGTGCATTAGCGAACAAGTGCAATCAGATTAGATGATACATGGACAGCAGCAGCCAGACATTTTCCTCACAGAAAAACATTGGATCAGTACTTTAAGATTTTCTGCAAAGGTAAAAACAACAATAAGGGGAGACAACTTGGACAGAGCTTTATTGAAAACATGAGGGGTGGTGGACAGACTCAACAGTTTAAATTATAGACATGGTATAACTGAGGCGATAGCTTGGATAGGATTTCTGTAGAGTGAAATTTTGAGGAAATGCTCGCAGACGATCAGAATAATTTAAAC
Source organism: Neoceratodus forsteri (assembly GCA_016271365.2). Classification (NCBI taxonomy): domain Eukaryota; kingdom Metazoa; phylum Chordata; order Ceratodontiformes; family Ceratodontidae; genus Neoceratodus; species Neoceratodus forsteri. Next base: position 203,701,747 of record JADMNL010000027.1, read on the forward strand.
ATACCCCCTCCCCCCTCCTATGCAGTTTTGGCACCTTTGCTATAGTCAAAACATCCTTGAATAGATCGCATTTTTGAACAGATCACATTTTCAAAACTATGGACTATTGACCTTTGTATGTTTACAGGACATACTCAGTCCATGGAATAAATTGTTAAGTTAATATGCAGAGTTACTGCATGGGAAGCATGCTGAGCTCACGTTCGGCTCTTCGGTGCAGAGACTGACAATGTAGCCTAATGTGGGCTTTCCCCCTAGTGGGCTAGGCAGCATTACACATCATACTTCGTGTGACACATGACATGGGTGACATAACCGTGCTGCCCATGTCAGACGCTACCTGGTGCGTGCTTCCAGACATCCTATAAAGAGAAGGACATTGGAGCAGTTCAGCCCTGTAACAATGGAAGTCTGAACTGCACGGCAGACACTAGAAGGAAGCTTTCTCTCATACTAGGTGAGTGCATATGAGTATTCACTCGAAATGACTATGACAGATTTAAAACGTTTTCATCATTGCATTAAGACAGAAAACAAAACAAGAGAGAAGTAACGTTTTTTTTTTTCAATTTCAGGATAAAAGTTCACTCAAGGTGAGTAATCTTATTTCAAATGGAGTGTCTCTCAAAATAATATGATAAATAAATTTAAAATTTTAGTTTGAAATTGCAGATACTAAGGACAGACAGATGGAGCCATTCAAGTGAAGATGGAGAGAGAATATTTTTCTCATCTGTTTAAATGTGTTACAAAGTAATTTAATCAGAAACAAAAATTTTAATTAAAAACAAGCATATAATAGTTTTATTGTTATAGCATAAATCACAAGGGATTTTTAAAAAGAAAGCAGGTGGATGTAATAATCGATTAAAATGAGTATTTATAGAAATTATGATACAGTTTGAGTTTGATAATTTTATGGTAAAGAGAAATAATATATTTTATGTATTTTTAGTTAAATCATAGTTACACAGCACAGAGAAATACATTAGCAGACTGCAACCTAATAGATGAAATGGAGAATGTATCTGCTCCATTTTTCGCAATATAATTGCTATTGATTTAAAAAGACAGTAACATGAACAATTTAATTCTGATTTCTGTTACTTTTTTAACATATTTACAGCCACTTCCATGAAGAAGCTACAGATTAACGGTCTCAAAATGTTGGTGGCCTAAATTGTGGCATTTAAAAATAAATGGCCGCAATTCACTAAGGGGTATAGGGCGGACACGCCCCACTCTACATTGGAATGCCGCACAGTGGGGTCCTACTGACCACCTGGTGGCATTCTCTACCGGAGTGCAACCTTGTGTGCACAGGATCCTCCACCCAATACCGCAACCACAAGTCGTGGTCGGTCCAGGGACGTACCCCCACTCTATGCCATTCACACAGATGCGGTGCAGCATGGAGTGCCTGGCTGGGGTACGCAAATGGAAACAGTTCGTACATGGGATGCACCCCCTGCGCCACCAGTAGATGGGACCCCAACTGCGGCGGTCAGCCAGTTGGCCTCTATCATACCACAGCCCATGCTCACCGGGCCACCTGCACCTGGGTGTGTTGGGGGGGGGGGTCGTCACAGACATTCGGCACTGGGCTGGGGCATGGGGGGGTGCTCTGCATATAGGTCTGGGACAGGTGCGGCAGACACCCACTTGTGCCATTCACCTCCTGGACCCACGCCACATTGCAGGGGATCCACTGCGGAACCCAGGATTGGCATCCGATTGGATATCTGCCTGTGTCCTGTGCACCGCCCATGTCCATCCTCCAGGCACCTGCGTGCCAGGGGAGCAGGACTGTGGACAGCTGGCCAGTGATTGTGAACACCACCGGTGTGTACCTGTCCGCAGCTGCAGAGCGGCATGGTCGCTCTATGCGGTTCTCAGACGTGGGAACCGCACCTTAGAGAATCGCAGCCAATATGCATAAAGAAGAAACAGGGTTTTAAATAACTGATTAGCAGTTTTTTCTTGGGAAAATATTAACTGTACAGAAAGCATTTATATAGATTTTCTAGAAGTGTTATGTTTGTTAAACACAGTGAAGCAAGTGCTATGCATTTTCACAATGTTTTAGAACCTTTATGAGCAAAACGCTAATCAATTTTTTGAGTTAAATAAAACCCTGAAGAAAGCTTATAATGGTCCAGTTTTTTTGCTTTTTGAACAATGATAAATGTGGAAGAGTCAGTCCTCCCAGATGTTTTGGAAGATGCAATAATGTGAACCGTACACGTGGCCTTTTCCCATGCCAGATGCAATATGATATAAGTTTGTTAATCTCCCTAAAATGGAGTGATGGAGGAGTCACCAGCACAGTTTAGGCAACATAAAGCATCTGGGGAAAACTTTCATAAAGACAGTGTCTATCCACTGCATTAAGGAGAGGAGCAGGTTTCCCCTGGTTAAAGAGCCCTACCAGTCCCAGCCCCTGCACCCGCCCTGTTATTTGCTTACCTCCACAGCTTGCTGGCAGTATGATGCTGGCAACAAATAATCCAAAAGTTGAAAAGTTATATCGCTCATAAAATTTAATTAACCAGGTCCAAAGGTCTTCCCGGTTCTAAATGCCTCCCAAGTCCCGCCCCATCGCTCACCGGCGTGATGACGAATACTAGGGAGGTGAAGTGCACCATTATAGTCAATGGGGACGGCTTTCCAATCATTTTAAAACATTATAATGGCCAGCTGGTAATGAAATGTGGGAACCAGTCTATTAACAAGGGTCTTGTTAGTACACCGGTGTCCATGTTTCATTACTAACGCACCGGGGGGGTCGGCAGGGAAGGGTTGAGGATGAGTGCCCCCGTGGTGCTCTCCTCCCCGGGGAAGAAGGGGCGGGATGCTCTGGCATGCCAGCGGCCTCTGGTGGAGACCGGGGGCACTGCAGCATGCCAGGCAAGCACGTAACTAGCATGGCCGACGTTGGCAGGGTTGCCGTGCACCAGTGCATCGACATGCATCACGCAAGGGGGGGCTGGGGTAGCGCACAGAACAGGGAACGGTGCTGTGGACAGGCGATGTACCTGTCCCCATGTCCTTCATGCAGCCAACCCGATTGGCCTTCCAGTTCCTCCACCGTGGACCCCACCCCTGCAGCCACAGAGTCTGACTCACAAGAGCCTAACAGGAGGGGGCTGCACCCACCCCTGGGCGGGCTAAAACAGGGGTGCTGGGTTGGGGGGAGGGGGAGAGGAGGCACAGATCAGGGGGCCTCAGGCGTGGCAGGACACGGACTAGGATACCGAGAGAGGTTCCAAAGGGCCACGACCAGAGGGAAATGAATTAAAAAAAAAAAAGACTGGGAAAAAATAATTAAATCCTCAGCATACAAAACTGAAATACTGAAAGAACGTAACTTATGCAACCAATTAATAAATAAGGGAAATAATAAGGGGCCCAAAATGGACCCCCTTGGGACGCCACAATGTACTGGGGGACCATCCGAGATGACAGTTCCAATACGCACAAATTGAGATCGATATAACAGATATCCTCAATCCATGAAACAGCAGCTTTGGAAAAAACAATGTTCTTCGATTTAGAGCAGGAAATGTTATGCTCAATCAGATCGAATGCCTTGGTCAGGTCCATGAACACCGCCCCCGTCAGCTGACCCTCATCAAACCCGCGCAGGATGGTGTCCATGAACCCGACCAAGGCAGTCCTGGTTACAGGATACTGATGGAATCCGTGTTGTTGGTTTGCAAGCACTCCATAAGTAGTCAGATAATCATTTATCTGTCTAGCCACTACTTTCTCACAAATTTTACTAAGGGGATTTAGTATATAGATCTAAAATCATCTAGAATGAATGACTGCATTTGTTTTTTTGGGGGGGAGGGGAATAGAGAAAAAACCCTTGCTTTTTCCAATCTGTGGGAAACTGACATGTAACTAAAGATAAGTTAAATATATAAGATAGTGGATTAACGATAAATGGTGTAGTTAACTTTAAAAAACAGCCATTTAGCCCACTGCCACAGTTTGAAAACCAATCCGGAATAGTTTTCAAAAGTTTTAGAGTTTCAGATTAAGCAATTTCTTTAAACAAACACCTAGGTCTATTTACCTGGGAGACAGGACATTCAGCACTGGCAATTCCAGACTGACCTGTGGTAGGCCCCCAAGGAGGCCAGTCTGGAAATACTTATAAAACATTATGTTTTTTACAGGACACTGTGAACCCTCTTAGGCCTCTCAGTATCACTAATTTAAAAAAACACATTTTGTGATTGTTCACATTCTACAGTTTTTGCTGATGTAGCGGGGTAGTTAGATTCCAATTCCTTTTTGATTTTTAAAAGTAAAAAAAGACTTCCCATCATATTAGTGTTACTACATAAAAACGTGTTTGTTTACAGTCCTTGATCAATTCCCACTGCATCTCTCCTGGACTAGGAAGCACCCCCAACATAGACTAGCCACTCACTTTAATCGAACCCTCTCAGCCCTCTCCCCAGTTAACAGCGGGGCCCCCCCAAGGTTCCGTCCTTGGACCTAAACTGTTTTCCCTGTTCATCAACGAACTGCCCTCTGCTACCACAAATGGGCACCTAACTCTCTATGCTGATGACCTAGTCATCCTGGCTAGTTCACAGGATATCACCAGCATCAACACCCAGCTTAACTCAGATTTCTCTCTCATCCGGAACTGGCTCGATGGACACAAGCTGACGGTCAACCTGAAGAAAACCCAGGGAATGCTCTTTGGCTCCGTGGCCAAAACCTCCTCTTGCCCGAAGCCTCTAAAAATCTACGGATCAAATGACTCCCTCCTGCCGGTCATTGACTCTGTAAGGTATCTAGAAGTTACCCTTGATCCACAACTGGATCTCTCCCAGCACATTCGGAATGTATGTAAAGCAACGAATGGCAAGCTCGGCCTAGCCTACAGAGCTAAGGACTGCCTTACCCACGCTGCCCGGCTTGCGATAGCCAGGGGGATTCTTCTTCCCACACTTTCCTATGGACTTATTGCCTTTGCCCCTGTCCCGAGCTCTAGCCTTGCGAAATGGGACACCACTTACAACAATATATGCTGCTTCGCACTCTCTGCCCCCCGCCTCACCCATCGCTGTGAGCTCTATTCTCGACTGGAGTGGCTACCCCCTGAAAAACACCACAACTATGTCCTTGGCAACTTCGTTGACAACATAGTCAGAACAGCCACTCCCGCTTCGCTTGCCCTTCCCCTGAAGCACGAAACCCCTGTCTACCACCTAAGATTGTGCGCAGATCAGGCTCGCCTGGTCCCCAAGATCCGCACCCTCACAGGCGATCGGGCATTCACCGTCCATGCGCCGAGAATGTGGAACTCCCTTCCCACGCGATTTCGTGTCTCTCCCTCCCATCCCAGCTTCAAAACATCCCTATGGAACTTCCTCAAAACCGCATCAGCCTGTCTGTGTTCCGCATAAACCCAGCATCCCTCTGGGGGAGCTGCCCGTGTGCAGTTCTCGCCTGGCACTGTTATCTCTGCTGATCACCCTCTTTAAAGCACTTACCGCCCCCTGGTGGAGTGGCGATACTGTTTATAAGCAATTATCTGCCTCCTATTCCACTGAGTCCCACTCTTCTTCTCTCACTATAGGCGCTATGGTCAGCCTACTGCATTCTTTGTGTGTTCCTAACAATTTTGTTGATGCTCCCGTTTGAGATGTTCTTTGGTACCAATTTCTAGGTGTTATATGATGTTATTCTACCTCCAAATGCTGTCATGCCTATCTGTTAATTGACTGCTCTCAGTCCAGCTTTGAGCCTGTCTGTACCTTATGCTGTACCACCTAATTGTCAGAGCATGTGGCTCCTGTTTGTTACCTCGACACTGTATCATGTCTCTCTGTTACTCTGTAACTCTCCCGGGTCGCACCTGAAAATAGGCACTTGGATGTCTAGTGTGCTTACCTGGTTAACAAAAGCAAATAAATAAATAATGCAGAGGCTGGAGAGGAGACTATTGCATCATGAGCGACTGCACTGTTTGGGGGTGTTCCTAATGTTCAGTAAGAATGCAAAGAGAGTAGCTCAAGGTCTGGAAACGAAACACGGTTGGGTAGAACTACACCATTAGCATGCATTTCAGTTCTACTAAGAAAGGAAAGAGACAAAGCAACTGACAACATCAATGAATTTTAGAGATGATAAGCAATCATAATATGTGGGTTTTCAACTAGAAATAGTAGATGACCATTTTTTTTTAATAATCATGATAGTCTGGCCAATATCCCCCAACCCCCGCCTAGTTGGAAATGTCTACACTTGACTCAATATCTTTCTTCCATCACATGCTACTTACATGCAAATAATTACCCAGGTAGCACAGACCAATGTCTGGATTTTTGTTAAATTCCGTGGCACAGCATAATGAATAGAACAACACAGCATAATTACTATCATTACATGAAAATTCAATATTATTTAGCAAACCGCCTCATTAAAAGACAGTGTGCCTTTATTAATATAGCCATTAAGTAAATTTAAGCAGGAAGACGCTCCGGCATAATTTTAAGTTAAAAAAATATATTCAAAAAATGTACTGCAAGTTCTACGCTTGTGCCATTGCATCAGGAAACAGCAGTGCACACACACAAACATGTGGATCTGTTGTGGTATTCCCATGGGTCCAAGCCAAGTAGAAGACTGTATTCTTTTTTTTTTTCCCTTTTTTTTTTCCCTTCTTAACTCGCCTTTATTCAAGATTTGCAAATATAATCCTGCTGAATGCAATGGAAAACTAACCGCGCTCAAAATCAGCACATGCATCACTAAGTACTGCCAGTCCAAATATTTAGCAACAAAACAAATACATAAGAAAAAGCTGATGCAGTAGCTAAAACACGCCTGGCAAGAGAGAAAAAAATTCATACCCAAAGCTGAGGTGCCTTCAGAATCCCAGGAAGGCATATTCTTGATCCAGTTTTATAATGACAATTTAAGCATCTGTTCTTCATCCAACTCTAATTAAAGACTGTTATTAACAGTATCTGTGGTATTCATTTTCTTACCTAACTGGACCACTGATTCCAGCACCTAGTTTCTGGGTCCATATAATGTTATACTCCTCCAGTATTGACGTTTCCTAATTAAACAGAAGACAATCGACAGTAAGTATAATCTCAAACTGCCTGTTAAACCCAGCTTTTGTAAACTGAAAGTCTGTTAGCATATTAGACTCTCGCATAATAGAACTAAAAACCAAAAACTAAAAAAAGTATGAGCTGGTACAATTAAACAATGATGCCATCACCACCCCTCCTCCCACCCCGATGTGAATTTCCAACTGTACGCATGCAGATGACTCCAAGCTTCATTTTTCTTTTAAAATCATCTCTTTTGGAGGCGGTTTCTTTTTGTTTGTTTTTTTAACTGTTTATTTATATGTAATATATGGATTTACTCAATAATGATATCAAAAAGAATACAAAAAACCTCATAATACTATCAGTGAATGCTCATGGATAGTATTACGAGCTCTCGTATGCTATCAATGAACATCCAATAACAGTATTACGAGATTGGACAGCTAGTTTACTCCACACACACTGTACTCAGGTGAGCGCAAGCTGGCTTTTACAATAACCGTTGCATACAGTAAAAGCTGGCCATGTCTTCAGAAGAGAAATGAATTCGGCACCATAGAAATACCCTTCCTGTGCCTGGTCCCTCTTGCCCCACTGCTGCACTGTACCTAGGGGTGGGAGAGTAAATAGTTTGGCTTTTCTATCCAGGAGCGGGCAGGAAGCGGAGGAAACATGCAGCTCCACCTCCAGCCACAGAAGCTCTCAGGGGAGTGCTGTTGTCTGGCACTGCAACTCCAGGCTGGAGCATGGAGGTAAGCTCCTGTCTAGATCCATATATTACACAAAAAAATTGGGGGGACTGTATTCTGACTCGGCTATAACCCCATCTCGAGGTTCTGGTGACATAGTAGAACCTCTTGAGCTTCGCTCTCGAGGTTCACATGTCACCAAAACCTCCTGATGGTATTATAACTTTATAATACAGTCCCCAATTACTTTACATATAATACAGGGCATTTACGTCAACCATACTATCACAAAGTGGTTAACAGAAACCAGCAGAAAAAAAATAGTAATTCACTATAAATATAACACAGACTTGGTCCAAAAGAGTTAAGGAGACCCAACTGAAAGATGTTAAACTTAACAGATAAGTCTTAACTATTTATTATTTTGTAGATTGCCTCAGTGTTGTTGGGCTGTTATAGACTAGGTACTGGATGAGTTGCAACCTTCTAGAGCTAAACATCTATTAAGGAGTCAATGTCTGTAGACTCCAGCTGGCAACCAATAGCTTCACCTTCTCATGAGTTGGTCAAGGGTAGCTGTCACATCACACTGAGCTCACAAAAGCTGACATATTGAGGTGTTTTTCTTGCCAAGCTCAGACTGATTTGAAATCCCATTTTTTTGCTGTACAGGAAGATTGATGTGAATTTCACTTTTTTGCTATACAGAACACTGCTTTCTGCCATCTTTAGGCCATTAAGGCACCAGTTCATGTTTTGATGGTGCCTACAGTCTTGTCATTTCAGCAACTATTCATCTTTCCATGGTATCTTTACTACCCATTCATTCAGTATTCAAACTGTTTAAAATTGTTACCTTGTAAAAATCTGGTACCCTGCAAGATGTACTTTGGATCTGTGCAATAAAGGAGTCCGCATATCCAAACTGAAATTCATTTTCTGACTCCATGTGCCTTCAATTCAGTAGAGCCCACCACCAGGTATAAGTGTTTCCTTTTGTTGTGGTTGCTGTCATATTTCCATGGTGCCTTTAGTCTGGCCATTAAAGAAGAACTGCGCTGAATCTATCAGTAATTTATGCAGTACCAGTAAGAAGCTTTTTTTTTTTTTGTTCTGTTGTTTTTCCAACTATACAGACTCTTTATTCATCCTAGTGGCGGTTTCTGATTTACATGCTGCCAGTAAGAACTGTATGATGTAGTTTATGTTGCTGTTCTGCTGTTGTTGGCATAATGCAGCCACGTTCTACTACATAATTTAGTGGTTGAGAGGGACATGAACTATATCATACTAATCTAAAATGACACTTAAACACCACAGTGAAAAATCAGAAATGCCCACTGAGGTTACTAATGGGCCCATGCAGAGCGAACAATTACAGAATTTGAACCAGTACTTCAATACATATGCCACTGAGAAACATGGCTTACAGATTCAGCACAGTTCTCCTTTAAAGGTACCAATTCAATATTTCCATGGTGCCTTTAGTCTGGCCATTAAATGCATGTTTTTATAGTGCCCTTTAGTCTGGCCATTAAGGCACCCATTTCTGTTTTTAAGGTGCCTCCAAAGAACTACAGTGTCCATTTACTGCTTGAACCTTGGAAGGCATCACTTAGAAAACTGCCGCTGGCCCAGCTCTTGCTACATGTGTGGCGTCCCATGTCAACTGTCACCATTATACTGATCCAGTTCTTAAGTGAGTTGATAGGGTGTACAGTTGTACTGGAATATACGGACACCTTGAGTGCAATGTGAGACACAAGGTGAAGCAGCGAGTGGCTATAACCACCCAGGAAGTCTGTTTATCATAATATGAATGTGCACACTGAAGTGTGTTACTGCATCTATAAAATGGCTCTGGACAGTAAATAATAAAAAGTGATTAGGTCATGGGGAGTCAAGAATAATTACACCCCTTGGAATCTTGTTGACCAAAGAGTTTGCTACAATTTTCCAATTTTAAAAATCCTTTTATAAAACTGGATTTAGAATTCTCAGTTATTATAACAACCTCACTGGTTGACACATATAATGTGACCATTTAATAATTCCCAGTACACACAAGGTTAGTCACCAACCTAACAACCTACCTAGCAAGAGCCTAACTACAGACAAAAAAAAACTTCTTTCATTTTAAAAGTGCAATAAACCACTTCAGGATGTGTATTTCTTGAGATTTAATGCACCTTCTGGGTGTGCTGAAAGGCACTTGGCCATTGGCCTCATACCTTCCAATTCACCCAGGATGTGCATTAATTCTCTAGAAATGCATGCCCCGTCATGGGTTATTGCTTACATATTGGTTACCAGTCAACCTATGGTTCCTCATGGTCTGGCCCCAAATTACTTTACAGATCAACTGTATTGTGACCTTCAAGCTATCAGTCAGGTGTTTCCACCTGCTGTAATGCCTTCTTTTTGGTCAGACATTCCTTAGCACACATTTATTTAGTTTTTATTGACCAGGCAGGTGCACTTGACAAGCAAAATGCCTATTTTCAGGCACAACCTGGGATACTGCAAAGACACTACAAAATTACAAAAAGCAGAAAAACAGACACAATTGTGGCTCGATTCTCAAATGCTTTAGACTGCTGCATGCCCCAGGTGCACCAAACTCATAGGCATGGGGCTTGCAGTAGTCATCAACTTGAGCAATTAGGATTCTCCATTCCATGACACTCATACCCGAGGTTAGACTAGGTTTTCCTGGTCTAACCCATGAACTTTTTATGGGGTTTGCACCAAATATTTGGCGCAAGCCGCCATAAAGAGGGTAAAGTGCCCCAAATGTGTGTGACCTACGAGAATAGGGCACACCGTGTGGCACTGTGTTTGGGGCAGCGCAGGGTTTGACACAGGGTTGTGCAAGCCCTGCATCACCCTTTGAGAATCAAGCCCCACATAAACACAGTCACAAGGAGCAGGAAGGATCAAAAGCATGGAGTCAAGCAACAATGAGAGACAGTGAAAAAACAAGATACAGCCCAAAAAATCAGTGCTACAAATGGGTCAAAGGTAACGAGAGCAACAGAAAACGGTGAGAGATACACAAAGCATTATGGGGTGTGAACATTAAAAAGGTGTACTAACAAAACAAAAAAGAGTCACATACAGGAACATCTATCTGTTGAACTCAAGAAATTATTAAATTCTTTTTTGAATTTGGGGTGGGACTGAAAAACACAAAGATAAGGAGGGAGGGAGTTCCACACCCTTGGTGCAAATGAGGCAAATGCCTGCTCACCCATTTTAGAGGAGCACTTGGGTACGGCCAGAAGAGACAGATCACTGGAATGGAGGGTGTATACTTGGTCCAAAGTTGTTCACACAGCAGCAAGAGTGGGAGGTTTGGATGACCGGATTGTGTTATCAGTAACACAGCTTAAGATATAAAAGGTGCTTAGAGGTGGGGAGGAGAGCCAACCAAGACTGGAGTATAAGAGATGGTGGTGGGTCAGCTGGGGAGAGGATAAGGCAAACCTACCTACATCATACATTATTGTAGGTGACATTCCATTTAGATAGGTTAAAAGCGTGGTTTGGTAAAATGAGGTGAGCCCATATGAAAGGCTAGGGAACAGGACTTCCTGGACACCTGTTATCCTAGTAGCAGGAGTCCAGGCATAACGGATTCTGTAGACAAGCCCAAGCTTGGAATTCACAGACTTGCAAATGTTCAAGATATGCAGTGTAAAATCCAGGACGGGATCAAAGGTAAAGCCTAAGTAATTAAAAGAGTCAGCTATGGAGACTGGGAGCCATCTAAGCAGCAGATGTCTAAACCCGTGGTGTTAGTACAGCATGACCACGGATACTGAGACAATAAAGTTGATAATGTCCTTAAGAGCAAAGTCTCTGTTAGCCAACCAGTAGCATCTAGGTCCATGCAGTACCAACAGAGCAAAAAGCAGAAAGATATAGCCATGGTCCTTCCCCACTCTGAGTCCAGAGCAAACAAACTCAAAACTGCAAAGGAATTACCTTCAACTGCATATAGTGGCTTAAGGTGCTCACACATAACATACCTGACCAGCATGATTAAAAAACAGTTGGTCAAACAGTGGTTGCAGAAGTTAGTGATTTAGGTAGTAAAAGCAAAAGCAGAATCAGCTTCCCCTTAGAATCTGCAGAGCAGACAGAACTGTCCCTGTGTCTGGAGACATACTTAAAATACACACTTCAGCGAGAGAGAAGCACTTGGGCCACATCCAATAGCTGTGTGGGAGGAGAGGCAGTTAGGCACCTATGCACCAGACGTGAACTCCAGGCCATGAGGCTGCGGCCATGTTGGTTCTCCTGATTTCCATCGGTCACACCAAAGGCTCAAAGTTCCTTTCAGGAATCAAAGCCATCGTCTACTGGAACTAACCTCTCTCCCCATCCCATCAAGATTACAAATGGTAGAATACTTTGGAACACAGCATGACATTCCCCCCCCCCCCCACCGTGAACTATATTATAGGAATGAGATTACAGACATAATGCAGAAATGCAGTTTAAAACACATTTACTGAACAAGTTGCAACAGCGGTATATGAAAGGATAAATTTAATCGACAAATATAACGTTCAGTCCTCAATATCATTCCTAATTCCATCTACTAGGAAGTTACTTGCCCAAAGTTTTTTTGTTACCTGTCATTGATTATGGTTTATTTAATTTTTCTGCTGGGGAGGGGTTATTATTCAAGGTTAGAGTTGTTTTAAATTAGATAGCTAGGTTCACTACTCAGATGCCACCAAGGACACATCATCGTAGCCTGCTCAGGCAGGCAGGCCGGCTTCCTCTAGAATATTGCTATAAATTTCAACTCGGACTTTTGGTTAAAAAGGTAACATTAAATCAAGTACCCACTACTGTAAGTTCAATTTTCAAAATACATACCACTGTAGTTTCTACTTGACAGTCAACTCGACATTTCTTCACCATTCCAAGAATGAAAACTTCAGTAGGCCAGAAATATCTGCCTTACTCTCGCTCCCATCCTTTTCCATTTCTCTGCAGTCAATTTTTAATTGTTTAGAAGTTTATTTTCAGACCTTTCGATCGAAGCTGAAGGGGCTCCTATTTGCTAAGAGTGAGTGTAAACGTTTTGTATAATATTTAGCAGAATGTTAGTGGAACTGTGTGTGTTTTACGTACTTTGATGCTTTTTATTGTATGTATTATTTGTATTTATACTGGTCGCCCTTGAAAACGGGTATTTGGCCCATGGTCTTGCCAGTTTAAATAAATAAAACAAAATCTAGATTAATAGAGTGTTTACAATTCCCAATGTTTTCAAGTCAGCTCTTATCGTGTCAAAACATTTCCGCCTTTGGCAGGTAGAGTAACTGAGGTCAGGACTGGGGAACACAAAGATGCTAGTCTCATCTTGCAGCAGTAATTTTTTCGTAGCTTTCGATCTTGTTGATCATCCCCTGCTTCTCTCAACCTTGCATAGACTTAACTTCCCATTCTCAGTAGTTGACTGGTTTAACAACTACCTATCAAACAGATTACAACTTGTTAAATTCAACTCCGCTCTCTCGGATGTGACCAGCACTGACATCGGAGTACCCCAGGGCTCCATCCTTGGACCCCTTCTTTTCTCGCTATACATCAACAACATTAGATTATGCCATACTCTCCTGCTCAGCTATCTTATACGCTGATGATCTCGTCCTCTACTCCAGCGCTGACAAAGTTAGCATTATTAACAAAAACCTCTCCTCGGATTTCAGGAGTGTGCAAACATGGCTAAATGCTAATAAGCTCATCCTCAACACAAAAAAAGACCCAAGCCATGCTATTTGGCACTGCCCCCAAACTCAGGACCTGTAAGGAACCCCTCCCAGTCCACGACTCTGGGGGGTCTCTCATCGACTGTGTCACATCCTTCAAATACCTGGGAGTCCTCCTTGATAAATCCCTTGATTTCAGTCTGCACATCCAGTCAACCTGTAAAGCAACAAATGCAAAACTTGGAATCGCCTATAAGACTTGTCACCTGCTAACACCATCAGCCAAACTGGCAATTGCCAAGGATATTCAGCTTCCAGCACCGACATATGGTGTCTCCACTTTTGCTAATGCCCACAAGACTGCTCTCCATAAATGGGATGTTGCGTATAACAACATATGTCGGTATGCCTCCTCTTCCCATCGCCTCAAGCACCACTGCACACTGTACAGCAACCTAGGCTGGCTCTCCCCAACTGTCTACCGACTATATTCCCTAGGGACCCTCACAGACTCTGTAATCCGTAACCAAACCCCCTCTTCCCTTGCAGCTCTACTTGTACCACAGACACTTGCCCACGGACTACATTCGGCGAACAAATTTCTACTCACCATACCCAGGTGTCTTACTTCAAAAAGCTCTGGAGCATTTCACTGCACCGCCCCAGCCACCTAGAGACTCTCTCCCTCCTGCCCTGGGGCAGGCTAACTCCCACCAATCTTCAAAAAGAACTATATCGCCACCCTATCCCAGGACCACTGCATGCTTTGATCCACTTAATGCCTCACAGCTAACCACCCTATTTACCCAGAGACACTGCTGCACTTCTAAACAAGCTTTGCTATAAAATGTCTTTATAGCTGCCACTAGCCAGTTTCAGTTGTTATTTGCATGCACTAATGTCCCTTTTGTCATCTCTGCATAAAGCTATATGTATTATCTCGAGTACTGTCTGACTTGATCTGTATCCTAACCTACCTGTACTATATACTATGTACCTGTACTATATGCTATGTATTGTATAATCTCATCTCATTTTATGTATGTATTCTCCCGGGTCGTGCCAAAAAATAGTCAACTTTGGCTAGCGCACCTAACCCGGTTAACAAAAACTAAATAAAAAATAAATAAAATAAATAAATAACTGACCTTTTTGTTTAGAGGCCTGTAACACCCAATCTCTAATATGTGGTCCACCAGCCACTGCAAGGATAGTTTGTTCCAAGTCCAAATTCATGCGTCTGTGTTGAGGGTTAAATCCTGTAGACTTTTAAAATTTGCAGATCTAGATTTGGTCTCAAAGTCCCTTGTAATTCCTGGACAAAACTCATAAAGCTAGATCCTTCAAACTCCTCACGTAACTTAGTAACATAGTAATTGACAGCAGATAAGGACCACTAGACTCACCTGGTCTGCCCGTAATCCCTGCTTGCATCAGCGGCTGCTGACCCTGCTTGGGTCATTGGCTTTTGTCTCTCTTTCCCACCACTAGTGCAACCTTATGCCTATTCCATGCATGTTTGACCCCCCCCCCACACCATGCTACCTCTCACCACCTCCTGGGATAGGCTATTCCAAGCATCAACCACCCTTTCTGTGAAGAAAAACTTCCTCATATTCCCCCTTACCCTGCCCCCTCTAATCTCATATCATGCCCCCTTATCCTTGTACTTCTCCCATATCGAAAGATGTCCTCCACCTGGACTTTGTTTAAACCCTTAAGATACCTGAAGGTTTTAATCATATCCCCCTCCTCCCACCTCTCCTCCAGTGTATACATATTGAGGTCTTTCAGTCTCTCCTCATATGTCTTCTGGTGCAAGTCCCTTACTATCCTTGTTGCCCTTCTCTGGACTGCCTCCACCCTGTCCATGTCTTTGCAAAAGATGCAGTCTCTAGAACTGTACTACACACTCCAGATGAGGCCTTACCAGCATTTTGTACAGTGGCATCACCACCTCCATTCTTCTGCTAGTAATACCCCTTCCTATGCACCCCAACATCCCACTGGCCCTCCCCGCAACCTTGTTACATTGTTTGGTCACCTTTAGGTCATCTGAGATGATTATCGCTAAATCTCTTTCTTCCCTGGTGACCGTTAGCAGCTCCCCAATCCTGTAACTCGCCGCAGGGTTTCTGCACCCTGGTACATGATTTTGCACTTCTTTGAGTTGAATTTTAACTGCCACATTTTGGACCATCTTTCAGCTTACCTAGGTCCCTCCTAATTCTTTCGACCCCCTCTGAAAGTGTCTGCCCTGTTGCAGATCTTGGTGTCATCTGCAAATAGGCATACCTTCCCCTGTAGCTCTTCTGAAATATTCGAAATGAAGACACTGAAAAGGACTGGCCTCAGGACTGATCCTTGAGGCACCCCACTGGTCACCCCCCCTTTCTTCGGATTTAATCCAATTTACTACCACCCTCTGCTTCCTGTCTCTCAGCTAATTTCTAACCCAGTTCTCGACTTTGTGGCCCATCCTCAGGCTGCCCAACTTGTTTACCAGCCTTCTGTGTGGAACAGTGTCAAAGGCTTTTACTGAAATCGAGATAGGCAATCCCCCGATCCACCTCCTTCCTCACCCAGTCAAAAAGTCTATCAGGTTTGTCTGACATAACCTTCCTGCTGTAAATCCATGCTGCCTCAGATCTGTGCTCCACTGGATTCCAAGTGTTCCACCACTGTGTGCCCAGTATTCTCAGGTTTGACATTCTTGTGCTGTGTATAAGATGTTCAAGGCACAGCCTGAGTAACTTATTTTCTTGGAGCACTCCTGCGACAACCATTGCCGATTTGTTGGCAGTCGTGGTGGCGCTTTGTGCTTCAGATGAAACATTATCATGTTTAGTCTCAAGCGGTGTGACCTTGCTCGTGAAGCTACCTATTTTTTTGTCTACAAATCCCTGTAGACCTTTTATGGCCTTTAGCCTTTCACTAAATGTCGGCTCCTCGGACCCACTAGTGGTGGCCTCCAGACTGCCTTGCCTTCCTCCATCGTGTAGCTTCGATTGCTTCCCCCTGCCAGTCCTCTGCGGCATCATCCAACAAGGGCTCCCCCGTCACTAATTCGCTTCAAAATCACCAATGCACTAAACTGCACTTCTGCTACTAAACAGGAACATTTTCCAGTGCACAATTCGACTAAAAACCGAAAGTATAAAGATGTGTATGTAACAGTCTTACAGAGCATGGACAGAAGCGTGCACTCCCATCTGCTGCTAGCCATGACCCCCTATCCCCACCCCCGGGGGTCTGTGATCATTAATATTGAAACAGCATTTCAAGTTTATGTTTTTAAGGGAGGAGTTCATGAAGTCCCAGTTCAAAACGTAAAAGATTTGGACACGACCGCAGCAACAGCAACTATTTTTTCAGGGGAGTTTTTTTTTTTTTTTTTTTAGCACCTCAGTCTAAATCTGAATTTGCCTTAGGCCTTGAAATGCCTTTCTTCCTTTTATGGATCCTGGTTTCTCCTCATTTACTACAGTGGGAATTTAGTTTTCTATCCTTTTAACCATTCATTGGGCTATAATTTTAAAATGTGTATTTATTAAGGCAATAGGCCTATAACTTTCTGGCTTGGCAGCTATTTTCTCTTCTTTCAATGGTAAGATAACTGATGCTTCCAACAGAGTCTGGTACCTTACCCCCTCCAATATCTCCGTAATAAAGGGGGGTAGACGGTTCTGTAACACAGTAAATTTCGCCAATTTTCCCATTTTCCTTGTTAAAATAATAGGTGACTCATACTGAGAGAACATCTTTTTGTACCTGTTGATTCATACATTTTTCCAATGGTCTTTCTTTTTGTGATTTCTTGTGTCAAATCTGTTTCTCCGTGATTCTCTCTTTTACTATTTTTATTTTCTCATTTTATATTAAATTGTTGATGCTTTCCTTTCTTCTATTTTTAATTTCCTATGTTATAAAATGGCCCCTGATGGCTGCTTTAAAAATATCCAATATGTCTGAGACCTTTAAGGCTGGATTATAGTTAAAACCCCAAAATTCTTGAATCTCTTTTGTTATTTTGTCCATAAACTTCGAGGTTTTTTTTTTGTTTTGTTTTTTTAAATAAAGTGTTAGTAGAATACCACTGAATGGTTTCCTTCCTGTCTCTGGAAGATATTATTGAAAACTTGAGAGGTGCATGATCCAAGATAATTCTATGCTCAATCTCAAGTTTTGTTAGATTTTTTTAAAAAGTTATCTGTCCCATAGTACATGATCTAACCTGGAAAAAGAATGAAATTGTTTTGAGAACTATGTATATTCAAACTTTTTCAGGTGTTTTCCCCCCATGCATCTACCAGGGTTTGATTTTTGAGAAAGTTATTGAGCCTGGTGGGGCACCCGCTTGGCACAATGGTGACCCAGGTTCAAGTGCCAAGCCCGGGATGTCAGAAGCAGACGCGGGCACGGAGAGGTGCTAGAGCTTCTGCGCAGGCGGCTCTTCTCCAGGGGGAGGGTGCTACAGAACACCGCATGGAGAGTGACACCTGGTGTTGTGCGGAGCCTTGCCAGCATTGGTGACCACACATCGTCTGGCTCTGCCTCCTGGACATCACCATGGTGTGTGCCGCTGGGATGTGGGGAGGGGCCCAGAAAACAGAAACTGCTCCCAGCTCTGCCTGCTGGATGATGGCTGCCTAGTCCCCACACACACCAACAGTCCCCCTAGTGCACCACCCCTACCCCACCAGTCCTGCACACTGCAGAGGACCCCCACAGGAACTGTCACTCCGGCCCCATGGCAGAAAGAAGCCAGACCCTCAGAAGATGCGGGGATAGCCTGGGGAGCTAGGTGGCAGGACGAGGCTGCAAATGGTAAGACGGCAGGCAGAATGAGATGATGAGCAACCACAAAGACAGGCTGGGAGGAGCAAAAAGAAAAAAAAAAGTAACTGAATGAATCCGAGAGTTATTTATCCTCCTTGACGTGGGGGCATTTTATCCTGAAACAGATTCGCATATACATTGACCCCTCCCTCAAATCAAATTATGGAAGTTCACTTTGAAATTTGAAATTATCCCTTTTTCTCTAAAATAGTGCATCTGTTGGTTCCAGTTGTATAGAATAAGTGTTGTACCCAGTTTATTTTTATTTTTTATACTTCTTTTTCTACCAGATGTGTTTCTTGTAATATGAAGAAGTGGGGAGAGGGTACAGGGTTCAGCTCAACGTATCTCGACTGCAGACAGCAGAAGCATGCTGATGAGCTTAACAGAATGGGATTTTCCAAGCTGGAGGGAGAGGGAGAGGAAGAGAAGAATGGCGGGAGTAGGGGTGTAAGGATGGGGGCTGGAAATATTTTTCCACAGAAATTCAAGGTTACTAGAGAAACACAGAATTTGTTGGCAGAAAAGGACCAACAGTCCCATCTAGTCTGCCCTATTTTCCCTGCCTATTTTTACACCCTGGACCCTATTCGGTCACAGGTATCCCTCCCTCCCTCCCTCCCTCCTCCCTTTCCTTGACCTCTTATGCCCATGTACCTATACCACAAATGCCTGAAGCTCCCCACTGTCTTCACCCCCACCTCCTCTTCTGGCAGGCTGTTCCAGGCATCCACCACCCTTTCTGTGAAGAACTATTGCCTCACATCCCTCTTAAACTCCACCCCCCCCCAGCTTCATTGAATGCCCCATGTTCTGGTACTCCTCCTCCTCTGAAAGAGACTACCCTCCTGCACCTTGTTCACCCTTGTAAGGTACTTGTAGGTAACAATCATGTCCCCTCTTGCTCTCCTCTCCTCTCCTCCTGGGAGTACATGTTGAGCTCCTGCAGCCTCTCCTCATATAGTTTCTCATGCAGCCCCCGCACCATTTTGGTAGCCCTCCTCTGGACCGCCTCCACCCTGTCAATGTTCTTGCAGAGCTGTGGCCTCCAGAACTCAACACAGTACTCTAGGCTGGGTCACTAGCGATCAATATAGGGGCAACACTCCTCCCTTCTCCTGTTAGAAGTCCCCCCAATGCACCCCAGAATCTGTCTAGCCTTCCTTACTGCCTTGTCGCACTGCCCTGCCACCTTGTGGTTATCAGACATAATTACCCCAAAGTCACTCTCTTACTTGGTGACTGTAAGCACCTCCCCCCCCCATCTTATACACAGCCCCCTGGGTTTTCTCGCCCCAGGTGCTTGACTTTGCATTTTTTAGCTTTAAAACCCAGCTGCCACACCCTAACCCATTCCTTCAGTTTCCCCAGATCCCTCTGTATTCGCTCCACCCCTTCCTGGGTGTCCACCCTGTTGCAGAGTTTTGTGTTTTCCACAAACAGACTCACCTTCCCCTTCAGTTCCACAACAATGTCACTTATGAAGACACTGAAGAGGACAAGACCCAGTACCAATCCATGGTACTCCACTGGTCACTTTCCCATCCCCTGTGTGACTGTCATTTATCACCACCCTCTGCCTCCTACCCTTGAACCACCTCTCCCATCCCCCAGGTTGCCAAGCTTACTAATCAGCCTCCTGTGTGCGCAGATTATTGAAGTCCAGATAGGACACATTCCCTGCCTTCCCCGATCCAGCTCCTTAGTCACCTAGTCAAAGAAATCTATGAGATTTGTTTGACATGCCCTCCCCCTGTGAAGCCATGTTGCCGGTGGTCCTGCCGCCCATCTGCCTCCAGGTACTCCATCAGTCTTCTTCTGCAGGTTTCCATTAACTTCCCCACCACTGATGTGACATGCCTGGCCTATAACTGCTAGCCTCCTCCTTGCTGCCACTGCTATGCAGAGGGACCACATCAGCCCTCCTGCAGTCCTCTGGAACTAGGTGCTGAACAGTACTGCCATAAGAGTGGTTAGCACCATGCTCAGTACTTTTAATACTCTTGGGTGGGGGTCACGTGACCGCGTCATGCTGTGAAGACGTGCCTTTCACAGCTCTCTCCTCCGGTCCTTAATTTATCGAGTTAATCACCGCTAAAAGAGCTTTGGCACCTAATTGGACAGGCTTACGTGTTCTGGAACTTAGGATGGACGAGTTCGTGGTCTCCGTGGCTTCGAAATCGCAAAAAGCATCGGCCAAAAATTGTAAAATGTCCGGGCGGGCCTAGTGAATTGTGAGGCCCAATCTCCATTTCCTTCGGCTGCAGAGATGGACGTGCTCGGGCCGAGCTGAAAGATCAGCTTATGGCGGCCCTCGCGCCCAGACTGGAGAGTTTGGAAAATAAGCTGGAGGGGCGACTGGTGCTGATAGAGGCACAGGCTGAGAGGCAAAATGAAAGAGTGGAGGAGCTGGAAAGCCGCATATCGACCGCGGAAGACAAGCTGAGCCCCATGGGCAGAAGAATTAAGGAGCTGGAGGCACAGGTGGCTGAAATGAGGGAAACCCTAGACTACCAGGAAAACTATCTGAGGAGAGACAATCTAAGGCTGAGAGGGCTGCCTGAAGGCAGGGAAGGTAACGGCATGCTGGGCTTCTGTGCAAAAACTCTCCCTATGCTTCTAGGGATGCAGCCAAAAGGGGGAAGGCTCAAATTAGAGAGAGCACACCGTGCGGTCATGCCTAGGCCACAAAATGGTCAGCCACCCAGGCAAGTGATAATTCGTTTCCATAACTATCAGGACAGACAGGCCTTGTGGAAAGCATATAAATCCCGATCGGAGCTTCAGTTTGAGGGAGTTTGTTTGTTTCTCTCTCAGGATTACTCCCCCCGGATTGGAAAGAAGAAGGAATTCAATGAAGTTATTGCGAGCTGCCAGAGGATTGGAGTGGAATGGTTTATGGTGTTCCTGCCATTTTGAAAATCAAACATGAGGGAGCCACTTACAGCTTCTGGGAGGTGGAGAAGGCAAGGAGCTTTGTCGAGGAGCTGCAAAAGAAAATTGGATAAACTAGAGGGAAGTGGAGAAAGTAACATCCTCATTTGTGCACCCATGCTGGGTGCAGTGTTTTGCTACGAGGTTCCAGAGGGCATGTTTATGAACTTTTTACTAATAAAACTGAAGCGGATGTGAAGATGGATGCATGATTCGTCTGTGGAGATATCCAACCCCACACCACACTATTGTGTAAAGGTTTTGAAAGCTGTCACGGTTATGCAGGTAAGCCTCGGGGGTGCTCGGGGGGCTGGCACGTAGTTTTGTGGAGCGCGGCCTATCCAGAGTATCCCCTGGGAGGTGGTCCTGATATGGAAAAGTGGTAAAAAGAATCCAGCCTGGCAATATGGGGCTCAGAAGGACTTCCTCCGGTACTGTGGGGGAAGCATATCGGAGACGAAGGACAAAGGGGCAAAGGACTATCCTGCAACCTGATGTGGTGGGCGGGGGCTGATATACGTACATGAGCTATGGTGCAGAATGCTGTAATTATGTAGCGGTGAAACTGAGGGGGGTCACGGGGAGAAGGTGAACATAAAGGATTTTCTATTTTCTATGGTTCAAACCCTACTCGATGATTGGGGGGACATACGGTGTGATGATCAAAACGCCTTGTATGAGGTTTCTGAGGGATGTGCTGTAAATAAGTTCTGGGGTTTTGCTGTTGTTGGTGGGGAATGTTATACTGTGTTTGTTTATTCTAGATCCACAATTCTGAGCATTTGGAGAACCCGATTGGATGATCAGACAGGGCTAGTATCAAAATGGAGGAGGGGGGGAGAGGGCCCAGGGCAAAAAAGACTGAGTGCATGGCCAGTAAGACCAAAGTAAAAGTCGTTTCATGGAATGTGAGGGGTATATCCTGCCAAGAGAACTATGCTCCTCACTGTGCTGAAACGGGTTGATGCCCAGGTAGGCCTCCTGCAAGAAACACACCAAACCCAGCTGAACATAAGAAATTGATCAGGAATTGGGTAGGGAAGTGTATGCTGCGTTCTCCTCGAGTAAGAGGGGGGTAGCAGTTGTTATTCACAAAAATTTACCGTTTCAGGCACTCAGAACGGTCTCTGATAAGAAGGAGGGCAGATATGTTTTTGTTGAGGGGATTCTGGGGGGTAAATCGGTTACGTTTGGTAGTGTCTATGCCCCTGCCGTCACCGATCCCCAATTTTATAGAAACCTCCTGGAAGTCCTGGTAAAAGAGCAGTTTAAGGGATTAATTATGGGAGGTGATTTTAATTGTACCCCAGACCCAGTGATGGACCACTCGAAAGGCAAGGGCAAAGGGGGTAGATTTTGAAGGAATGGAGGGACGGGCTGCTAGACCTTGACCTAGTGGACGATGGAGACGCCAACCCAAAAGTAAGGAGTTCACCTTTTCCGCACCCAATAAGACATGGTCTAGAATTGACCATGTGTATGGTGAGGGGGTGGTATCAGAGGACTGTAGAAGTAAAACACGAACCTATTCATATCTCGGACCATGCCATGGTCAAGGTGACACTTGATATAGAGGGTCTAGGTGAGAGAATGAGGATTTGGAGATTCCCCTCATATTTAATGGGGAACGAGAACTTTAAGGAATACCTTCAGATGCAAATGAAAGGTTATGTTGACCTAAATAAGGAATCTGCCCCATCCTCACAGATATTATGGGATACGGGGAAGGCCTATATGAGGGGGCAATCATTGGGTTCGTGTCCGGGTATAAAAAGGAAAAAAATGGGAAATTCAACCCCTTCTCCAAAGAGCTAAGGAACTGGAGGTCGGGTACTGAAAGGGGATA
Organism: Neoceratodus forsteri; assembly: GCA_016271365.2. Taxonomy (NCBI): domain Eukaryota; kingdom Metazoa; phylum Chordata; order Ceratodontiformes; family Ceratodontidae; genus Neoceratodus; species Neoceratodus forsteri. The sequence continues at coordinate 203,724,875 of JADMNL010000027.1, forward strand.
CAGCTAGTGAACCACCTATTAGCAGCAGTGAGGGGAGAATTGAACAACTTGCTTGACGAGCAGGCGAAAGGAAAGCTCTGGCTTGTGAAGCAAAAATTCTATGAATGGGTAAATAAGCCTGGCCCCCTCCTTGTTAATCTGATTAAAGGCAGAAGGGGGAAGAACAGAGTTCTGGAGATAAAGAATAAAGACGGAAAGGTGATGAGGGACCCTCAGGCTATTAAGGAGAGATTTCGGGAATTTTATAGTAACTTGTACCATAAAGAAGCAGAAGGGACCGGGGATGCAATGGAGCATTTTTTGAGTTGGCTTAGCTTGAAGCAAGTATCAGAACAACAAAGGATGTCCCTGGAAGCATGCATCACTAAAGAGGAAATTGAGAAGGCCATCAAGGGTATCAGGTCGGGTAAGGCAGCAGGCCCAGACGGGTTCCCTATTGAATTTTATAAGACCGTGGGTCAGCAGGCCGTAGATCTGCTCTGGGACGTTTTTAGGGGCACTAAGGGAGGGGATCCCTTACCACCGTCTATGGATTTGGCAACTATCTCAGTGATTCCCAAGCCAGGGAAAGACCCGAGGGAATGTGCAGCATACCGCCCTATTTCATTAGTGAATGTGGATGCTAAGATTTATGCAAAAGTATTGGCGGGCAGGCTCGAGTCCCTGATGCCCAGCCTAGTCGATCCAGACCAGACAGGATTCATAAAAGGTAGGCATTCATACCACAATGTCAGGAGACTCTTGAATGTGATTTGGGCTTCTTCTCGGCGTCCGGGGCCCACCTTGGTCCTGGCCCTGGACGCCGAGAAGACATTTGACCAAATTGAATGGGAGTACATGATGGTAGTTTTGGAAAGATTTGGGCTCGCCCGGCTTTCTGAATATGGTAAGGGCTTTACCGTCACCAAGGCAGCTGTGATGGTCAATGGCGGCCTGACACAGGTTTTTGAACTGGGCAGGAGCGAGACAGGGTGCCCCTTATCTCCCTTGTTGTTCGACCTGCGCTGGAGCCTCTGGCGGTAGCCATTAGACAGTGTGACAGGGTGAAGGGGTCCAGGATGCTGGGGGGGGCGGCACCACAAACTCTCTTTATATGCTGACGATATGATTTTATATCTAAGTCATGTAGAGGAGTCCCTTCCCGCAGTATTGGACATGATCGAGAGTTTTGCACTGTTCTCGGGCTATAAAATAAATCTGGCAAAATCCGAGGCAATGTATCTGGGAGGGGGGCTCCAGATGGGTCTGCAAAAATGGGGACTGAGAGAGGTGAGGGGGGCCTTAAAATATCTGGGGGTTAACATTGGAAGCTCACTGGCCGATTTATATAACTACTCGCCAATGATTGAGGGTGTGCTTAGAGACATGAGAAGACAGAAGATGTACCCAGTGTCATGGATTGGCCAGATGAACATTATAAAAATGAACATTCTTCCCAGGATACTGTATTTTTTGCAGATGCTACCCATCGGACTTACTAATAAGGACATAAAGAGACTAGATAGATGGTTCTCTGGTTACCTATGGCAGGAGAAAAAAACTAGAATTGGCCTTCAGAGACTGAAACTAGATACGAGGGGGGGGGCTAGGCTTCCCAGACGTTAGAAGCTATTTTTTGGCTTCTCAGGCTAGGATTATAAAAGATTGGATTTCAGGCCCTGAAGCAGCAAGCTGGATGGACCTGGAAGAGGAAGGGGCTTGTGGTCGGCTCTCCACCTTTCTGAGGAAAAAGGGTAAAAAGGCCTATTTATTTCAACAGAATCCTAATCCGTTAGTTGTCTGGACCCTGGAGGGATGGGAGCTGATGAGGGCCAGGATCGGAGGTGATAAAATGGAGACGCTGCTCCTCCCACTAAGTGGCAACCCCCTCTTCCTACCCGGGCTGGAGGATCAGGGTTTCCGAAGCTGGGAAAGAAGCGGGATTCAGTGTATTCGGGACTTGTATAAGGGCATGCTTTTCCCCTCTCTGGAGGAACTAAAGACTGGTTGGGGGATCCCAGTTGGTCACTCATTCAGGTTCTTCCAAGTGAGGGACTTTGTTCGTAAGTTAGGGGAACCAAGCTCACAGCCACTGCTCCAGCTGAACCTAGAAGGGGCAATCTGTAAAGCCCGTAGTGACCCTAAGGGGATGATTGGGGTGGTGGTTCGTATACTAAGAGTGGGATTGACTGAGGACAACTCAAGCAGGAGAACAAGATGGGAAAAGGATTTAGGAATTGAGTTGTCAGAGGCGAATTGGGAGCTAATGGTGGAGCATATGGGCCTACTATTATCCAATAAATATAAGAGAAGCAGCCTATAGGTTTATCCACAGGCTCTTTTTTCCACAGTCATGGTTCATAAAGTCGGACAGGTTCCAGAAACTTGCCCACGTTGCACCAAAGAGGTTAGTACGTACTTCCATTGTTTCTGGAAATGCTCTCGCCTGCAAGGCTTCTGGAAAGAGTGGTAGGATTCATAAATGAGAAAGCAGAGGCTGGGGTACATATGCATCCAATTGACATACTGTTTGGGATTGAATGGGGAAAGGGAAGATGGTACCCTGCACAAAAAATGGGTTAGAGTGGCCTTAGCAATTGCGAGGCAGTGTATCTTAAATACATGGGTATCAGCTCAGGTCCCCACCCTTGCCCAGTGGAAGACCTTGGTCATGTCTGCTTTGGCCATGGAGAGAAGGGCTTTCCAGATCCAGGGAAGAGCAGAGATGTTTGGTGCTATTTGGAATCTGCTTACTTTGGCTATCTCTCTGCCTGCCACTAGGTATATGGCCAGGGAGGAGACTAGGAAAGATGTGCCCTAGATGCGAGGGTAGGGTGGTATGCCACCTGATGATTGCCCCTCCTGACGTATCGTAACAAATGCTGTCCTTGCTCTGATGTTACCCTCAAGCAGTATTACCTATTTTTTGGGTCTCATTAACTGACTAATTAATTGATTGATTAATTAATGGATTGGTTGTTAAATACTTAGCTCTGTGTTGGGACAATGAAATGTGGATCTTTGTAAATAGTTTTTAATTACTTATTTAGGTACAGGGGTGGGGAGGAAATCAGAGAGTTTAGGTCTCTCTTGGGGGGGGGATCCTTTTTTTTTTGCTGCAGTTTACAGGTTCTTTGGACTTTGAAGTTTATTAACTTACCCTAAAGGTCTGGTCAAATATGTATACGAGGGTGTAGGGATAAAATTAAAATTTGTTTAGACCCTCTGCCTTGTGATAATGGGGTAAATGTCACTGTATCTGCATCATATGTCTGTTTGCTTTTTGTATATATGTTTGGAAATGCAAATAAAATTTGTTATACAAAAAAAATACTCTTGGGTGGATCCCATCTGGCCCCATGGCCTTGTTTTCCTTTAGGGTTTCCATTTCCAATCCCCTTTGGACTCTCTCCTCCAAAAAAAAAAAAAAACATACTTGTGTCCATTCCTGCCCCACCCCCAGTGCCTGCTGATACATGTTAGTCCGTCTCCTCCCCCCTCCACTGTGAAGACCGAGCAGAAGTATTCATATAAAAGTTTAGCTTTTTCTTGGTCTTCCTCTGCAGTCCCCCCTCCTCTTCTCTTGATCCTCACTATCCCACCCCTTGCTTTCCTCTTTTACTCAGGTAACTGAAGTCTTAGCCCCTTTTTTTGATCTCCTTGGCTATTTTCTCTTCCGTTTGTGCCTTAGCTACCCTCACTCTCCTTCCTGCCTGCCTTTGTTTATCCAGACATACCTCCATGTCCCCATCCAGCTGGGTCTTCTTGTACTTCTAAAAGCTGTTCGTGTCTCCCTTACCGCCCTAGCTGCTGCACCTTTTTTTTTTTTTTTTTTTAGTACAACAGTACCTCTTCCTCCCCGTCCTACACTTGCTTATTTCCCCTCAAACAGCTTGTCATTGCACTGGTCATTCTCTCCTTTATCCTCTTCCATTGTGCCTCTACCCCCCCCCACAGCCATCCCTCTCCAAGGTATTTACTATGGCAGTCTCCCATTTCCTTAAAAATCTGCCCTCCTGAAGTCCAGAACCCTCGTCCAAGTGTGTTTTTTCTGCTGCCCAATGTTTATGCCAAACCACACTGTACAGTAATTGCTTGCACCCAGGAGTCTATCCACTGTGACCCGCATTCACACAGTTGTCAATGACAGCTTACAGTACACACTGCAAGCCCACTGGTCAACAGGGTCTACCAATGGGCTTACAGGAGTACTGTACACTGTCATTCATGGACAGCTCAGTCAGCGGGCAACCGTGGTGGTTTGCAGGTAGGTTGAGCTGCCGCCGACCTTCTGCCCATGCTGGGGTGGGGGTGTCTGAGTGGGTGGGGGTCCACTGGACCATCAGGGAGACTTTGGAACACCATATGGTGATGCGATCGGCTCAGGGCAGGGAGGTGGGTACCACTGGACCACCAGGGCTAATTGGTCATATATTTGTATTACCAGGGCTATGGGAGGGAGGGGGTTCCACTAGACTACCAGGGATTATGCCGCTCTGTTATTTTAGTACCAGGGATACGGGCAGGGAGGGGAGCTCCACTAGACTACCAGGGAATATGTGCTCTGCTCACAGCCCTTGCAGGGTGCCCCGTGCATTCTTCCAGGCGCATCCCTAAAAGGTTCATTCAAATGGGGCCATAATGACATGCACATGGCCCCACTGAGCCTTGCATGCCTAATGGTACCATTTGCATGTGTCGGGCTCTGAATTCCAAATATGGGCACAGCGCATCTGGGGATGTGCCGGCTCATCTGTTTCCCAGCCTGAACGGGGGATGCAACGGCGCATCTCGGGTTGGGCGTTAACTATGGTATTCACAGAGGGGGGTGTGCCGAGAGCATCGTACAGTGCATCATCTGTGAATACCAATGTTTGGGCTCGGCGCATCTCGTCTGCGCTGGTGCCACCGAGATGCACCAGGCGCAACTTCTTTGTGAATCCTACCCTTGGTCTGTACGTTTAATTCATTCCATGTTTTTAAAGCTGCAAATGAGAAGAGATGTTATCCCACATGGCACATACCCTGGTGTGCACTATTGCTATTATACAACAGACCGTATTTAGACAAACTAAAACAAAAAAAAAGTAACTACTTTTTTACTCAGTGTTTGTGCGTGGTAGGATGTTTAAATAAAAAGAAGTGCCTATTTTTCTGTTGGAGCCATCTGTCCAGAAGGTGTTCTCTCCCTCCTGTTCCAGCTTCTTCTACTGTGGTTTTGCTCCAATCACTCCCCCGTAGACCAGTTTGTCTTAGTTGTGGTGGTTTGCTGGCGTGTTAAAATTTTGTACCAGGAGAGGATCAAAGTTTCAAAGGCTGAGGAGCAAGCAAACAGTGTTTTGAGACCCTGCCCCCTCACCACCACTGATGCCACAAACTGGATGTCTGCACAGGAACAGGAGGCTGCTCAGCAGGGATAATATGTTTCACTTTAACTGCTTTAAACACAGAAACAACCTCGAAAGTATTACAAACGCAAAGTGAGCGAGTGTTATGAGAAGCTGAGAGTCACGTGTTGTCTTTTCAAAGGAGCACTCACATGGTCACTCACTTGGTCTGGCTGCATCTGGAAAAACCAAAATAATAAGAAAGAAAACATAGTACTGTTTATTAACACAGATCTGTGTTGGAGGAGGCATATGGTGCTATTGTGGCAGGGAGATTTTTCGGTTCAGAGATTACTGTGTAATAATCTTGGACTCTTGAAAATGTGAAAAGGTCATGTGGCTACCAGACCTTGACACCGTGATGCTCTGCTGGGATATCACTGTTCAAGGTAGCCATTGACCAATCAGATTCTCAGAAACCCTTTCTGCAATTGTGTAATATTCCTTTACTCACATTATCTGTTCCCTTGCTTATCTATACAGAGAATGTGAGAAACAGCTGGCAAGAGGTAAAGTCCACATTTGTTTTTTTTTTTTTATTTATTTTTTTTTTACTTTCTATTTTTGTCCCCCCATTTTCACCTCGCCAGCTGCCGGGACCTCCTTCCACATACCTAACCCCTTATACCCGCCACAGGAGTCCTCCCGTGGTCCTACCCAACACCAGCCTTTGCTCTACAGTCTCTCAGAGCTCACTCAATGGTCGGGGCCAGAGAGGAGGAGCCGGCAAGGCATGGGAGGAGTCAAAGTAATCCTGCTGTGGCACTGGGGGGCAGGGTGGCTTCAATTGCCCGGGGGTATATTTGTCCCCTACTAAGTCCTCCCCCCTTATCCCACCCCAGGGCATGACCCTGAGAGGTGACCCAGCAATCTGCCTATCAGGGCCATCAGAAGGGTGGATATGCTCCACCCACCTTCGGTGCTCCCTTATTGGCCCATACTCTGGGCAGGTGATGCCTCCATGTCACCTGCCAGGCGAGTGGGTACATGCCAACATAAGGTCTCCACAGAAGGACCACTTATTCCTTCCCGCACGACACCCCTCCCCCCGGGTCACCAGGGGGCAGGCATGCATTGGAAAGAGGTGCCCTCCCTTCCCAAGGCAAGAGGTATCCAAAGGATGCCCAACCTTACCTCACCAGTCAGCATCAGATGTCCCAGGCTCAGGGTGTGAACCCGGGTCATCTGGATGGCAAGCGGTAACTCTACCACTGCACTAGCCAGCCAGGCTCCACATCTGGTTTTAAGCCATGTTTTTATGAAATTGGACACTGCAGGTACAAGAAACGTAAATTTGACTTCTGACCTTGGGTTCTCTATATTATCTGTGGAATTACTAGAGATGTGAATAAAGCAATTTTGAATACAACTAGGTGCTCAATAATCACCAGAATAAAGTACAGTATGTGAACTAAAAGCTATAACTATGGTTTCATAGTATCTAGAGCCACGTATACACCCTGGGGGAGGGGTCACACTGCAAGCCACATCGAACGAGAGGGATCTGGGGGGGTGGTGGACGTCAAAATGAATAACACTGAAAATTGCAAAAGAGCTGCGGCAAAAGCAAACAGGATACTGGGCTGCATAGCCAGAGGGATTACGTCCAGAAGTAGGGAGGTGATCCTCCCTCTGTATAATGCCTTGATCAGACCACATCTTGAGTACTGTGTGCAGTTCTCTAGACCTCACCTCAAGAAGGACGTAACACTGCTGGAGAAGGTCCAGAGGAGGGCAACCAGAATGATTCAGGGCATGGGAGGGAGGCCCTACAAGGAAAGCCTGGAAGAGCTTGGGCTGTGCTCGCTGGAGGAGAGACAGGGGGGACATGATATGGGTCTTCAAATATGTAAAAGAAATAAACAAGGGCAGAGCCAAAGGGATGTTCAGACTAAAGAAGGCGGGGAACAACCAGGGGCATAAGTGGAAGCTAGAGGGGAGAAACTACAGGGGGGAACGCAGGAGGCATTACTTCACAGAGGGTAGTGGAGCCATGGAATGTACTGCCCGGGAGTCTGGTGGAGGAGGGCACAGTGGAGGGCTTCACGAAGGGGTGGGACAGGTACAAGGGAAAACTGAAGCCGAAGAAGACCCTCTCTGGGGATGGGGGGGTGGAAAAGCGAGCACCCACTAGGAGGCTGGCTACTAAGCAGACACAACAGACCATCAGGCCTATTCTGCTGGCTTTTAGTATGTTAGTATGTAAAGTCCAGGAGCCATAGAGGAGATCAGACAATAGATACGCAGAGGTGAATTACAAGCTCCAGCAGTGATGAGATGCGAGTTTGTGAATAAGCAGAATGAGGGTCCTTCTCAACAGCAGTAGGTTAAAAAAACAAGATTTTGCTGGCATCACCAATAGCTGATCCAGTGTTTTACATTACAATGAAATGGATAACTGCTAATAAAAAATTAGGACACTAATGACACAGAATATGCTAATTTATACAAGCAGGGGTACTAATAAATAGCAAGATAACAGGGGATATGCAATAGGCTGACCCATATTATGGAATTTATCTTCACGTATGTTGGGGGCAGAACAATATTCACGAGTGGCAGAGCCAAGAGTGAGATATGAAAGTCCTACCCTTTCACAAGTGATGATAAACTGCATATTATAAGCCAGATCACTGCACATTCAATTTATACAGCATCAATGTACTTACATACGAACATACAAAGAAGCCAGTAGAAGAAGGCCATTTGGTCTATTAAGTCTGTTAGTATTGCAGGGTCCACAGCTTGAGCTAATGTCCCTATCCATGATCCTTACCTTCCCCCTATGCCTATCCCAGCCTCTCTTAAAGCTGCCCACTGTCTTCAACGAGATTACCTCTTCTGGCAGCACATTCCAAGTGTCCACCACCCTCTCTGAGAAGAAGTGCTTCCTGACCTCCCTCCTAAACCTTCCACACTCCAGCTTAAGACTGTGCTCCCTCATGTTACGGTTGCCACTCAGCTTAAAGAGACTCTCCTAATCAACCTTATTTATCCCTTTCAAGTACCTGAAGGTCCCAATCATGTCCCCCTCTCTCTCTCTCCTGCCTTCCAGGGAGTACATGTTCAGTGGCCTCAATCACTCCAGTATGCCTTACTCTGCTGACCCGCTATCATCTTTGTAGCCCTCCTCTGGACCTTCTCCAGCAGGTTAATGTCCTTTTTGAGGTGTGGGCACCAGTACTGAACTCCATACTCTAGAAGCGGCCTTACCAGTGACCTGTACAAGGGCAATATAACCTCCTCTCTCCTACTACTGCTCCCCCCTAGATATGCATCCCCAGCATCTTGTTTGCCTTTGCTGCTGCTTTCTTGTACTACGTGGAGTGCGTCAGGTCACTAGTGATCATCACTCCCAGGTCCTTCACCTCCTCTGATGCAGATACTCGGGCTCCACCCAGGTAGTACTCTGTCCCGGGATTCTTGGCTCCAATATGCATAACTTTGCATTTCTTGGCATTGAAGCCAAGCTGCCAGATCCTGGACCACTTCCCCAGCTTTTCCAGATCTTCCTGTAGGTCCTGTATCCCTTCAGCTGTGTCCACTGTCCCACAGAGCTTGGTGTCATCCGCGAATAGGCACATTTTGCCCTTAATGCCATCTCCAATGTCATTGATGAATACAATGAACAACACCGGCCCCAGCACCGAGCCCTGTGGGACCCCACTGGTTACCTCTCTGGTGCCAGATAACTCAACCCCCACAACCACCCTCTGGGTTCTATCCCTCAGCCAGTTTTCCACCAATCGGGCCATCTTTTTCCCCAACCCCAAGATCCACCAACTTCCTGATCAACCTTTTGTGGGGCACAGAGTCAAAGGCCTTGTTGAAATCAAGATAGAGGATGTCTACCGCTTGGCCCCTGTCTACTGTCTTAGTGACACAGTCAAAGAAGTCAATCAGATTTGTTTGACATGATCCTTCCCCAATGAACTCATGCTGCCCTGCATCCTGGAGACCATACTCCTCTAGATATTCCAGCAACCTTTCCTTTACTATGGTCTCCATAAGCTTGTCCACAATGGAGGTCAGACTGACTGGTCTGTAATTCCCTGGGTCATCCTTGGGACCGCTTTTGTGGAGGGGCACTACACGTGCTGTTCTCCAGTCTTGCGGTAACCACACCTGACTCTAGTGAACTCTTTAATAGGTCTGCCAGTGGCCCTGCCAGCTCCTTAGCCAATTCCTTTAGTACCCTTGGATGTACTCTGTCCGGGCCTGGTGATTTATCCACCTTCAATGCCAGCAGACCCTCTCTCACTCTATCCTCCTCTATCACTACATCTGTGTTCCTCTCCCCCCCCCCGCTCCTCTTTTCCCTCCTGAAGGCACTAGTTCCATTCTTCTCCCTGGTGATAGCATATATGGTGATATGGTGTCATAGCTTTTAAATCTGTTCTTTGTATGAACATGTTGCTGTTTTTCTTTGACTTCAACTGCTTGCTTCAGTGCAGCACATGGCTACCGTGATGTCATCAACACTGTGAAAACTACTCTGTAATTTGTTCAGTATGCATTATGACATTCCCAACTTTACAAGATAAGATTATCTTGCTACGTTGGGTCAAGATAACATGATACTATCTTGAACCGTTGGGTATGTCACGATGCATACTGAACCAATCAGAGAGCAGCTTTCACAATGCTGATAACATCACAATAGCCATGTGCAGCCCTGAAGCAAGCAGATAAATTAAAAAAAAAATAAATAATTAGTAACACTTTATACAAACATCAGTTTTGTTTTTTTTTGTTTGTTTTTTTCACAGTTTTTTTGTTTTTTTTTTCTTTGGGGTCAGCTCAGGCAGGCATGTCTGCCCTGTCCCTGCCCTCTCCAACCAGCATTCTACCTCAACCACAACCGGGACCCCTGAGACCCCAAGGATTGCCCCCTGTAGCTGGGCCGGGTGGGGGAGGGCCTTCCCCCCACCTGGAGACATGCACATCCAGTACTAGGGTTTGTTGGGTAGCAGTACAGGGCCAGCAGGCAAGACTTCATGGAGCCCGAGCCAACCACTTTTCTGTTTTCTCCCCTAGCTGTCATGGCATGAGAAATGCATGCACATGGAAGCGCGCATGGGTCCCGGACCCATGGCTCCCCCTCCCCTGACCTCAGCCTGCTGCTTGTGTGTTGGCACTACCACCTGACCTCCACCTGGTGGCAGCTAAAAGCCAAGTCAACCCACCACCCTGATCCAGAAGAGGAGAACTGCTGGGCAGCAGCTCAATCCACTCCAGCCCCCACCCCACCCCGTGGACCCCCACCAGGAGGACGTGGTAGAGGCATGTCACACAGGGCCTCAGCCCTCTGTGCCACTGGGCCAGCCTTTTTTTTTTTTTTTAATTATTCTTTTATTATTTTTCCAAAATATAATAAAACAAATACATCAAACCTTAAGTTACACTGTTTGACAGGGTTTGAAACATAACTGTCACTGATCAAGCTTGACATGTGTTTAGTAACTGTTCCACATGAATACAATATCAATGCGGAACATTATATGTTAAGTCCAAAATTCTGTCCTCAGCTTATTTGATCCCCTTCTTAGTTTCCTGTCTAAATATCCTTACCATGTTTAGGAGAGTGACCCCTAGATTGCCTGGGCAGTGGACTCTGTGAATCTCGCTGGACAACCCCAAACCTTGGACATGTTCTTTTTTTTTTTTTTGTAACTCTTTTTATGGCACCATCCTCCTGGGGAATTCTCTTGGGCATCCACTGGTCCCCAGCTCTACCTCAGAGCCTGAAACTCCTCCACTTTCCTGGCACCAGCCCAGCTATCCCCCCGGCTCTGATCCCCCACGGTAGAGATGCCCTATCCACCCAGGGCTCCATCTCCACCAGGCCGGGCTGGGCCTCGGCCCAGGAGTGAGAGAGTCCGCCAGAAGTGTGGCTGTGGGAGGTGGTGCCATGGCCTATCCCTGGAGATTGGGATTTTTCTTGCTTGTGGTTATGCCTCCTCCCTCCCCAGCAGAAGCCGGCGATGCGATGGCGCCAGGGATGTCCGTCGCAGCTCTGCATCCCTGAAGTGTTACAGTGCCCACGGGTTCCCACCGGGGCCACTGCAATGCTGGGCAAACCCTAGATTCCCCGAGAGGGAAGAGCAGTCCTCCGGACGCTCGATCCTCTCTTACCCCTGCTGACCTCCGGCAGCCTGCGCTTGTTCCCAAAGCCGGGTCACCAGCGTGGCGCGAGGTGTGCTGCGTCCAGCACCTCAACCCTCAGCGCCACCAGGCCGGCCTCTTGGACATGTTCTTCTGAAGGTCTCGAAGACTCAGTCATAGTGGGGGTAGAGTAATTAGCCTCCGGTCAATGTCGGAAGGCCTCTCCAAGTAGTACAGCTAGGGTAGTTACTGATTTTATCCTATTAAAAGGGAACTATGGACATCAAGTAGTAAAACTAACAGTTTCCTTATTGCGGAGATTGCTGGTTCTGGTATTGTTTCACTTTGGATGATGGTGTTAATTCTGTGAGGAAAGACGGATTAGAGGGTGTGTTACTTGGTCCTATGTTGTAGTCTTACCCCTGGTGTGGATGATATATAGACACAAAGCACCTTCACTTTCTTATGGGACAAAATCCGAGTTTCTATCCACAGCATACAGCATCCAACTTTCCATATGAACTGTTGGTAGTGTTGATTCTTTTTGTATGCGATATTTTCCAGTTGGTAGATTTGTATTGTCAGCTCATGCCATTCCGCTACTGAAGGTTCCGTAGGCATTAACCAGTTCCTTGCTAGTATTTTCTCCGCCCCTGCCAGGAGTATGGCTAGAAGCCTCCTTTTATGTCTAGTTTGAAGTCCTGGTGGTGAGGCTCCCAATACTATGTATCGTGGGTCACAGAGGCATTCCATTCATATTATAGTGTTGATTTCTCTCAGGCAGACATCCCAAAAAGTTCTTATCTTCGGAAAACTCCGCATAATGTGGGTATGCATGGCCTGGTTAAGCCCACAATCTCTCCAACAGTCCCAAGTCACTGTCATGATGTATTTGACCAGTTTTTTCCGGAGTATTGAAGTAGCATATCATGTGTTTCCAGGCATGTTCTCTCCAAGTGAGGGGAGCTTGCAGCTTTATGTTAAGCTATACATACATTGTGCCACATCTTCGGGATTATGGATGCACTGATTTCTGTTTCCCATTCCTGGTGAATGTAATCTGTATCCTGCAGGCCTAAGTCACCCCCAGCCCTCATAGTGGATAGAGATGAGATGTGTTTTGGTGGCACCTGTTAGTTCATTACTAAAAAGAAGCAGAAGAGAGAATGGTTCCTCTAAGATTGTCACCTAGTTCCCTCGCTGTTGCATTCTGTGTTGTATCTGTGTGAGAGGGTCCAGGGCACGTGAGGATTGGGAGGGATTATGCTGAAAATTCTAGGAAAACTGGGCAGAAAAGGGACTGCGCGTGGTTGGGGGGACTGGAGAGAGGGGAGAAGTCAGGGTGGAGGACAGTCCTGATCAATGCCAGGAGTATGAGCAATAAAATGCCTGAACTCCAGGCTATGTTGGCTGAGGGAAAAGCGGATGTGGCAGCAATTACGAAGCCATGGGCCACTCGGAGAAATGATTGGGACCTAAACTTAGAGGGCTACAAGATATTCAGGAAAGATAGGGGAGTGGGAAGGGAGGGGTTGCGCTGATAGTCAGAAATGACATAATGGTTAGTGGAGTGGAGGAGGCTGGGGGGGGGTGGAGGCGATTTGGGTAACCCTGCAAATGAGGGGAGGGAAGAAATTGAAGATAGGGGTGGTGTACAGGCCCCTTGCAATAGAGGAGGCTCTGGAGGATAAGTTGGTTGAGAACATCAAGGGTCACTGTGACCTTGGAAAGGGTAGGGTGGTGATCTTAATGTGCCGGGGGCGGACTGGGACACCATGACATCCTCTGTAACCAGGGAACAGAGACTGATAGATGTCTTTCAGGATGCCTTCCTGGTCCAACAGGTGGGGGAACCTACTAGAGAGGGGTGGATATTGGACGTTGTCCTAGTGGACAGTGAACAAATAAGGGGCCTGAAGGTGTGCAGTCCACTGGCAGGTGGTGACCATGCCACGGTTTGGTTCCTGCTGTATCTTTTTGGGGGGGGGGAACCGCACTCATACAGTAGTGGCTGATTTCAGGGGAGCGGATTACGTGGGTATGGGTAGGATTCTAAGGGAGAGGTTGTACATGATTAGGCTGGATATGGATGCTGGAAGCCTGTGGAAGATCATTAAAGAAAGGGTGCAGGAGACTACTAGGTCCTGTACTAAAGTAAGATGTAAGCATGGTAGAACCAGCAAGCCATGCTGGTGGACCAGGGAGGTGCAGGAGGCGGTGAGGGATAAAAAGGCTGCCTACGTACGTTTCAAACATTCTAGGAGGGATAAGGAGCAAGGGGAGTATGAACTATTGGCCAGGAAAGTCACCAGAGTGGTGAGGGGCCAAGGCAGGGATGAAGAAAAACCTGGCTAGGGATATCTGGGGGATTCTATAGATACATAAGAGAGAAGAAAAGAGAGACACAGATCAACAGGATTAAGATTGTGGGGGATGGGCTCAGGAAGCAGGGGAACAGGCAGAGGTGCTAAATGAGTACTTTGCCTCAGTCTTTGCAGAGGGTGACAAGGGACCCCTACAGTCTGATGGGAGAGATGAGGAACCAGCAAAAGTGAGAGGTCAGTCTCAGTCTGAGACCAGAGGATGGAAAGAGGCTAGGGTACAGGCTGGGCCAGACCAAGAAGGAGTAGGAAGGTTGCATGAGGAAGTGGATTGGGGGGTGGAAATCACAGTGGATAGGGTGAGGGAGGCCCGTCGGAAACTAAAAACTGATAAGGCGCCGGGGCCAGATGAACTACATGCAAGGGTTATAAAGGAACTGGCGGAGGTGATAGCAGCTCCACTGGCTGCACTCTTTAACACCTCTCTGCAGACGGGATCGGTGCCACAGGACTGGAGGGTGACTTATGTAGTGCCTATATATAAAGGGGGGTCTAGGGAGGAGATGGGGAATTATAGGCCAGTCAGTCTAACGTCTGTGGTAGGCAAGGTAATGGAGGGCTTTATCAAAGAGAGGCTTGGGAGGCAGTTGGAAAGGGTAGGACACCAGGATGAGAAACAGTATGTCTTCATCCCGGGGAGATCGTGACAGACCAACCTCGCAGAGTTTTATGACTGGGTGATGGGGGCCTTGGATAGACATAGGCCGGTGGATGTCCTATACCTAGATTTCAGCAAGGCGTTTGATTCAGTGCCCCATAATGGACTGATAGCAAAGATGGGGGTGGGAAGACAGGAGCTAATCTGGGTTGAAAATTGGCTTTCGGGGTGTTTACAGAGGGTAATGGTGGGTGGGTGGGATACTATCCTCCCACAGGAAGGTAATCAGTGGGGTTCCTCAAGGTTCAGTATTGGGGCCACTCTTGTTTAATGCCTGCGTCTTGGATACAGGGAGGGGGGTTAGGAATAGACTGAGTCTCTTTGTGGATGATTCAAAACTGGGAGCACTGGTGGATTGTGAAGAAGCAAGGGAGACAGTCCAGGGGGATCTGGATACCCTGGAGGGGTGGTCAAGGAGGTGGGGACTGACATTTAATGCCGGGAAATGTAAGGTACTTCATTTGGGGGTCAAAAACCCAGGCCATGTATACACCCGGGGGGGGGGGTCACACTGCATGCCACATTGGGAGAAAGGATTAGGGTGGTGGTGGTAGACGTCAAAATGAATAACTCTGAAAGCTGGAGAAGAACAGCAGCCAAAGTAAACAGGATATTGGGTTGCATAGCTAGGGGAATTACATCCAGAAGGAGGGAGGTGATCCTCCCTCTATATACTGCTTTGGTCAGGCCGCAACTCGAGTACTATATACAGTTCTGGAGACCTCATCTGAAGAAGGACATAGCACTGCTGGAGAGGGTCCAGAGGAGAGTGACCAGGATGATTCAGGGCATGGGCGGAGGCCTTATGAGGAGAGACTGGAAGAGCTTGGGCTTACTCACTAGAGGAGGGAGGGAGACATGATAGAGGTTTTCAAGTATGTAAAGGAATAACCAGGAGTGGAACCAAGGAGCTGTTTAGGCTAAAGAAGGTGGGGGGGAACAACCAGGGGCCATGAGTGGAAGCTGGAAGGGGGAAATTACAGGGGGGAGCGTAGGAAGCATTTTTTCACAGAGGGTGGTGGAGCCGTGGAACACGTTGCCAGGGAGGCTGGTGGAGGAGGGCACACTGGAGGGCTTCAAGAAGGGGTGGGATAGGTACAAGGGGAAACTGAACCTAGAGAAGACCTTCTTGGGGGCTGGGGTGGTGGTGAGGCGAGCAGCCACTAGGTTGCTGGATTTCGAGCAGACAAGACAGACCATTTGGCCTATTCTGCTCGCTTTTTAGTATGCTAGTATCTGCAGAGATCAGTAAAAATCCGATCTCTGCAGCCCGAATTCTGTCCGCACCGTTTCAAAGGACTGATCCGTTTATCCAGCAGCAACTGTTATGGGGCATAAAGGCCCAGTCATTGTCATGTCTTTAACCCATGATTTAGCATTGCTAAAGGGAACAAAGGGTCAGAGGTGACGTGGAGCAAGTAACTGAACTAGGCTGTAACACTGTGCTTCTGCAGCAATCTTCTCCATAACAACACCGGGTTTTCCATCCAGTATTCTCTATATACAGGTCGGGTAATTGGGGTGTGCTCGTTGAACAGTATATCTGGTAATTATTAAGTCTGCTGCAATAGCTGTATCTACATCTCACCAGTTTGCTTGGTGTGGCAGGCACCAATACAGGAGAGTCCGAGTTTGAGCCACCCAACAGTATCTTTCCAGAAGGGATAGTGCCAGACCACCCTTCGCTTTGGGTAGGGTTAGTATTTCGAATATGATTCTTGGTTTCTGGGACCCCATATGACCAGTAGCGGCTCTAGCCACAAATGGTTACCAGGGCACAGCTGGGGCACAACAGATGGCAGCCAGGGCACTGATATATTGTTACTATGGGGGATGCTCTGCACCATATGGGGCACCAACTGGGGCACAGCATTTTTATACCGGGGCATGTGCCCTGGCGGGCCCTGATGTAGAGCCGCCACTACATATGACTCTTTATAGGACTGTGTCCTATTCCCTAAAGTTCTTCTGTGGGATTCACACCAGCAGAGTTTGGAATTAACATAACACAGGTGCAGGAGAATGTTCATCTGCACCAATCATGTTCTATGTATGTATCCTACGGGTAAAGTGGGCCACTGTTGTAGGTCTTGCTTAAGTTGGGTAGTTAGTGGGGTATAGTTGGCGTGGTATAGGGAGGCAAGGTTTTTCGATATCTGCACCCCCAGGTATTTCAGAGCAGTTCGGTCCCATTTGATTGGGTAGGAATCTCTTAAGACTTGTGTGGGACTAGAGTTGCATAACAAAACCTCTTTTTGTGGTATTTTTCTTGTATTTGGAGAAATTACGGAAAAAAAGTGAGTACATGTAATACACACAATTGAGACTTCTCTGGGTCTGAAAAGTATACCACGATGTCATCCACACAGAAGCTCAGTTTTTGGAGGTAACCTTCTATACTGATTCCTCAGATTTGTTGATTCTCTTGGATCGCCTGAGCAAGGGGTTTATGTATAGTACAAAGAGCAGGGGTGAAAGGGGACACCCCTGTCTCATTCCCATCCTAAAATGAAATGTTCTCCAATGGAGCCATTTGCCTTCACCCTTGCATGGGGTTCTGTCTTCTAAGAGCTGGGTAAATTCCTGGGTGAAGCCCGATTTCCTCAATACAGCCATGCCACCCTATTAAACGCCTTTTCAGAGTAGACTCCACCAACAGGGCTTTTTTCCTTTCTCTCGCTGATATGATTCAACAGATGCAGAGTACGTCTGATATTATCCTGCATCTTTCTCTCTTTCACAAATCCTGCCTGGCTGAAATGGACCAAGGTAGGTAGAAAGCTCTCCCGACATCCAGCAATTATGCCTGTAAAGGTCTTGTAATCCAGGTTTAATATCGAGATGGGTCTGTAAGATTCTGGTTGTGTTATATCCTTGGCAGATTTTGGAATTACTAAGATGAGTGCTTCCCTCCAGGAATGAGGAAAACTTCCTGTCTGTATGAACTAGTTCATAGCTTTTTGTAGCCTGCTTAATAGTTTTTCTTTGAAAGTTTTGTACCACTTTGCCGAGCTGCAGCACGTACCCGGACTGTTGTCTCTTCTTAGTTTCAAAATAGCCAGAGAGAGTTATTCTTCTGTAATGTCCTGCTTGAGGTGGGTGTAGTGTCTGTTTTTCTAGTGTAATCAGGGAAGGTTCAACCCGTCTAGGAAGTCATTCCTATTCAGCTCGTCCTGGTTTGCCTGTGCTGTGTATAGTGTTTTGTAGTAAACTGTGAATGCTCAGTTGAATCTTTGTATTTGTTCAGCTTTTCCAGTGAGGCTGGTTGTATCAGGAGGGTCAGCTGGGTCACTACAGTCTGCTGCCTCAGACAGTAGGCTAGAAACTTTAATGCTCTTCCTTCTTTGTAATATTTCTGACACAGGCGTTTTGAGTGCATATTCATAGTTTCAGAAGATCCAATTTTTTCTAATTGTTGCTTTTGTACCTTGATTCTGTCCCAGGCTGTCGCATCCTCTGTAGCATTTGCCTTATATTCCTCTGTCAGCTACTTTTGCAAGTCTTCCAGTTTCTATGCTCTCTGCTTGTGTTGATGTGTGGCCAATGCTATTAATTTTCCCCACATCGTACCCTTAATTGTCTTCCATAGCATGGTGGTGGATATATCTCTGGAGTATCATTTATGGAGACTGTCTTGCTGAGAAAATCTGTTAAGTCTGTTCTGGTTTGCTCTGAATGTAGCACAACAGGATTATGTCTCCATATTGTTTGTTTAGGTTCTGCGTTTAGAGCTACTCTTACTTTTAAGGGAGCATGATCAGAGAGATGTCTTTGTAGTATCTCCATTGAGTCTACAGAATGCAGTAAATCCAGGGATATAAAAAGTATTTCTGAATAAACTCTGTTTTGGGGGGGCAGGAAATAGAAGCTGCATTGCCTTTGGATAGTTACATCTTCGTATATCTTTATGTATCAATTTCAGTAGCCGTTTCTTAATACACTTCTGTTTAGGTGAGAGCTTTTCTCTGTTCTTGTTTGTATAATCTAGGTATGAATTTAAGATTATATTCAAGTCCCCACCACATATTAATTCTTTGCTCTGCCTTGGTAGCCATGAGCTCAAAGAGGGACCTGAAAAATTGTATAGGGACTCTGGGAGGTGCATAAACATTTAATAAGGCGATCGTTTCCCCATCCAGGCATCCATTTTTTTTTTTTTTACCTCATGTTTATCTTCCTTCCTGCCCACATCAGCCCCACTCTTCAGGGTTCCAACTGTGTCCTTGTGCCAGAGCTCCTCCAAGGGTCGTCAGCGCATATGGGTGCCCCTCTCGTGAGACCTGAGCACTCTGAATAACCCCCCGGTCGGGACGGAGGAGTCCCAAACTCCCCTAGACCTTGGCTGAGCGTGCACCTTGCATTCTGATCTCCCAGATTCCTCTGATCGCCAGCACCCGGAACCCGTCTACTGGCGCCAATGAAGGGTGTTTTCCTTGCTTTTTCTCCTGCCCTCTGTGTCCACAGTGCACTGGGAAGGCCAATGAGACAGAGGCACGGTGAGACGTGCCTTTGCTCCAGCCCTCAGCTGACATCCGCCCCTCCTAACACGTTCCACCTCCCTCCTACCGCACCTTTCACCCGAGTTCCCACAGGTGGCGGTTTTGCAGCGAGGGCTGTATCCCTCCTATCCCCAGAGAAGGAGAGCAGCCATCAGGTGCTCAATCCTTCTCCTCCCCCGCCAACCCCCAGTGGCCCGTGCTCGTCTCCAGGCATCCATTAACTATGATGTAACAATCCTCAGCATCTGAGATCACCATCTCCTCAAAGGGTATGCCTGAAGACTGAGACCTTCCCCTTCCCCCTGTCATCTACCAGAAGCATGGACAACATGATATTCCCTTTGAAACTCAAATTGAACCAATTTCGCACTCTCTGTTGCATCCAAGTGTGTTTCCTGCAAGAATACCAAGTCTCCCCTCTCCTGCTTTGATGAAGACATCACTTTATGTCATTTCACAGGGTTGTGCAGATGGGTAGCCCATTTACACTGTAGGACAATAAAGAGTAGGCTGAATTAACCATTTGTCTGTTATATTGCATTCTTTAATGATTTTAGTCAGATCCTGTTTCTCCCCATCCTCCCAGCAAGATACTTTATTAAAGGCAGATATAGGTCACATGCAAGACAAACACAAACAAAAACTGAAACTCCAAGCAGTGTCAAACAGTGGCAACGTGGTCTTCCAAGGTAGGAGATCCCACAATTAAGGGATCTCTAAGGCCAAGAAAACTCTGGGAGATGTCTATTTCAGTTTCCTGGTAGAAGGAGGGATGCAGCTATGCCAAGCTGGTGCCCCTTCAGCAACCAATAACGTGCTCTGAACACTCGTCACACGCATGAATGGGGTCAGGATCTGGAGGTTAAATGAAATGTGCACCTGCCCCCCCCCCATCACCACCACCCCACTATTGTTAAAATTAAAATATGTTTTCCTGATGTGGGCACACAATATACAGTTCAGATCTTCTCATGCTGAGTCATTAAAGCAGCAGTTAGCATAACTAACAGACATAGACAGCATGCGAATACAAAGAGTCAGTGAACAATAGACCTAAATCATTAGTATGGTTGAGTGATCATCTCATAATTTGAGTAAGCAGAATTGCAAGTGTTTTGTCAGGTAATGCCAAGTACAAATGGTGGCAACAGAAGTCCACGACCAACTGGGGAAGGAGTCACAGGTGGGAAGGGGGGGGGGTGGCAGGAGACCAAAGTGCTTATGTTCTGTGGCTGCCTATTCTAGTTCCCTTTGATAGACCCATCCTGGCACTCAAATGTCCAATCTTTAGCCCAATTTCGATTTCTAGACTACAGCATTTCTTTCTTGCCTATGGTGGGAGAGGGGAATCGGCAGTACAATTTAATACTGTGTTCAAATCCCGGAGGAATGCTGGTAACCTTTAACCTTACGCTATGTTCCCCAGTCCCTTGAGGACTACTATCCAGCAGAAATAAAGGGTCTAGCCCTTGTTCTTGGAAGTTAATGGCATTCAGCGAGGAACTCAGGTGAGCACCGGACTGGGTCTAAATAATGCTCATGAAGGCCGCTGTGTCTGTCCTGATGAATTTAACAATAAAGGGACCATGAGGCAGTCCAGGAAGCCTGAACCCCGCTTCTCTCAGCTCCCTTTGAGAAGCTTTCACCAATCCCAGGGTAGTTCTGGCCCTATTTGTCAGTCCAAGGCCCATGTGTTTGGGCTCACTCAAGTGCTGCCCTTGCTGCTGTGTCATCAAACACCCTGTACAGACACTGTTCATGTCCCGTCCTCCAACCTTCAGTACCCCTTCCCCCAGCTATGCATGTGTCCAACAAACAGCTAGTACACTGCTGTCCCCTGCCCAATCCCATTCCCCCCACATATCTCAGTCCGGCAGCCTTGACTAGTCTGAGCCCCCATCTGCTAGTAATGGAGTGATTCTCTCAAAAGTGAAGGAAGGTTAGTGCTACTCACCCGCACATCACGTTTCTAGTAAATATAGAGATTCTGCTAACTCAGCCACAACTGTTGTTATTGGTTCAGAACTTTGTTCCTTGGAGTGTGGCTCAGGTATGTGTTCAGGAGGGCCTTAATTTCGTCTCTGATGGAGTCAGCTTTTTGGTGCCATTCTTCCCTCTTTTGTCACTGTTGCTCCCACCAGTTATCCTGGGCCATTGTCTCTGGATAAGCAGTCTCTCGATGCTTCTTTAAGCACTGTGGCAATGCCTAACTTCCTGATGTCTGCGATGGCCTCTTGTAGATTATCATACGAGCAGAGTCCTGTGGGTAGCGTTACTCTCAGCCTTGCGGGATACAAGGTTTGGCACTTACTACTCTGCTCCTTTAGGGCTCATTTGAGGTTTCAATAAGTCTGTCATTGCTCTAAGACTTCCTGAGGGTAGCCATGATCGAAGGAAAGTTTGCAGCTTTCAAACTTTAATAGTCTCCTTTTCCATGCCCTATAAATTAGGCCTTGTTTGGTGCGGAAACTGCTGAACTGGAGAACAACTGACCTGGGTGTGCCAAGGGCTTCAAGGATTTCAGTATCAGGGCTCAGTGCACTCTCTTCACTTGTAGTTGGTAGTCCACAGGTAGTGAAAGGGTTTCTCTAATTAATTTCTGCATGGCTACTCATGTTAGCCAGTTCAATCCCTTCTTTTAGCCCACAAATACAGGCATTTTTCTTCCTCAATTGCCCCTCAGATCGATGCATGTTGCTTTTTAATGTTGTTTGGGTGTCCAGGACATGCATTAAGAGTCTCTGTGTGTGTGTGTGAATGGGTACCCTCCACATCAGAGACCTGCTGTTCCAAGATGTCTACACTGGGCTCTGTCTTTTTAAGGTCTGCTGGAACTGCTGGCACCATTTTCCTGTTTTCCCCATGGAACTCCCTGAGTTCTTTTAGTACAGCCTGCAAGTACCCTGCAGTGGGTTCTGATGCAGCTCACACGGTCCGGGGGGTGGGGAGCTGCAGTTCCTAGCTATAAGCACTACTCTCGATGAAGCTACCAATCAGCCCACTTTACCATTTGCAGGCTATCCATTCTCACCACTAGAAGTCTCTCAGCATTAATCTGCCTGCCTCATCTATCCTATTAGCCCCAGGAGCGATAACTGAGCCCGTCTTCTTCATATTTGATTTGAAGTCAAGTGCCTAATCAGTTAGCCCTGTCCCCTGGTCTCCGCTAATCCTAATTGCCTATTCTTCTGGGTACCCTCGGGCCAGACTACCCCCGGACCTGTCTCCCAGGTGGAACCCCTATTTGCTCACTAAAGTTAAAGCTGCAAGGTTTTCCTGTTAGCCAGCACCTGGCTAAGATGGCCACTCTCCTGCCGCAGCCGGCTGCCTTGCCTCGCCACTGGGGACTACTCCGCTGTTGAACACCTCGTGCGCTCCTACTGCCCAACCAAGCAGTGACCATGGCACCTCTGGCACTGGCAGGTAACGTAACCAGCAGTTAAGGTTCTCCGCATACCCTAAACCCTTTCAAGACCCCCACAGCCTGGTTATCTGCTAAAGGCCTCAGAATTGCGCACCTCAGTATCGGGAGCATCCTACAAAACCTAGCAGAACTCACAGCCTGGGCGGCCCACTACAAGCCAGACATACTGTGTATTACGGAAACATGGCTGAAACCTAGCATACTCGACTCCGCGTGCACCCTCCTGGGTTACAGCCTCATACGGCGTGACAGGGCAGGCAGAAAACGTGGAGGGGTGTGTGCCCCTTTACTTTCGAGTGCACCTAAATGTATCCACTGTGCCTCACTCACCTCCCGAACCTCCGGTATGTGAGTTCCTTCACTCACTCCTCCTACTTGGAAACACGAAAAAGATGCACATAGTTTGTGCTTACAACTCTCCGAAGGGTGGGGTCCAAGGGCTCTCCACCCTACTTGACCTCCTTAAAGCAAAGGTGGGCTCGAACGAGTTACTTATCCTGTGGGACCTCAACCTCAACTGGCTGGGGCCTAATACCAGTGTATTTGAACCTCTTCTGTCGGGCCTTGCACTTAGCCAGATCATCACAGAGCCCACCAGGACCTCCTCTCGGGAGGACAAAGGCTCACTTATTGACTGGGTTCTATGTAACTGATTAGACAGAATTGTTCACTCAGGAACTCTCCCCGACGCCATCTCGGACCACTCGCCAACCTACTGCATATGGGGCACCTCCTCGCACAAAGTCTCCTGCAGGGTGATACAGATGAGGGACTTCTCCAAGCTCAGTCTAAAGGATTTCCTCAATGACCTATGCTGCGCAGACTGGTCTTGGGTCACGGCTACTAACAACCCCGTTGCAGCCCTAGATCAGTTCCTAGCCGTATTTGCACCATTGCAGAATAGGCATGCACCCCTCACTAAAAGGAGGGTGAGGGCACGTCACTAAATGGCTAGATGGGGGACTCTTCTCCCTCATGAAGCTGAGAGACAAATGGTGGGTGAAACATAAAATCTCACCAACATTAATGATCTCCTCGAATACCGGCAGCTCAGAAACTCCTGCAAGAGTGCCATACGCGCTGCTAAGAGAGAGTTCTGCAAATCCGCCTTGCTTGCCTCAGCCTACAGCCCCCGACGTTTCTGGCAAAACTTCAAAAACCTGGTCGGTGGGTCTGCCAAGGAAATGACCCCCGACGTGAATATTGGAGGGTCTAATTGCAATAACCCCGATACTACTGCCACTGCTTTCAACTGCATGTTCACTGACCTGACCACCTCGTCGTCTTCCCGACCCGCTGCACCTACACAGCCTGACGGGCACCCCCCCCTCTTCCCGGCCTCCTTTCTACCTCAAAAGGATCTCAGTTGGGGAAACCAAGGTACTCCTTGCTGGGCTCTCCCAACACATGGGTGCTGGTCATGACAGCCTCGAGCCAAAGCTGCTGAGCTTGGGGGCCCTCCTCCTCGCCAGGCCAGTCGCCCACATATTTAATGCCTCACTTATCTCAGGGATCATACCTGACATTTGGAAAGTTTCCAAAATTGTCCCTGTGCACAAGCAAGGAGACCCCAAGGATATGAAAAATTACCATCCCATCGCCATACTCTCGGCAGTCAGTAAGCTCCTAGAAAAGGCTGCTGCCTCTCAACTTTCCCACTACCTTCAGGGGTATGCAGTTCTCTCCCCAGCCCAGCATGGCTTTAGGAAGGGGCATAGCACATCGACAGCGCTTGCCGTAGTTACCTCGGAGATCTGGTCAGCCACTGCCCAAGGTAAACTGACCGGAGCCATCTTCGTTGACCTCTCTAAGGCCTTCGATTGTGTTGACCACTCCATCCTCCATTCCACTCTACAGTCCATCGGATTCTCCCAGCGACCCCTTGCATGGTTCTCCGACTACCTTGGGGAAGGCAGCAATATTCTTGCCTCAACCGCGCCTTCTCTGCCTCCCCCCGTCACCCTCAGGGTCCCCCAGGGATCCGTCCTCTGACCCATTCTGTTTTCCCTGTTCATCAATGGGCTGCCCTCCGTTGCTACCCACAGGCACATAACCCTATAAGCAGATGACCTTGTCATATTGTACAGTTCTCTGGACATGTCTGAACTCTGACTTCACTAGTATCCAGAACTGGCTGGTGGGACACAAACTCACCATCAACCTGGATAAGACCAAGGCCATGCTCTTCGGGTCTTTGGCCAAAACCAATACCCACCCCACGCCCCTAACGATTTATGGGGCTAATGGCGCCCTCTACCGGTCCCCATTGCCGTGAAGTACCTAGACGTTACCCTCGATCCGCAACTGGATCTTACAGTGCACCTTAGAAATGTCTGTAAGACCACTAACGGGAAGCTTGGACTTGCATACAGGGCTAAAGATTGCCTCACCCCAGCTGCTCGCCTCGCCACAGCCAGGGGGATACTCCTGTCCACACTTTGCTATGGGCTCGTAGCCTTTGCCATGGTCCTGAACTCTAGCCTAGCTAAGTGGGATACGGCATACAACAACATCTGCCGCTTTGTCCTCTCCGCTCCTCGCCTCACGTATCGTTGTGAGCTATACTCCAGGCTGGAATGGCTCCCCCCGGAAAAACACTGTGCGCTTCTCCTTGGCAACTTTGTTGACAACATAATCAGAAAGTCCACTCCTCCTGCACTAGCCTTCCCCCTCAAGCATGATACCCTTGCCTACAACCTACGATCTAGCACTACTCAGGTTCACCTGGTTCCTAAGACCCGCACTCTCACTGGCGACCGGGCCTTCTCAGTCTGCGCACCTAGGCTGTGGAACTCTCTTCCCGCACTTCTACGTGCATCTCCCTCCCACCACTGCTTCAAAACCTCATTCTGGAACTTCCTCAAATCCGCAGCTGCCTGTCTTTGTGCTTCATAGTTCCAGAAATGTCTCCTCCTCCTCCGGATACTCTTGGGAGACTGTGGGTTGGTTCACTGCCCGCGGCTACTCTATGATGGTTACCTGCATTATTGCACTTAAGCCCTCCTTGGGGGGGGGGTGACCCTGGCTACCATTTCCCACCTCTAGCTGCTCAAGGAGTATAACGTTTCTCTCTAATGATAGGCGCTCGTGAAATGTCATGTATTTTGTTGTACTCACTGTCATGGTGTTTTCCTGGTGCTTACCCACCTCCCTACTGCCGATTTATATCTTGCTTACTGTATGCCTTACCTTACTATGTAATGACAGTGTACTTTATCGCTGTTCCACCCACTTGCACGTGGGCCTGATTGTACCCTGTCCCTGTACTGTGTCTCCTATGTACTCTGTAACTTCCCAGGTCGCGCCTGAAAATAGGCACATGCTGTCCAGTGTGCTAACCTGGTTAACAAAAGCAAATAAATAAATAAGCTAACTTCCTCCTGCTGCTTACTCCCTTTTTTTTTTTTTTTTTATTTATTTTTATTTGTTAAATTCTCGGATAACAAATACCTTTGAGCAGAAACTGCTCATTTACAAAGGTTCCACGTCAAAGGATGAGGGTCAACATACATACAGAGGTAGTAAAAGAATGCACAATAAACAACCAAAACAACTAAAAGACAAAATAAAGATACTCAGTTATAACATACTTTGAGATAATATTCATATAACGAGCAGCCTGAGTAGGCAGCTGACTGCGGTAACAATAAGAGATAGAGGGCACCATAGGCAGTTAGTATTGCAGGCATGTGACCGGGAGAGGAAGTTGGCAGGCTAATGGGCCACTGTCCGATGGTGGTGGAAAATGTCTTGTACCAGTGGAGATGCAAAGCAGGAAAGGAGTCACAAGAAAGGCCCAGTGCCAGAGGGAATGAGACTGGGAAAGGGCAGGCTGTGAGACATGGGTGAGCTGGGAGGTGTTTAGAGAGATCTCTGTTCAGAGAAGCAGTCACATAGAGTGGTAGAGGTGAGGTAAAGTTTGAGATTCCTTTTGAAGGGTCCAAGTATAGTAGAGGAAAGTGCTTCTTTATTGAGGGAATTGAACCATTGAGCAGCTCTATAAATAAAAGACCGCTGACCCATGGATGTACGACATCTAGGAACCTGAAAGGTTAGAGATTGGGCACCACGAGCTTGTTGAGTGCCACTGTAGATAGTAAGGAGTGAGCTAACACCAGGTGGCATGAGACCGAGGAGAATCTTTTTGGTAAGTAAGCAGGTCTGGTATTGTATTCTGCCGAGTAGGGGTAGCCAGCTGGCCTGTGCATAGAGGTCACAGGT
The DNA here is from genome assembly GCA_016271365.2 of Neoceratodus forsteri. Lineage (NCBI taxonomy): Eukaryota > Metazoa > Chordata > Ceratodontiformes > Ceratodontidae > Neoceratodus > Neoceratodus forsteri. Next base: position 203,751,529 of record JADMNL010000027.1, read on the forward strand.
GTGAGTTTGTTGGGCCGCACCTGTTAGTAGTCTACAAGCTTTGTTGAGAGAAACTGAGATCCTGAGGAGGGCACTTGTTGAGGCAGAGCCATAGATGGCAAGGCCGTAGTCAATGATAGAGGTGACAGAGCTGTAGATGGCTAGTTTAAGGGCATCCGCAGGCATACAGTGCTTGTATTTGTGTAGTAGTCCAATCCGTATATTGGCAGTCTTGGCAACAGTGTCAATATGCCGAGTGTAGGAGAGGGTACTATCCAGGGTAATACCAAGGTACTTGAGCTCCTTGACATGTTCGAGTGGGTTCCCAGCGTGGTTCTTGATGGTGAGGAACAGAGAGTTGTGCCTGCTCCGTCGGTTACAGAAGGACATGGCTTTAGTCTTGCTGTGGTTCAGGACAAGTTTATGAGAACTGAACCAGTCTTCGACGTGCTTGAAGTTGAGCTGCAGCTGGGATTCAAGGACTGTAATATCATGGTGGCTGGAAAACAGGACTGCATCATCTGCGTATAGTAATATTTTTTGGTGGCAGGCACTGGGGAGATTGTTGATGAAGAGGGAGAAGAGTAGAGGGCCCAGAATAGACCCCGGGGACTCCGGAGCGGACCGGTTTCTCATCCGAAGAGATCCCTGCAATCCTTACACGTTGGATCCAATTATCAAGGTAGCCGGTGAACCATGGAAGGGCATCGCTGGAGATCCCAATGGAGGACAGTTGCTTGAGCAGTAGGGGGTGGTTAACTGTGTCGAATGCCTTGGTAAGGTCTATAAAATACTGCCCCTCCACAATTCCCTTTGTCAAGCACGGCATGGATGAAGGTTGTAAATTCCAGTAGTACAGTGGTGGTGCTGTGCTCTTTTCTGAAGCCATGCTGCTCTAGGCACTGTACGTTGTACTTATCCAGGAATTCAACTAGTTGGTCCAACACTATTCGCTCTAGCGCTTAAGATAGTGGGGGGAGGAGTGAGATAGGTCTGTAATTGGTGTGGAGCGTCCTATCACCGCTTTTGTGAACCGGTGTGACAGTGGCTTTCTTCCAGAGAGGAGAAATGGCCCAGTCTAAGCGAGAGATTGAAGATCTTTGTAAGTGGTTCTAAGATTTCATCGAGGACTTGTGCCAGCAGTTTCAGGTCAAGGAGTCACCACTGTACCCTTGTTTGCCGATGGCCTTTGAATGCATTTTTAGCTACTTGTGGTGGGACCTCCTTAAAAAAAAACTTTGGGGTTGTATGTTCTAGTTGGGGGTAACTCGAGAGAGCTGGAGGGGAGGTCGTTGAAAAAATTTAGTGGAAGGACACTGTCCAGTTTTGTAAATGCATTATTAAAAGTGCTGGTGATGGTACCTAGGTCAAGTGTAGGAGTGCCATGAAGGTTGAGCATAGTGGGTGGTGCTTTAGGATCCTTGCCTGTGAGTTCTTTCATGTTGTTCCAGAATTTTTTTCCCTGGCCCCAAGAGTTGGTCAGAGCCTCTTTGTAATAGCTGTGTTTAGCATTCCGTATTTTTCGAGTGCAATCATTTCTGGCTACTTTATATAATTGTATGTTTACTTGCATCGGAGTTGCATGAGCACAATGCCAGAGGTGGTCTCTGTGCTTGAGTAGAGTTAAAAGGTCAGTAGTAACCCAGTGGTTGGTCTGTCCTTTGACCTTCATCTTTTTCACTGGTGCATAGATGTCACTGGCTTCGTTGAAACATTTGATAAATAGGTCCAGAGCTTTGTTGGTGTCACTGAGGGAGTCAAGCACTGCCCAGTTCAGCCTGGTTAGATGGGATTTTAACAGCTGGAGGTGCCCTTGTTTGATAACCCTGGCATAGATAATCTTGGGAGGGGGCTTGTGGTATTTGTTTGACCAGGAGCAGATGACAGGCGAGTGGTCACTTATTGTATCTGGGAGTACAGAAACATTGGAGATGCGTTCAAGGCGGTTAGATAGAATCCAGTCTAGAAGTGTAAGGGAGCCTGTCCTATAGTTACACCTAGTGGGGGCATTGACCAGTTGAGTGAGGTGATGCGCCGCGGCTGCATCCTTATAGGTAGCGGCGTCAGTGGAGAGCCAGTTAATGTTAAAATCACCCATGATTATGGTTTCAGAATTATGTTGCTGGACCCTTAGATATTCCATGATGCTGTGGAAGCCAGCTGCCTGGTCTCTTGGGGGTAGGTAAACTGAGATGACAGTGAGTTCCTTGTTATGTGCACCAAGGAGGATTTTGATTGTGAGGACCTGAGAGGAGTTGCTCAGGCTAGGGGATGGGATGATGTGACCCATAAGGGTATCCTTAAGATAGATGGCGCAGCCCCGGCCCCGTTAGCAATCCTGTCTTGCCTGAAAATGCAGTAGCCAGGGATAGAGACTGAGGTATCAGGGATTTTAGGGTTTAGCCATGTTTCCACAACTGAGAGGACATCAGGATTGTGCTGTAGGATCCATGTTTGGAGGGAATCAAGTTTGTTGAGAATGCTGCAGGTGTTGATGGATGCCATGGTGAGTGTCCCTATCCTTCTGCTTGGTGCCACTGCTGGCTGTCCAGGTGGTCCTGGGTTGGGGTGAACATTTCCTGACAGCAGGAGCAGCATAAGGAGAATTTGTAGGAGAAAGGATTTCAGCATCTTGTAGATACCTGGTGGTTAAGTCATAAGCTAAAAGAAATTATCAACAGCTGAGGTCCAGATTCACAGAATGTGTTAGAATTCCTGAAGGTGATGAACTGTGCCTGCGCATATGCAGGATATGAAATCCTTTTGTCTGCATGTTTCTTTGTCATTCAAAGAGGTTGTTGTAAAGCCCACATACAGATCATGGAGCAGGTCAGACGAAAATGTGGATTCAAGCAGGACCTAGAGTCACTGAGTTTGTCGGACTTAGTTGCTTGACTTATGTTTTGCTTGGGATAGCTTCCAAAAAGTTGATTTTTAAATGAAAAATGCAGATACCTGGTGATGATGTTTTGCAGAAATACAGTTCAGGAGACTTTCACGATTGTAATGAGCAAGAATGGTGTAGTTACTCCAAGCAGAAAACCATGTAAATCCACAAAAACTAAGCTACAGACACAGACAAGCAGCCACCACACAATTTAGCAGGAATATCAGGTCAAAAACCCATCTCAGGTAACACAGTGCTAATACCATCTCTTGAACTGTTGATGTCCGACTTTATTTTTCAGAATTCACTAGTTTTGGTGGCTTTTTAAAACTGGATCCTGGGAGAGCTCTTCTCAGCCGCTTGCCATGCCAGTGACATCACCAGAAGTCCCCCTCAAACATCAGATTTTAAAGCTATAACTAGTTAACTGATGTTGCATAAATTGAATATGCAATGGACTGACTAAAAATACACAGTTTATCATCACCAGTGAAAGCGCAGGACTTTCCTATCTCACTCCCGAGTTATGGTCCTGCTCCCTAATACATGAAGATAAACTGCACATTTTGAGTCAGCTGACAGCGTATCCCCTATACAGACTTCAATCAATCCATTATGAATCCCATATGTATTCCCACTTCCCTATTTTGGCTATTAACATTGGGGGCACGAAGGGCTCCATCCTTGGGCACCTCCTTTTCTCAATTTTTATTAATCACGCTGCTGATGTCTTAAAATCCTGTTCAGCAATTCTCTACGCAGATGACCTGGTCATCTATATTAGGTTTTCTCGTATTGCCTGTATAAATGCAGCACTCACTTTTGACTTTAAGAAAGTTTTGGACTGGCTATTGGACCGCAAGTTTGTACTCAATGAAAAGAGAACTAAGGCCATGCTCTTTGGATCGGCACCGAAGATTAAAGCCTGTTCTAATATGCTGGAGGTTCTTCATCCAGGAGGCATTCCACTAGAAAATGTTACTTCCTTTAAGTACCTTGGGATCCTGTTGGAACCATACCTGGACTTTAACCTACATATTCAATCCTCCTGCAAATCTGTAAACTCGAAGTTAGGAGTGGCTTACAAAACGAGCTACATGCTTACTTCCTCTGCAAGACTAGCTATTGCCCATGGCATTCTGCTACTAACTCTTACTTATAGTGCCTCTATTCTCACCTCTGCCCATAAATTCTCCCTAGCGAGATGGGATGTCACATACAACAATGTCTGTCGCTTTGCCTCGTCACCTCAACTCAAACATCACTGCCTTCACTATAACAATCTTAACTGGCTCTCTCCCGCTGCCAGCAGACAATATTACCTGGGATCTCTCATGGACTCGATCATCCGGGATAAAACCCCATCCCTGCTGGCTCAGCTTCTTGTTCCTCAAACTTCCTCCCATGGCCGGCAATCTGCTGACAAATTCCTGCTCTCTGTCCCGAGATGTCGCATCGTTAAAGGCACCCCCAGGGCCTTCCAAAGCGCTGTTCCCCAGATGTGGAATGCTCTCTCACTCAACCTTCGGCTGTCACAGTCTCACCATAGTTTTAAAAATGAATACTGATGCTATCTACACCTTGCTGACACCTGCACTTGCTTTGACCCTACCTAGAATCCTTAGTGACTCTATCAAGTCTACTTAGTCTCTCTTGTACTCTTCCTCTCCTCTCCTCTCGGGTATGCCCTCTGTTTCTGCATTTATTATAATAGTGCTGTCTCTGATTATTTATTACTCTTATTGTTATCATGCTAAATTGTTGCAGTCACGATACACTGTCTGTTTTACTTCCCTTAATGTGTATTCTAACTTAATGTATTTTTTTGTAGCATTCTTGTACTGTTTCTCTATTTTGTATGACTGTACTTATGTATCACCACATTGTTTCTCACTATTACATGTTGTACTCTCCCGGGTCGTGCCTGAAAATAGTCATTTTATGGCTAGTGCACCTACCAGGTAAACAAAAACTAAATAAATAAAAGACCCGACGCCTTGAGAAGAACTTCAAAAAACATTATACTTGGATGCAAAGAAGCTATAGAAACATAGAAGCTGACTGCAGATAAAGACTGCAAGGCCCATCCAGTCTGCAAATTTTTTCTACCTTATGAATGTGCCATAGGCCTGTACTCAGTCAATGGCCTATCTATTCATACTCATTTTATTGCTCCCTTATGCCTGCCCCATGCCTGTTTGAAGCCCTGCACTGTATTCACAGCCACCACTTCCTGAGGTAGGCCATTCCATGCATCCGCCACCCTTTCTGTGAAAAAGGACTTCCTCACATTCCCCCTTAATTGGCCTCCCTCTAATCTCATGCTGTGTCCTCTTGTCCTGCTATTTTTCTTATATTGAATCTTGTTAGACTCTTTCACCTTGTTAATGTCCTTAAGATGTTTGAATGTTTCGATCATATCACCTCTCTCCCTCCTTTGCTCTAGGGTATACACACATTGAGCTCCATTAATCTGTCCTCATATGTTTTCTGATGCAGTCCCTGCACCATTTTGGTTGCCCTTCTCTGGACTGCCTCCGTTTTGTTAATGTCCTTGTGCAGGTGTGGCCTCCAGTACTGCACGAAGTACTCCAGATGGGGCCTAACCAGTGTCTTGTAAAGAGGGATTATTACCTCCCTCTTACGACTTGTGATACCCCTACTAATACACCCCAACATCCCTCTAGCCTTACCTACTGCTTTAGTGGTCTGCTTGGATGATTTCAGGTCATCTGTGATGATGATGCCCAAGTCTCTTTCTTCCCTTGTGATGTCAGCAACTCCCCTCCCAACCTATAAGTGGCTTCAGGGTTTCTCTTCCCTATGTGCATGATCTTGCACTTCTTTGCATTAAACCCCAGTTGCCACTCTTTCAACCATTTTGCCAGTTTATCCAGATCTCTTCTCATTCTGCCCACCCCATCTGGATCATCTACTCTGCTGCAGACCTTGGTGTCATCTGCAAACAGACAAACCTTACCCTCCAGTCTAGCTGCAATGTCACCGATGAAGATATTGAAGAGGACGGGCCCCAGGACTGATTCCTGAGGTATCCCACTTGTGACTTGCATCTCTTCTGACTGTATACCATTTACCACCACTCTCTGTTTTCTGCCTGCCAACCAGTTTGCCACCCAGCTGACCAACTTCTGACCCAGCTCGAGCCTACCCAGCTTATTAATCAATCTTCTATGTGGAACAGTATCAAAAGCTTTGCTGAAGTCAAGGTAGGTGACATCAACTGCTCTCCCTTGGTCCACCACTCTGGTTACCCAGTCAAAGAAATCTATGATATTAGTTTGACAGGACCTTCCTTTTGTAAACCCATGCTGTCTTGGATCCTGTGCTCCTATGGATTCCAGGTATTGCACTATCCTTTCCTTAAGGAGTGCCTCCATAATCTTGCCCACTACTGAGGTAAAACTGACTGGACTGTAGTTCCCTGCCTCCTCCCTGCTACCACTCTTGTGGACCGGGATCACATGAGCCCTTCTCCAGTCTTCTGGGACCTCTCCTGTGTTCAGAGACTCACTAAACAGTTCTGATAATGGCTCTGCTAGTTCCACCCTTAGCTCTTTTAGTACCCTGGGATGTATGCCATCAGGTCCCATTGCCTTGTCCACCCTGAGCTTAGCAAGCTCTTGTAGGACCCTTTCTTTTGTGAAGGGACTAGTGCACACCTTCCTCCCGCCTGTGTCCATAGTGCCAAGATGTGGGCCCTGCCCTACCTTTTCCTCAGGAAATACAGAGCAGAAATATCTATTTAGGATAGATGCTTTTCCATGGTGGTCCTCCTCCTCACACTCCCCCTTATCCCTTTTGATCTTAGCAATAACCCCTCTGGACTTTCTCCTTTCACTAATGCATCTATAGAAAGTCGTCACCTTCTTTTACTGTTCGTGCTAGTGTTTCCTCAGTTTGGGCCTTTGCCTGCCTTACTGCCTTCCCTGCTTCCCTTAGGGAAGTTTGGTATGCCTCCCTGTCTTCGTCCCGCTGTGTTTCCCTTTATATTTCCTGAAGGCCAGCTTTTTTGGCTCTGACCTTTTCTGCTACTGTTCTTGAGAACCAAAGTGGTTTCCTTCTTCTTTTGCTCTTGCTTTTCTCTCTACCACAATGGGATGTTGCTTCAAGTATTGCACCCTTAATGCTTGCCCACTTTGCCTGTACCCCCTCGCCTGTATTTCTTCTTGCCAGGGCTAGCTTAACTCTGTTGGCCATCTTATTAAAGTCAGCTCCTCTGAAGTCCCATATTTCTGCCTTGGAATGGGATGATTTCGTTCTAGTGGACAAACTTAACCATACCATGTGATGGTCACCAACTTCCAGGGGACCTTCTACCTGGAGATCTGTGATCCCTTCCCCGTTAGTCAGTACTAGATCTAGGATAGCCCTGTCTCTTGTAGGTTGGTCTACCAGTTGTTTGATGCCCTCCCCTGCAGGGAATCCACTGTGTGTCTAGTTCTGGCAGATATTCCTGCTGGTATTGACCAATCGTATCTGGCATGTTGAAATCTCCCATTATCAGAACCTCCCCTTTAGCAGTCATGGTTTGTATATCTTCTAACAGTAATGTGTCTATGTCCTCTCCCTGGTCTGGAGGCCTGTAGACAACCCCAGTTCATATGGCAGGTCCTATTTTCCTGTTTCCAGGGTGACCCACAGTTCTTTTGGCTCCTTATGTGTATTCTGAATTTCTGTAGCTTTGATATTTTCATTGACATAAAGGGCCACTCCACCCCCCACTCCCCTTTTTGAACCTCGGTCTCTTCTGAACAGTACATAGCTGGGTACTGAAGTCTCCCAAGTGTGGTTACTGGTGAAACCATGTCTCGTTAATGGCTATTATGTCCAGTTTAGCCTCTATCATTGTTGTCTGCAGGTCTGGGATTTTGTTTCCCAGACTGCAAGCATTTGTGTACATGATTTTCCATTGGCCAGATTTCGGTGTGTTATTTGTTGGGCAAGGTCCAGCATTTCCCCTGTGCGTCGTATGGGAAACCAGACCTTTTTCCTTACCTGGTGATGCAAATGAACTACAAACATGCTGAACTCCTTTTTGATCACTAGCTGAGGGGGGAGGGGTGTTCTTCCTATTCGACGTATTGGGTGCCGCACCCCTCTCTCCATTTGCTAGTTTAAATATTCTGCAAAGACGTCAAACTTCTGTCCCAATGCACCAATTCCCGCCTTAGTCAGATGCAGTCCATTGAATTTAAAGAACTTTCACTTCCAAAACTGTTGCCAGTTACCTACAAATTGATGTCCTTTTTCCTGGCACCAGCTCTTGAGCCACATGTTTAGCTCCCCTATCTATCCCCCCGCAGACTAGCAGGATCTCAGAGAAGGAGATGCCAAATGAAATGGATGACAGTTTGTCACCCAGCCTGGTCAGGTGTTCCTTGGTCTCCGCAACTGATCGGCTGGCAAGATCATTAGTCCCCATGTGTATCAGGACATCAATGTTTTCTCCTGCTTTCTACATGATTTAGCAATGCGGTCAGTTTCTCTCCATGCTGATGTACCTGAGAGACATCTGACCATCACCCCTGGCTGGAGGTAGGTATCAACTCTCTGAATCATGGAGTCTCCTATGATCAGAAGTGTTTTGGATTTCTTTTTTGCTTTTTTTGTTTTGGTCCCTGTTTTGGGAGAGTTTTGTTGTGCTAGCTCCTGTGCTGCAGTGCCCTGCTCTGCAGTGTCCTCTGCCCCTTTGTTTGATTTCGGAGATCGAGGCAAATCCCTGTTTGTAGTTTTTACATGGGTTGTGGAGGCGTTACGTTGGTGAGCACTGAGTGATGGGGCACCCGATTTGCCCCTCCTAACAACCTGCCAATGTCCCAGACCAACTACCCTCTGCGGTCGAGGTGCTTCTGTTGGATGTTGGGGAAATGGCGGGCAGTTCTTATAATATATTTCCTCCTGAACATGTGATTTGAGGCGCGCAATCTCTGCCCATACTGCCTGGAGCTGAGCCCTTAGATCTCCAATAGTCCAGCATGTAGAACAGTGTCCTAAATCCTGTATAACTGCCCTTTTGAAAAGTGTACCGCAGTACCTGCAATTAATTGTATCCATTCCAGATGAGTTGCTGGGTTTATAACCTGGTCAGAGTAATTAGAGGGAGGACAATGAAAGCAAAAATGTGATTTTGTGTTTTGTTTGTTTTTTGTATAACTTGTTATAACAAGTTAAATTACTTGTGCCCCTGTAAACCAGGTCACTGTGTGGATACTACTCTGATCCTCCCCTTCCTGCTTTGCTACAGGAAATGTCACGACTGTGCTACTCCATAAAAGAAGTGTAGCATGGGGTGGTTGGGGATGGGGGTATATTCCTCATTAGCTCTGTATTTCTTATCCCCATCATTTTTTACTGGAGTCATATGCATGAAAAACAGGAATGTTGTTCCTTGAGGGTTCTTCAACTCCTATGGCGTCTTCCCAACCAGATGTCATACCACTCTGCTTCTGATGTCACAGTTATTCCCACTGCAACAAACTCTGATGTCACCGCAGAGCATTATGATTTCAAGTAGGGAATGCGCTTTACAGGTAAATGAACGCTAACAGATAAAGATCTTGTTTAGGTGGGAATTTCTTCAGAAACAAATAATTAAGAGGAGATATGTATACAAGATATATGAAATTCATGCTGAAGTATGTCTAAATACTAAGTTTTCCCAACGTGTCAGATGTGCTTTAAGCTGCATACAATATATACTTTAAAGTAATTGTTTGTAGTCTTGCAGCACAGTGGCAGTACTAAACATTAAGGCATGAGTAGGGGCTGGGTTGCCATCAGCTAAGATAACCCTTGGGGGGTCATGAGGTACAAGGTACAGCTGAGTGCATTACACCTCTAGGGTTTGTTTGACAAAGAGAACTCAACCCATAGAGTGCCATATTGCTATTATTAAACTAAAACATCTTTTATTTTATTTAATATAAATCATGAGATCATTCTTAACCAATCGGGATTGTTTATTTCCAAACATTCCAGGCACTTTTATAACCACAAGAGTGTCTCATGCAGATATTTCCAAAATTCTGAGGTTCTATGTTGAGTTGGCATAGTCCATTTCCCATAGAGGGGTTTCTCTTATTTTATGCAAAGAAAACATTTTGATTTTAAAAATTTAAGCTCTATTTTATCTAACAAAAATATTTTCCATGGTTTATAATTTTTATAGGTGCAGTTTCTGTGTATCTTGTGGTTATAAGAGTTTCTTTTCAAGTCCTTTGTGTGCCAGCAGTACTCTGCTTCGCTTCACAGTTCTCTCACCCAAAGAACTCGAGAATGCACTCTTGTAACCACAGGAAACACAATAACTGCACATATAAACATACAGCCAAATTTTTATAGCTAAAAATTCTAATTGTTTTATTGTACATGAGAGATTCCAATCATTTAAAGATCAACTCTGCACTTCAGGGTCTACTTTCATAAAAATGATGCTTCAGCTATCACAATGCACTTGAGAATTTTTTTTTCTTTGTATTAATTATCCTTTGCAAAGATTATAACACACATCTTTGTAGTCTATCCAAAAAGTCAGTATAGAAATCATTTGCCTGGTCTGGCCCAGTGGTGCGGAGGGCTGAAGCATCACGCCTTACCGCCCATTACACTGGCAACCCATGTTCACAAACTGGGGGTCGGCTGGGGGAAGAGGACTGAACATCTGGAGGACAGCTCTCCTCTCCTGGAGAGGGTGGTTTAGCAGTCCCACCACATGACCATCCCCAGGTGGAGGCCTGAAGGTAGGATGTGTCAGGGACACCAAAAGAAGGGAGGGTACTGTGGGACATCACAGTGTGCGCACGCCTCCACATACAAACGTTGGTGCGTCATGCCCAGCAACAGGGAGGAAGGGAGAAAATGGAGGAAAAACCTCCTAGTTGGCAGGATAATCGACTGACCCTCCACCAGCCCTGCACCAGTGGCCAGGCACAACCAAAGTCCCTGGGCTGAGGATGACAGTGCAGGTAAGCTCCAGAGTAGCGGGGTGACAGGGCTGGGGGAGGGCCGGTCAAGAAGAGGGCCACCAGGGAGTGTAGGGGGATAAAATGTAATATAAAAAAAAATAATTTGCCTCACAGTGTCTTCACAAAATCGCAGTTCTCACCATTTCTACAGACTATGATGCCACAAACAAGCAACTCTGAAACCACTCGGAAATAGTCAGAAGCTTTAAAAAAAAAAAAGTGTTGAAATATGTACCGCATTATCTGAAATATTTTGTAGAATAAGAGCATAAAAAGAAGACATTCCTTCATACTTACCGTCATTTTCTTTTCTGTTAGCTCCCACATTGTCAGTGGGCGGTCATTACTACTGGGTATTGTGCACCCCTACTAGGGGAAATGGCACAGCCCAAAGCTTTAGAATGTTGGGCATACGAGGATTCCGGACAGCAGCAACTCTCCAATCACTACTGTGCCAGCAGTCTCTCTAAATATGTAAATAAAAACCAAACCTACTTGACGCCAAAGATACACAAACTAGCCGTCTATACATATGACACTCTGGTCAGAATAAAATACAATAAACAGTGGCCTAGCCTGTAAGATGAAGGAAAATAACGAAAAACTTCTTCTGTCTGCAATCTCGCAGGATCCATAGCTCAAGCTACTACAGAAACAACAGGCTTTTCACATAGCTAGAAAACTACATGCAGTGCAGGCATTCACCTGCAAAAAAGGAGACACCCTTGGTAACATCAAATCTGAATCTGCTAAATGTGCGTGACAGCAGCTGATATTCTCGTGTGAACAGCTGTTTTTTCTTTGTTTTCTTTTCTGCATATCTATATGAACAAAGGCGTAGCAAGAAAACTACAGGGAGATGTCCAAAAACAGGTTTACAACCAGAGTTTATAACTAGACACCTGACATCTCCACACTGGTATACCTACAGGAGGAGTGAGGTTCCTGAGTGGGCCCCACTGACAATGCAGGAACTAACAGAGAAGGAAATGACGGTAAGTATGAAGGACTTTCTTCTTTCTGTAGTGTTCCTCATTGTCAATGGGTAATCATTAAACTGGGTTCTAAGAAGCAGTACTCAGACAAGAAAAACGGGTGGGGGAGAATATTGTCCCATATGTCAGCCACATCTACGAAAGGAATTTTCCTGCTAACAGCCGACTGCAAACGCGTTGCGACCAAGGCCACAGCTGCAGAACTCTGAACATTCAAACTGTGGTGCTCGAAGTAAAAAAAAAAAAAAGGTGGTCAGACAACCCATAGTTGCCTTACACAACTCTAAGGCAAATATTTCGCCTCATTCCACCCAGAGGGAGGCCATAGCTCTGGTGGTGTGAGCCCAGATGAGAACCAGAGGCTTTTTTTTTTTTTTTGGGGGGTTGCTCCGAAAAGACAACCTACTCGAAAGACAGAACTCAATAGTTATTCTGAAGTATATCATAATGACCCATCGCAAATTCAACTTGTGTCACCGATTTCTTCTGTAGGAGAGAAGGTTGCGAACAGACCACCAGAGAGATTTCCTGGTTCACAAGGAAGGCCATGGGAACCTTTGGGATGAAGGATGAAACTGTTCTGAACACCACCTTGTTTGTGTACGTGACAACATATGATTCTACGTGGGGCAAGGTCCGAAACTCATCAATCTTCCTGACTGACACCTAGCAACTAAGAAACACCTCTTGTAAGACAGCCCATCCAGTGATACCTATGAAGTGAAACCTCCTGTTTAACGCCTATGTCTCTGACATAAGGAAGGGTATCAGGAGTGAAATGAGTCTCTTTGCAAATGACTTGAAGCTGGGAGCGGTGGTAGATGGGGAGAGGGGAGGGTGGCCCTGGAGGCTCTGAAGAGGTGGTCAAGGAAGTGGAGGCTGAAGTTCAATGCAGGGAAATGCAGGATTCTACACCTGGGTGACAGAAACCCAGACCAAGTGTATACCCTGGGGGGGGGGGGAACGCTACAAGTCTTGCTGGGCGAGAGGGACCTGGAGATGGTGACAGATGTCAAAATGAACAACTCTGAGACTTGTGGGAGGGCAGCGACCAAAGCCAATAGGATGCTGGGATGTATCGCTAGGGGGATTGCCTCCAGAAGGAGAGATGTGATCCTGCCTCTGCATAACTGGTTGGTTAGGCCACACCTCGAGTACTGCGTTCAGTTTTGAAGGCTGCACTTAAAAAAAAAAAAAAAAAGACATTGCACTCCTGGAGAGGGTCCAGAGGAGGGCAACCAAAATTATCTGGGGCTTGGAGGAAAGGACCTATGGGGAGAGGCTCAAGGAATGCAACATGTACACGCTGGAGGAGAGGAGGGATGGGGGACATGATAGGGGTCTTCAAGTACATGAAGGGGATAAATAGGGGAGGCTCAGTCAGGGCGTTCCAAAGAAAAGGGGGGGCAACTAGAGGGTGCAGGTGGAAGCTAGAGGGGTGGGAGTCTCGAGGGGGGAAGGAGGAGGTGCTACTTCACTGAGAGGGTGGCGGAACCATGGAATATGCTGCCCAGGGGACTGATGCAGGCAGAGACTGTGGAGCGGTTCAAGAGGGGCTGGGACAGATATAGGGGAGGGTTGAACTGACGAAGTCCAATACAAGGGGAATATCTTGGACTGGAAATGGAGAATCCCAAGGGGGTGGTGGGGACAGCAAGGTCAGCACCCAGTATGGGGGCTGACTAACGAGCAAACATGAAAGACCATTGGGCCTACTCTGCTAGCATTTTAGTATGTTAGAAAGTGATTTGAAAGGTTTCTTACAAAAGGCATTTGGAACTGGATTCAGGTCCAATGGGGAACCAGGTATCGTAACATAGTTCAGCTCTTGCAGACAGCCTGCAGAAAATAAAACCACTTGGTTAGACCATAGATACACAAGGAGGCTCCAAAGGGCCAACACCTGACCTCTCAGGGCGCTCAAGGCCTAAGCATTTTCCAGTGCTTTCTGCAGAAAAACCCAAAAACTACAGGACTGGGCTTTGAAAGGCCAGACATTTTTATCCCTGGTCCAGGTCAAAAAAGTGGTCCATACACGAGCAAAAGCTGCCAGTGTGGAATTGTACCTGGCAGCCATCAGTGTGTCCACCACATTCTTGGAGAAATCTAGGTTAGGAGGCTCCTCTTTTTAGGAGACAGGCCTTGAGCTGCATCACTCCCAGATTCTGAAAGCAGAACATATCCCTGAGAGAGAAGATTCCCCCGCACTAGAAGGTGTGCGCTGAGCTAAGTTCACTATATCCGAGAACGATGGACTTCTGGGCCACTCCAGGGATATTAGAAGAAAGTTTCCTACTGAGGGCCCTAACCAGCAAATGACCTAGCGGAGGAGAGGCAGAGTAGGGAAGGAAAAAAACTCAGTAAAGGCTCCAGTACTGAAACAGCATCCACTGACTCCGCCTGTGGACCCCAGTAGCGGGTGAAGAAACACTGAACTTGAGCAGTGTTACTGGAGGCTAACAGATCGACCTGAAGATGACCAAACCTTCAACACAGAAGGTCGAACAACTCTGGGTTCCACGTCCACGCCCCTGGATGAACATTTTTGTGGCTTCTGTTGCACCAGACTTTGAAAAAGTCAGAGGGCAAGGCACACCTCCCCATCTCTAGAATGTTTATGGATAGGCACTGGTCCGGCACTGACCAAGTCCCTTGAATGGGAAAATGGCTCAGGATCCCCCACCCAAAAAAAAAATAAAAAAATTGACAGGCTGGCATGGGATGGTAGAACCCACTGTAGGGGGGGACCTTCCAGGAGGACCCCCTGTTCAGATTGTCCAAACTCACCCACCACCACAGACTGCTTCAGGTGTGGTAAGAGGAGATCCCGGCCTCAGAAACATCCAAGGTTGGCGCTCCAGCTGAGAGTAACTCTATGTGCAGGTGCTGCATAAGAAAAGTGGGCCCACAGGACTAGTTCTATGGCCGTCAACTTGAGGACCAGAATTCGTAGCACGTGTTGAAGTAGAGCCGAAGACTGGCTGTTCAGTGACTGAATCCCTCTCACTAAGATCTCCTCCCTAGCTGGCGAAAGGAAGAGTTTTTCCTTGGTCCAGGGTTTGTGATGGCTCAAAAGCACTTTTATTCTCTAATAACCACCCAGTCATGAGACTGCAACACCTCCAGAGTCCTGGCCACTAACTTCCTTGCTCATGGTCCAGACGGTGTTTGAATGAGCAATCAGTCCTCCTAACAGAGCAGAGCTCCCAAGACTATAAGTACCTTGAGGAAATCCCTGGGGGCTGGAGCTAGCTCAAAAAAGGGAGCACTGTGTACTGGAAAACTTCTCCCAGGGCTAAAAACCTGAGGAACTGTTGATAAGACTGTCTGATGGGAATGTGGAGATACACATCCTTCAGATCTATGGAAACCAGAAAATCCCTTGCTGGACAACTCAGAAGATGGAATATAGGGATTCTATCTTGAAGGTCGAGACGCACAAACTTGTTTAGGTGCATCAGATCCAGAAGGGCCCGAAGATCCCCACCCTGATTTCTTGGTGCCTACAAAACAGAGTAGAAACCCAGGCCTCGCTCAATGGGAGACACCGGCAAAATCGCCTCGCCTGAGGGAAGTGAGCCTGGGTCTGTGACACGTCTGTTTCTTCATGGGTTCCTTTGGAACTGGGATGGCAGAAAATGCTCCTTCCAGAGGATTTTGAAAATTCTATTGCATCACTTAATGCCAGAATTTGCAAAACCCAAGCAACTGAAATTATCTGGCCCATCCAAGTAAAAAACTGCACAGTCTTCCATCAAGAGAAGGAAGGGAGGGAGGGAGAGAGGCAGAGATGGACCCTAGTACCTACATTGGGCAGTATAGCCAAGAGGTTAGAGTAACAAGCTGTGAATGAGCATGGTACATCCAGCAGACAGACCTGGGTTTGATTCACACAACCTCTACTTGCATATTGCATACTGTGTGACTCTGCGCAAGTCACTTAACCTCCTCAGTGCTCCCGGGTTGCCCTGAAAACAGGCATCTGTGCCTAGTGAGCCTTACTCAGTTAACAAACAGTAAAATAAAATAAATAAAACATTGTGAGGTGCCCGCATTTCACCCTAGCCCACCATTGCGTCTTCAAGCAAGGGCCCTTGCTGTTGCCATTGCTCTAGTAACCTGATTGATGTGACCTTCTGTTGAAGCTTAGATACTGAAAGGTGCCTTTTTTTGTATCCTTCACAATAACAGCCAGACCGGAGTCAAATAACAAATCGCCCTCAAGGGTAGAATGAACAGCTTAGTGTTCAAAGCCTGCTCAACCACCCAACGCCCGAGCCACATACTTCACATAGCCAACACAATATGATATGCAGAGCGGGCAGAGGTACATAAGTTTTTTTTTTATTACCATGGCACTCCTTAAGATGGAAGGCCAAAGAAAACTAGCTGTAAAATGCTCACCCCCTCCAATCTGGGGGAGCGAAGCTGCCCAGGGCTGTCACCCACAAGTTTGAGGCACTGGTAACAATAAAGGAGGTACAGGAAGAGCACAGATACTTGTACTGGCTGAATCCTTAAGGTCTAAATGGGAAAGGGACCTGGGTTTTGCAATATCTGCAGATGACTGGATGACCGCATGGCCAAATGCCCGTTATTCATGTAGGGAGGTGCAGGGTTGAACCATACAGTTCAAAATTCTTCATTATTACTATTATTCCCCACTCAGGTTAGAGGAAATGAGTTATTGTGTGAGAGGCAGTTGTTGGAGATACGGTACACCACACGCAAATCTCCTACACGTGCTATGGGACTGCCCTTGTATTACTGATATTTGGAAAGCAGTTCACAAACTACGTGAAAAAATAATAGAGACCACAATTTCTTTTTCTCCACTGACCTTTATATTAGGCCTCTCGTCGCACATTTCGACTCTACCTAAGTCTAAGGCAAACTGGGTTCTAGCAGCTGCACTGGTTTTAAAGCAATTACTCCTTTCCAAACGGAAAGAACCAGTTCCCCAAAATCTAACAGAGTGGTTCCATAATATGGCTAGCTTAGCGAATAATGAAAGGATCTGCTATTTATTGTCTGGCGAACTAGAAACATATTATAAGATCTGGAATTCTTTGATTAACATGGCTCCTGGATCGGCACTGAGCAATTAGTATAGCCTTTATTTATATTGTTGCATAGAGCATTTCATTTCCTCACTGAACTCCTTGTAGCCATACCTGTAAAGTTAGATGTTATCTTTCTCTGTTTGCATTTTAAATGTAAACTTTACTTAAGAAATGTTAATTTACACTTTTCTGTAAAAATGAAGATATTTTTTCCTTTCTTTTTCACTTTACTAACTGTAACCACTGTTAACCTTCTTTTAAGCCAACAAAAGAACTAATTGCAAAAAAGGAAAAAGGAAGAGGGTAAATAGGGGAGGAACAGTTGGGGTGCTTCGAAGGAAGGAGGAAGGGGCCACTAGAGGGCATGGCTGGAAGCTGGAGGGGGGAAGATTCAGGGGAGAAAGGAGGAGGTGCTACTTCACTGAGAGGGTGGTGGAGCCATGGAATGCACTGCCTAGGGGCTGATGGAGGCAGAGACAGTGGAGGGGTTCAAGAGGGGTGGGACAGGTACAGGGAAGGATTCTGGAAGCAAAATCCAATGCAGCAAGAATATCCGGAACTGGGAAGGGAGAAGCCAGAGAAGGCGAGGGGGACAGCAAGGTCAGCACCCAGGTTGGGGACTGACCAAACGAGCAGACACGAAAGACCGTTAGGCCTATTCTGCTGGCATTTTAGTATGTTAGTAAGAGCACAGATTTGCGCCATTAAAGTCAAAGGTTCTTCTGCACACAGCAACCACTCGCTGGTTGTGAGAATCCGTTAAGGCCAAGGATCCCTTGAGACAAAATTGTGTGACGGAATTATGAACTTCCTTATCCACCAAAGGAGGTTCCTTTTTTTTGTTTGTTTGTTAATTTATTTATTTATTTGACACATATGTTCTTTGGTACACAGCAGCTTATTCCTATTCAATAACTGGTCACAAGGAATAAAGCCCGGGAACGGAAAACATTTGCTTGGAGCGTAGAAAAGTGCATACAGGATTTCATAGCAATGTGACGGCAGAAAAGGACCATCCTGGTCCATCCAGTCTGCCCATTTCCTCCCTCCCTCCTCCAGGATGGAACCGACAGCCACTGCTTCCATGGATAGTACCTCGTTGAGCTGTAAGGACCTACACGTCTCAGCTATCAGGCAGGACAAACACTTGGTATCAAAACAGGGGAGGGATAGGAAACCACCTCTTCGGCTCCATCCACTCCCTTTCCTACACCTCCCTCAGCTGCAGCACACCTGGATATGCCTGTGTGGGTCCCACCAGACCTAAGCGGCCCAGTTTGGGGTCGGGTGTATCTGATGGGATGCTCTGCGGAACATAGAGGCCCAAAAGCTCCATAACAGCAATAAGTAAAAGATACGCAATTCTGCTCGCCACTGCCAACTGGTACACCAGGTGCATCCCCCCCAACTGGTACACCAGGTGCATCCCCCCATCCAACTGGTACACCAGGTGCATCCCCCGCCAACTGGTACACCAGGTGCATCCCCCGCCAACTGGTACACCAGGTGCATCCCCCGCTAACTGGTACACCAGGTGCATCCCCCCGCCAACTGGTACACCAGGTGCATCCCCCGCCAACTGGTACACAGGTGCATCCCCCGCCAACTGGTACACCAGGTGCATCCCCCGCCAACTGGTCACCAGGTGCATCCCCCCACCAGGTGCATCCCCCGCCAACTGGTACACCAGGTGCATCCCCGCCACCAGGTGCATCTCGCCCAACTGGTACACCCAGGTGTACCCCCGCCAACTGGTACACCAGGTGCATCCCCCCGCCAACTGGTACACCAGGTGCACCCCGCTAACTGGTACACCAGGTGCACCCCAGCCAACTGGTACACCAGGTGCATCACCCCAGCTCAAGGTCCAACTGGGGAGGAACCATAAGAGATGCATTAGCTCTAAGAAAGAACAAACAAAATGGGGGCACCCATGAAAAGGTCCCATCAAAATTGCAGGTCCTACAGTACACGTCCAAAATGAGAGGTCACCGATATGCCATGCTGCCAAGAAAAATAGCCTGCGTGGATATAAAATTCCAAATATAACAGAAAATAGCAATCAATACCTGTTTACGTTTAATGTACATCATACATGCAGATGCCAGTTTATCTCAAACTAGCCCCGCAGACTATTAGAACTAGGGCACAGTGGTAAGCACCTTCATGAAATGCCCTGACAAAAATCCCAAGCTACCTCAGTCGTAGCTCACTCACTCCATGCTGTTTTCTCTTTATGACAGAGACACAGATCTGCAGTGTTTCCAAGCGTTGGCTATATGCCAGTGGATCTCAAAAGAATAGAGCCCTTGTATTTTTTTTAGCACTGTACAGCAGAGCCACAGAGGTGCAGGCAGATGCGTGAGTGCTCTCAGGACATGCACGTATGTGATGGCAGAATGCAAATTGGACGCATGTGCGCAACACAGGCATGTGAAACAGAGCTCAGAGAAGTCGTTAATGGTGAGGAGCTCATGCCCAATAGCTGAAGAGGTGATAACGATGGAAAAACTATGCAGCTCAAGGAGCCTCCAAAACCACAAAAAACAGCCCTGAGCACACTCCCCAATGTCCCGATCTTCAAAAAACAGGGCCAGGACTCAGAGAAACCTTCCACACTGTCTTAATCATAAAAACGCGATCACAGAAGAAAAACACCACAAACTCTAATGCCTGGCATACTCCCATAGAAGAAATCCCCACATTTTAGGGACAAACTGTAAATGAGCTTGATACATCCAGCAGACCGGAGTTTGATTCCCACAGCCTCCACTTGCATACTGTGTGACTCTGAGCAAGTCACTTAACTTCCCCAGTGCTCCCAGGTCACCCCTGAAGACAGGCACTTGTGCCTAGTGGACCTTACCAAATTACCAAAGACTAAAATAAATAAATAAATCAGAAAACGCACTGTCCAGCAGAGGCCAAACTTTCCCTCAGGATATAAAAGATGCACTCAGCAGCTGAATCTCACTTGCAGCCATTGTAACTGTGGGCAGCTAAAGCTGCTGATGAGACTCTTAAAAGGGAAATGCCATTAAAAGGGCAATACCCAGTAAACATAGCAAAAACCTTCAACAAAGAGCCTAAAAACTAGGCGAGGAGGAAGGGACTGATGAATGAATAGCAAAGGAGGACCCCCCCTCCAAAAGAAGCCTTAGACTACACCCTTAAAGAAACAGAAAATAATGTTACCTGTGGCACTTTTTTTTTTTTTTTTATAAGGAAATTGGAGACCTTAGAGAAATAACAACATCCTGAATAAAAAAGGCAGGCATGGCCCCCAATCCAAGCACAAGCAGTGGAAGTGGGTAGAGCAGGTTAGCCAATTTGAAATCTGTAGCTTAAAGAGACCCACCAAGGTCATCCAAAAAGCCCCTACACCCAGTATATGGGTGCATTACCTGATAGGAAACCTTCTCATGGAATTCTGACCCTAATAATCCACTAATAAAAAAGCTGCATCGCTAGTAAAATCCAAGAAAACCGGGTCCCAAGGACTTCCTGGTTTCTGGTTCCGCCCACACTCCTCCCACGCGCTCTGCCAAGTTATGACGTGATGAAAGGGAGAGCACGGGGACGCGCTCCATTATACTCTATCGGCAGCACCTTTTTGTCATTTTTTTACATGATAATGGCAATTTAGTGAGGAAACGTGGGCACTGGTAGACTAACAAGTAATTGGGCAACCCTGTAAATGAGGGGAGGTAAAAGACTGAAAATAGGGGTGGTATAAAGACCCCCTACAATGGATGAGGCCCTGGAGGACAAATTAATTGAGAACATCAAGGGGCACTGTGACCGTGGAAAGGCTAGGGTGGTGGTCATGGGGGACCTTAATATGCCAGGGGCAGACTGGGACACTATGACATCCGCAGTGGCCAGGGAGCAGAGAAGATGCCTTCCTAGTCCAGCAGGTGGGGAACCTACTAGGGAAGGGAGAATACTGGACGTTGTCTTTGCAGACAGTGACCAGATAAGGGATCTGGAGGTGTTTAGCCCACTGGCAGGTGGTGACCATGCCATGGTCTGGTTTCTACTGTGTCTTGGGGGGGGGGGAGATAACCGCTCTAATATAGCAGTATTGGACTTCAGGGAGGCGGACTTCGTGGGCATGGGCAGGATTCTACAGGGGAGTTTGGACATGATTAGTCCAGACATGGATGCTGGTAGCCTGTGGGAGACCATTAAGAAAGGGGCGCAGGAGGCTACCAGCTCACGCACGAAGGTACGGCGTAAGAATGGTAGAGCCAACAAGCTGTGCTGGTGGACCAGGGAGGTGCAAGAGGTGGTGAGGGATAAAAAGCCTGCCTATGCATGTTTTAAGCGCTCCACGGGTGTTACGGAGAGAGGCGACTACAAGTTGACAGCGAGGGTCACCAGAGTGGTGAGGGGAGCCAAGGCGAGGATGGAGCAAAACCTGGCTAGGGATATCCGGAGGAGTGGAAATGGATTCTATAGATACAAAGGGGAGAAGAGAAAAGGGAGAGCACAGATCTCCAGGATAAAGATTAGGGAGGGATGGGCTCAGGAGGCGGGGGATCAGGCAGAGTGGTGCTAAATGAGTATTTTGCCTCAATATTTATGGAGGGAGACAGGGGATCCATTCAGACTGATGGGAGGGTAGGGGAGAGAGCTGAGCGGAGAGGTCAGATGGAGTCTAGAGGACCAGAAGAGGCTGGAGTACCAGGTGGGCCAAACATAGAAGGGGATGGGTGCTTAATTGAGGGGGTGGATTGGGAGGGAGAAATCACAGAAGACAGGGTGAGGGAGGCCCTTCAGGCGCTAAAAACTCATAAGGTACCAGGACCGGATGGGCTGCATCCGAGGGTTGTGAAGGAACTGGCGGATGAACTAGCAGCTCCACTAGCTGCATTCTTCAACGCCTCTCTGCAGACAGGATGGGTGCCTCAAGACTGGAGGGTGGCTCATGTGCTGCCTATCCACAAAGGGGGGGGGGTCTAGGGGGGAGATGGGAAATTACAGGCCTGTCAGTCTAACGTCTGTTGTAGGCAAACTAATGGAGGGCATCATCAAGGAGGAGCTCAGGAGGCAACTGAAAAGATTGGGGCACATGGATGACAAACAGTGTGGTTTTGTCCCGGGAAGATCGTGTCAGACCAACCTCGTAGAATTTTATGACTGGGTGACGGGGACCCTGGACCAACAAAGACCAGTGGATGTCCTATATCTGGATTTCAGTAAGGCGTTTGACTCAGTACCCCACATCATGTTGTTAAAGCTGGGGGGGGGGTGGGAAGACAATTGTTTAGATGGGTAGAAAATTGGCTAACGAGGCAAATACAGAGGGTAGTGGTTGGTGGGATAGTCTCCTCCCCTAGGAAGGTCTTCAGTGGGGTTCCCCAAGGTTTGGTACTGGAGCCACTCCTGTTCAATGCCTATGTCTCCGATATGAGGAGGGGGGGTTAGGAGTAGGATGATCCTCTTTGCGGATGACTCAAAACTTGGAGCACTGGCAGACGGGAATGAAGCGAGAGAGACAGTCCAGAGGGACCTGGATACCCTGGAGGGGTGGTCAAGGAGGTGGGGACTGAGGTTTAATCCAGGAAGTGTAGGGTGCTGCATCTAGGGGTCAGAAACCCAGGTCATGTATACACCCTGGGGGGTCACACTGCAAATCACAACGAGTGAAAGGGACCTGGGGGTGGTGGTAGACACCAAAATGAATAATACTGAAAACTGCAGAAGATCTGTGGCAAAAGCAAACAGGATTCTGGGCTGCATAGCCTGGGGAATTACGTCCAGGAGGAGGGAGGTGATCCTCCCTCTGTATAATGCCTTGGTCAGGCCGCATCTCGAGTACTGCGTGCAGTTCTGGAGACCTCACCTCAAGAAGGACAGAGCACTTCTGGAGAGGGTCCAGAGGGTAACCAGGATGATTCAGGGCATGGGAGAAAGGACCTATGAGGAAAGGCTGGAAGAACTTGGGCTGTACGCACTGGAGGAGAGGAGAGAGACAGGGGGGACATGATAGGGGTCTTCAAATATGTGAAAGGGATAAACAGGGGCGGAGCCAAAGAAATGTTCATGCTAAAGAAAGGGGGCACAACCAGGGTGCATGAGTGGAAGCTGGAGGGGGGAAGTTGCAGGGGAGAACGTAGAAGACATTACTTCACTGAGAGGGTGGTGGGGCCATGGAATGCACTGCCCGGGAGTCTGGTGGAGGAGGGCACAGAGGGGGTGAGACAAGTGCATGGGTAAACTGAAGCCAAAAATTACCCTCTTTGGGGCTGGGGGGGAGTGGAAGAGCACCCAACAGGGGCTGGCTACCGAGCAGACATGAAAGACTGTCAGGCCTATTCTGCTGGCTTTTAGTATGTTAGTACAATACTGCTAGCTAGTCAGACTGCTTCATTTCCAGAAATTGTTGTATATAAATTGTTTTATAAACATATATGAAAGCACAGCAATGCCATCACAGAACAAGTTCACTTTTAGGAACTTGTATCAGCCCAGCACAGCTTACATTTGGAAACACAGAGAGAAAATGGTACACTGGTTTTTTTTGTTTTGTTTTTGTTAGAATAGTACATCACGTAAGACAAAATACTCTTTGCTAATGCCTTTGCATAAAGTGACAATGTTACCTGTAAAATGAAAATCAGAAGTTCAGCATTTCAGAAGCATGACAAACATGTGGAAGGGTAGAAAGTGACAGCCTAAAAAGATTTAAAGCCCCGTCCAGTCTACCCACCCATATCCATTACTCGTGAGATGGCCCCAATGACCATCTCCCACCCTTTACCATCCACCTGCCTGTATCAGGCCCCTGTGTCTGCTTCGTTCAGGTCTGAATCCATTGTCTTGGCACAGACTACCTACTCTGGCAGCCAGTTACATATGACTACCACTCTTCCTGCGAAACAGTACTTATAGACATATCTCCTGAACCTTCGCCCAGCCAGCTTTAGTGGATTCTCGTTTGTGTTTGTAGTTGGGGTGAACAGTTCATTGCATTTCCTCTTATAAACCCACGGAGAAACCTGAATGTTTCTAGCATGTCCACCCATGAAGATATTTGTATGTTTCTATCAGGTCCCACCCCTCTCTTCTTGTTCTGAGCATACATGTTAAGGTCCCTCAATCTAACTTTGCATACTTTCTCCCCCAACCCCTGGATCATCTTGATGACTGAGCTCTGTGTAGCCTCCACCCTATCACAGTCCTTCCACAGGCGTGGGGCTCCTCAACCTTGCACAGTACTCCAAGGGAGGGTGAACCAGAGACCTATACAAGGGAAGGATCGCCTACCTTCAGAGTGGTTACAGTTTATGCTGCAGGTATCATGGCAGACAGGAAACAGTTTGGCCGACGGAAATACCATTGCAAACGGGAACACCGTCAGTGTCATAACTGTATGTCCCTCACACAAGTGTTGCCACAATGCAGACATTTACTTTTGTTGTATGCCCATCACATGTGAACCAATAATTCCAACTTTTATTTTTTACATGCCCCTCACAACACCTCACCAACAATTCAGGCTTTTTTTTTTTTTATGTCCCTCACATAAGTTTAGCAACGATTAAAATGTTTTTGTTTGTTTGTGGGGAGCTGTGCCCCCCCCCCCACCTCCAAGGTCACACAATTTTGAAACAAAAATAAAAATTTCAACGACAATTTCTTTTGCTGAATGCGACCCGAGACTTTTGGTTACAAAGACCTGTCAAAGTGGCCGGTTAAGAAGCAAACCCTGACCTATACTAACACTACTTACCTGCCATAGTCCACTACCCATTCGTCCAGGATCAGGCTGCTTGACAATGCTCCACCTTATAGTTTAAGGTAGCATGTGGGAATCCAAGCACCAAACGAGCAGACCCGAGTGGTACTCTCACAGTACAAGACTCATCTGCAGTACTACTTCCACTGCAAGGTGTCCGCTATGATATCTGCAGCAGAAAGTGGAAGCGAGCCCCCTTCCTCCCTTTAAGCGGAACAATTCTCCCACTTGGACACTGTTTATGCTTTTTAAGGTATCCATCATGTCTCCCCCTGTCCTCCAGGGAATACATGTTGAGCTCCCTCAATCTTTCCTCATAGGGTTTGTCCCCTAGCCCTAGGATCATCTTTGTCGCCCTATGCTGCGCCCCTCCAATAATTTTTTTATATTACTGTCTAAAACACCTCTTAACCTTTTGGCATCCAAACGTGTGACAAAGGATCAAAATGTGTGCCATATCATCAAACTTAAGTGGACACTGCAAGCTAAGAACACGGTGGCTATCAGTTTATAATGGTTGCTGATAACTGAGCAGTATAGAGTATATAGAGAATACTGGCTGGGCAGCTGTGCGCAACCAGCCTGTGCTGCCATCAAGGGGTTCCGATTCTGTTAGACCTTGAGGGCAAACCTTCTTGAGGTCACACAGAATCAGAACCCCGAGGTGGCAGCTCAAGCAGGTTGGGCACAGTTTGACAGCATTTTTATAGTGTATAGTGGCCCCACAAGTTCTGCAACAAAAATAAAATGAAAATTTGAAATGCATTTGAATTTATGAATGCGCTAAAAAAAACGCTGCCTCCACCCTATCAGAAAATTTACAGTTTGAATTCTGAGATGTGCATGCGGCGGTTTTTCCTTTAAACTGCTTGTTAGTGTGCTCTCAAAAACAGCCAAAATGGTGTTGTACCACAGTATGGTATTACCATGTTCCATGACCTTTGAACTGTGGTACAACAACATTTTGAGTGGAATGGATTTGTGTGTAACAAGAGATCACTATAATAGTAGATATATGCTGTAGAGTCTCAGTAAGAAATGTTGAATATCACTTTCACCATGTGTGGCATTGGGGTTTCTCAGAGCTAAAGTGAACGGTGTACCTCGGAACCTGTGACAGTTGAGAGGTATGCTGTTTAACACACCGAGTACAGTACAGGAGTCCAGCCATGTGACTACTGTAGTAACGACAGAAACAGCACCCCACCCCACCCCACCGCCAGCCCTATTATAACATGGACACCTTAAAACGTGTAAGACCATTGGTTTACTGACAAACTGCCTAAATGAAAAAGTACCCTACCTTGATCATTTTGTCCCAGTTGTCCTCGGACATCTTTCAAGTCCTTAGGTTGAGACTGCAGGGCTAGGACGGAAGCTGCCAAGCTCTACAACAGTCTTATTAACCACGGGTGAACACATTCACTGCAGTTTCATCGCTGCATATTCCCGTTCGGCGGAGCCAGAGAGGATCGGACTGGTCACAAAAGGAGCTAAATAGCAGAAAGTTACTGGAAATCTGATGAGGTAATGGACCGGGAACAGAATGCCGAACAGCTTAAAGAGGGTACTGTTGGATCTCAAGCCCGAGACAGAACGGTACAGAGCCAATACTGACAAGGAAGCGGAGTGAGACCCGAGCACAGCTACGCCTCCACTTGGCCGAAGCGGTGCTAGAAAGCTTGCGGGGCCCGGAATTCGCGAAGCACTCGCCGGCCGGCGAAGACAGGCTCAGCTGCGGTAATCGCAACACCTACTATCCACCATGGCATGACATCGGGAATCGAGGCGGCCGTCAGTTATGGAGCTCGGCCCCTTCTCCTCGCTGTCTCTGTCCCGTTCTCTTTTTCAGTCGTTCTCTGCAGCTTCTGTACTTCGTTAGTTAGAAACCAGGCAGAGACGAACTCGCTGGGGTTTAACCGTACATACTCCACACTGTGGGTGGAAACGCAGGGAAACGGCCGTGGCTCTGCCGCACTCGCTCCCCAAGAAAAGATGATGTACTAGACCGCATTTTACTTTAGGGAGCCGGTATTTGCCATAGTCAATGATTTCTTAGCACAGGCACTGAGAATGCCCTCGCTGTGGGCATTGTTTTTCAGGCATTACTACGTCTACCCGAAACGCGAGACGCAACAGAGGAAAGGCCCTCTAGGGGCCATCGTTCTGTATGGGCTCCGACGTGACGTAATATTGAAGGCTTAGGCCTGCGAGCAGTTTCTGTGTCACCGAACTTTCGAGTTATGTGGGTGTGTCATATTTAGAGATATTCACATTTTTATTGGATGAAGATTTTAACAAGAATCATCGGTTATTTACATATTTTGCGAGAAAAAAAGAAAATGGAGAATAATGCATGGGGAGGTGTGTATCATGAGGATATACTTACTGGTCCATTCTCGGTTTTATGCACACCCGAGGTGTGCAATGCCCCATAAACCAGGGGTTTATCAGGGGGGTTGCACACAGAGGGTGTGCATACAATCTGAATGTGAACACTTCCCACGTTTTATTTTTTTATATTTACTGGTTGTTGCGTGAAAGTAGGGACTGTTGTCCCAGTGGAGGCTCTGTAGCTGTAAGAGGGTCACGGAGTACAGAGTTCGCTCGGGGGGAGGGGGTGGCAGTCTCGAGCGGTCCTTCGTACTGGCGCTTTTCCTGAAAGAGTGTAAGCTGGCGCGACGATAGACAGTGGCACAGGTGCGCGGTTAGTTTTTTTTTAATTCTCCCAAAAGGTGGTTTATGGAACTCTGTGATTCATAGGTGTGAATTATGGAGTTTGCGAGGGTCTGCCCGCAGTGGTTTATTGATCCTAATCAGTGAATAGAAATAGAATAATAGATAGGTTCTGGTATAGTACAAGGTAGTAATTCCATTGAGAGGTTCTTGGCCTCGAGAGGTTTCATGTGTCCCCAGAACCTCGAGATGGAATTACTACCTTGTTATGCCAGAACCTATTTATTTTTTTAATATATGGATACGAGGTGAATTGACTCACCTCTGTTTAAACAGTGGAGTCAGCGGGTCCATGTGAGTGCTGGCAGGGTTCCCCAGTGCTGTGTGGATGAGCGGTGCTGTGGGCTTCATTTACCACTGCTTTTTTTAAACTGTTTGTCGGTAGTGGTATCGGGCGAGCAGAGGAGCTCGAAAAAATGTTTACAAAAGTGAAGAAAAACGGTTGCTGCAGCTGTTGACCGTTCACTCGCTAAGCGAGCAAGCAAGCCGCCATGTTTTCGTACTCGTGCCTGCCCACAGAGCAAAAGCGCCCAATCAGAGGGCACGCTTGGTAAAATGTCGGGGATAGACTTGCGCATGCGCTCTTTAGCTTTCTTGATACTACTATCGATCGGGTGCCGAACGATACTATTACAGCATCTGAACGATAGTATTATCACTTAGGAACAGTAGTGTTATCGCTCCAGGAGCGATGGTATTACAAGGATTTTTATTGTATGCTTTTCAACCATATTATTTTCACAATCCATATATTAAATATAGGATAAAGTATGGGGTGCAGTGTGTTACGAGAATTTAACACACACCCGAGTTGTTGGATGGCACATTTATGCTAGCCTTCCAACGAGGGTGTGTGTTAAATTCAAGTTAAACACACTGCATCCTATACTGTGTTTTATATAAGTGAAGGCTTCCGTTTTTTTTCTGGTAGTTCCGTGTTTTTCTGGTAGAAAAGGTAAAACAGAAACGGGACTTTTACCTTCTGTCGAGTAACTGGTGTAATTTTGAACAGAGAACAGGTTTAATAAGTAACTAAATATTTAAGAAGAAAATTAAAAAAAAAAAAAAAAGTCTTGATCCTTGTGTCCTTTCTGACGAAGCGAGTGTTTTCAAGTGCTGGCGTCATTTGACCTACAGGGGAAAGGTGAGGGTTGAAAGGGAGAGTGTACAAACTTTTGTGTTTCCGATTAGTCCGCGATTTGAAATGTGCTGAAAATGTTTTTTTTTTATATCGGTTGTTGAGATTTTATGGAGCAAATGGCAGTGAGGAGGTAAGGTATGCTGACTGATTTTGTGTGAGAAAACACAGCGTGAGACTCTCCTTCGGTTTTACTTTTGTCTCTAGCGCATTAGCATTGGAAGAAGCCGCGTGAATGCCGTAACACACGTTTTTTTCCATTGTAAAAAACGGAAGTCGTTAATTATAATCAAATAACGAATGTTCAACAAGTAGTTTCTTTAAACAAAAACAGGTAACTAAAAACTGTTTATAATAATTGGTGCAGTTTTGTGAATAAGAATAATGTGGTGCGAATAAGAGAAATACTGCAAAAATAAAAAACAACCTATAGTTAATAGGGGGCATTTTTTGAACCGACTGGTCCGAAAGTAGTGGGTTATCATTTCATATTTGGAAACATGTTGACGTTTTTGTTGTTACAGGGACATCACGCCAGGGAAGTTTCGGCACAAAAAAACCTTAAAGGAGGGTAGTAAGGTACAGTTTTATTTTTTTTACTGCTCTCAGTCCAGAAAGCAGTAAGTGGCTGGGAATTAAAGGAGAAGTCCACCCGAAACTTGAAAAAATATATGTTTTGCATAGTGTTTTAATTTGTATGTAAGTTCTAGTGTTTCCTTCCGTCTGACTGGTATTAGAAGTTTTTTCTTAAATTAGCCTGCTAGCTTTAGGGTAGTTTTACGACCCCTGGAGCTCTCCATATGAAACAGCTTAATTGTATTCCTTTGTCCTGCAGTGCACCTTGTTTCATGTGATGGTGATGTAGCAGAGACCATAAATCCAGCATAAAGCATTGCTTTACAATCAGTTCACAGCAGTAGAGATGGCTGTATTTTAAAATCTGTAGAATTCGGCTTGGCGACCACCCTCATTGTAAAGGTCTTACTGTCCTGAAAATCTTTGCTGCTGGTAATTTTTGTGCAGCTTGTAAAGCTTCCAAGATATTTCGTTTGTTTGGCATGTGTGTGCTGAATGTTGGGTCTCTCTTACATCACTGTCACATGAGACAAGATGCACTGTGGGAACAAGAAATACAATTAAGTTGTTAGGGATGAAGATCCCTTGGGGTCATAAAACTAACATAAAGCTAGCAGGCTAATTTAGAAAAAACTCATAATACCTGTCAGAGGGAAGGAAACACTAGAACTTCACATACAAATTAAAACACTCTGCACAACATATATTTTTTCAAGTTTTGGGTGGACTTCTTTAAGGGGGGGGGCGAGTGCCCTTTTTTTTTTTGGAAACTCCTCTAATTGTTATGTAACACACACACGGTGGGGGCTTACATTACAGATGCCTCCTGTTATTAGTGCCAGCCAGATCCTGGTCCTGTGTGGCCTCTGAATGCTCCTGCCAGCCCTGTTGTTCCTCTGCATGCTGTGGGGGGGGGGGCGGTGGAGCGCAGCAGAGAATAGCCACCCGCTTGGCGGTGCAGCCTATCATGCAGCTCAGTGTGCAAGCTGCTGTGGTTGGCGCTCCTGGTTCTCACTTCCTTTCACACTGAAGTGATCGCTGTGGCACTCAAGTGAAAGCCACTCCGTGCGGCTCCTTATGCAGCAGCCTTGATTATGAGAGCCTCAGCTCCTGTGGGAATAAATTAGAATGAAAGGGGGTCCAGAGGCACTTGGGGGAGAAAGAAATAAAATGTTTAAGCTATGTAAACTGGGCGACTGTCATTTTAAGAGCAACCGAGGCTGCTCATGAATAATTAATGAGCTATGCTGTTGCGCTGGGGGGATAGTGCCATGGAGGTAGTGACGGGCAGAAGAAGCCCTGAATTAAACCCACTCTGCAGTCGCTAGATAGGGCAGAGGAGCAGCTACTTCTATATGTTTTTTAAATAAATGCATATCTATATTTTTCACTTGTATTTTAATGCTAAAGTTGGGATACTATGTAAACTGTTTTGATGGCATCCATGTTTGCCAGTCTGGTGACCGCTGCACAGCCAATGAGGAAGCCAGGATCCTGAAGAGCTGCAGTGAAGGCTTCTGGGAAAAGGGGTGGTGCCAGCTTTTGTCACCAAGACAGTCAGCCAATAGGGTGTCGAGTAAACCTATTAACTGCCTTTTCTCAAACTGACAGTTGACAACAATCAGTAGCTGCCAGGTTCCCCCGATTGTTTGTTCAACCAATCAGGAGCTGTGTTTGGCTCGTGAGGTGAGACAATTGAGTTCAGTTTCAGTTTTGAATTCAGCCATTTGGCTGGAGCCCCTAGCTCCCTGATCCTGTGGGGAGCATCTGCGGAACTCAGTCACTGAAAAAAGGTAAAAGAACTAAAGTTTCATTCACAATCAAGAGGCTTATGGTTTGGGGCGGCGCTGTGGAGCAGCAGCAATTATATAGCAGCTCCGTGAGGAAATAAACTGCTCTTACCTACTGTTATTCTTGAACAAAGCTTACCAAAATTGATTATTTCTGGAACCAGAAACCCCACTGTGCACAATGAGCCCCAAAAAAGAACCCAGGCACACCTCCCAAAACTCATATGTCTACATATTGCCAACGAGCTCCTCGAGGAATTCTGGGCCTGCAACATGAACCGCTGCTGTAGCTCCTGAGCTCTTGATGGCCCAAATCTTGGCCATGCTGACCAAGATACAAGCCACGGAAGATGAAACCAACAAGCGACTGGCTACTGTGAAAGCCAAACTTATGGAAATGGATGTTAAAATAGCCGACCACTTAGCTGCTATACTGGACCTCTAGGCAGTGAACTCTCGACAGTCCGAGCACAATGCCACCTACCTGCGGGATTTGGCCTTCTTGAGAGCTTAAATGGAAAGCCTAGAAAACCAACAAAGGTAGTTTGTGTTGTTGGGTTTCCACCACGTTTTGGGACCAAAATATTGCTGCTCCTCAGAAACAAACAGGCTAACTTTCCAGGACCTTAAACTCCACCCTGACGACTCCAAGATCAGCATTTCCAATGTTTTTGCTATTCTTTAACTATCTAAGGCAAGGAGATCCATCTAAACATCCACTCACTGCGATTGTGTCGCTGTCTCCTCCAGAAGCAAGGATTCCACTGCTACAAGCGGCGCGTGGCCGAGGAGACATTGTCTGGGAAGGCAGCAGAATAGCCTTTTTCACGAATTTATTGGTGCAGACTCAAGCTAAGAAAAAATAACTCCAGAAAATAAAGAGCTGCTGCAGAATGGGGTGGAGGCACAGCTAAACTTTCCTGCCCACTTGCAAGTGCTGCATGACTCTAAGGTCCACGTTTCCACTGATCCTGATTCAGCGGCTGTTTATGCTGAGAAGCGTATCGCTAAATTACACCCAGAACAAGAAGATGGGGGTGAAGTTTATTACTGACTTTTGATTTGATTTTCTTATTGGACTCCAGGCTGTGGTGAAAATGTACCCTTTAGTGACTAATTTTAAAGGTCTGTTGTGCTTATTGCACATGAGTGAAAGTTCTTAGGGGTATTGTTCCACTAGTCCAGGTCCTTCTTAAGGGGCTACTGTTATAAATAACATAAGTTTAATATTCTGTAGAGCTGCCATGGTGCTGCTCAAGCTAGCTCGATTTCCTTTTAAGAAAAATCTTGGGAAGGAAGTGGTTGTTATATAAAAGCTGGTGAATTCTCACCTTCTCAATTTGTGGATTTCGAAAACAATCTCCTGTTATTTTCTGACACTCACAGGACAGGTGGCCATGTCATGCCTATGGCTGTGGGCATATCTTATAACTTAATTGAGT
Organism: Neoceratodus forsteri; assembly: GCA_016271365.2. NCBI lineage: Eukaryota > Metazoa > Chordata > Ceratodontiformes > Ceratodontidae > Neoceratodus > Neoceratodus forsteri. The sequence continues at coordinate 203,783,864 of JADMNL010000027.1, forward strand.
CCAGGCCTTCTGTATGTATATATATATCCCACTTGTACTCAAGTTGAAGCTCCCCAGTGCCTTAATTCTATGCGTGATCAGATATTTTGGGCACTGTTGCTTGTTTTATATGATTAACGATGAGGTGAGAATAAAACTGTTCTACCAAATAATCAGACTTTACTCCTTTCAGGAATAATGTCAGACCATCTGATCTGAATGGACTTTTAACCTTAAAATCATTCTGTATTTTAATATGATGTACCCTGTACTGCCAGATACGAGGTCTGGGCACCTCCTGTGGTATTTTATGTAATACTATGTCTATCATAAAACCTATAAATAAAAAGTAAAAAAAAAAAGATTTATGATTCTCAAAAAAAAAAATCCATCTGAAAGCCCACAGAAACATGGCATGGTGAGGAGCGGCTTCTTGGCCATCTTGCCACTCCGCCCTTGGCCCTTGTTGTGCAAAGAAAGGATGTGCCCCAGTAATGTCTGTTTTTGCACAGCAGCATGTTCTGCACTACTCATCTTCTGAGTAAAAGAAGAAGGACTGCCTGGGGTTTGCACAACCCATAGCCCAGGAGGTGCCTGTGTTGTCTTCCACTGAAGGGAAGGAAGGTTTCCAGAATGAAGATGTTCGTGTCTGAAGCAGAATCAAGGTCGTGGGCTGGGAGTCCTGAAGAATGGGAAATTGCCCAGATGCCTGTGAGGTCTGAGGATGTTTGGAGGCCTTCTTGGGTGCCTGCATGGCCACCGAATGCCCAAGGGAAGGCTGCCTGATCGTCCTGCTTGGGGGCTTGCAGAGCCACATTTAGTCAAGAGGAGCCTGCCTGAAATTTCCAGTGTGATGTAAAGTGAAACTGAGACTGCACCTGATCGGTGAGAGTTTTGTTCTTCTGTTTGAGACACACCTGCATGGTAAGAAAAAAAGTGTTTTCTGTTATCCAGATACTGGCAAGGTCAGGGTCCTCAGTGGAGCCCTTGTGAATGTGTACCACGTCCCTTTGGGACTGCCTGCCCAATGAGAGTTCAGAGCCTGTGTCCTGTATGCAACGGGCCACGGCTGCCATGCTGGCAGTGTGCTTTTCAGTCACCTGATGTGACTTCAGGTTTCTTCTAAAAGGAAGTGGCCAAACTGACTCTGAAGCTGTGAGAGACTCTGAATTCTTGCTTCAGTCATTTGTCCCAGAGAAAGCATTGCTGCATGAAGATGCTGCTGATTACAGTATAGGTGGAAGAACATGACTCCACTCCGCAACCTGGAGCCAGGTAGGGAAACTGCCAACCCCTGTCGAGTGGGGTGGACTGGGCCACGGGCCCGAGTGCTGGGGCACTCTAGATCCAATTGTGGGGCAGCTGGACCATGGGGTCACTTCTGGGTCTGGGTCTCTTTGTGGTCTGGTATGCCTTGCATTGTGCTCTGCATCTGACCTGCTCAGGAAGCACCAAGTTTGGTCGACAGCGACATTGCCGACCTCCCCCACAGCAGCGGCACAATATAACAGGCATTGTGCTTATATTCAAGGTGTTTCTGTGAGGGGCTGCACCCCCACCCACCCCGGACTTTAGGATTCTAACACCAGGTCGCGGAGTTAGTCCGGGGAGGCGAACACTGGGGAAAGCGGCACAGGGAAGGGGCTATTACCCCGCAAATGTTGCCATAATGGTCTTTTTTCCTGTTTAGCCATTCGAATGTCTCTGAAAAGGGGTGCACTGGCCTGCTCGGTGGGCTGAAGGGAACAAACTGCTAGAATCTGCAAGCAAGTAGAATGGTGTCTGTTTCGAGCTGCAAGATGCCTGCTTCACATCTGTGTTTCGAGCTGCAAGATGCCTGCCTCACATCTCAGTGTTTCAAGCTGCAAGATGCCTGCTTCATGTCTGTGTTTCAAGCTGCAAGATGCCTGCTTCACGTCTCAGTGTTTCAAGCTGCAAGATGCCTGCTTCACGTCTCAGTGTTTCAAGCTGCAAGATGCCTGCTTCACGTCTCAGTGTTTCAAGCTGCAAGATGCCTGCTTCACGTCTCAGTGTTTCAAGCTGCAAGATGACTGCTTCACGTCTCAGTGTTTCAAGCTGCAAGATGACTGCTTCACGTCTGTGTTTCAAGCTGCAAGATGCCTGCTTCACGTCTCAGTGTTTCAAGCTGCAAGATGCCTGCTTCACGCGTCTGTGTTTCAAGCTGCAAGATGCCTGCTTCACGCGTCTGTGTTTCAAGCTGCAAGATGCCTGCTTCACGCCTCAGTGTTTCGAGCTGCAAGATGCCTGCTTCACAACTCAGTGTTTTGAGCTGCAAGATGCCTGCTTCACAACTCAGTGTTTCGAGCTACAACATGCCTGCTTCACGTCTGTGTTTCAAGCTGCAAGATGCCTGCTTCACGTCTCATTGTTTCGAGCTGCAAGATGCCTGCTTCACGTCTGTGTTTCAAGCTGCAAGATGACTGCTTCACGTCTGTGTTTCAAGCTGCAAGATGACTGCTTCACGTCTGTGTTTCAAGCTGCAAGATGCCTGCTTCACGTCTCAGTGTTTCAAGCTGCAAGATGCCTGCTTCACGCATCTGTGTTTCAAGCTGCAAGATGCCTGCTTCACGCCTCAGTGTTTCGAGCTGCAAGATGCCTGCTTCACAACTCAGTGTTTTGAGCTGCAAGATGCCTGCTTCACAACTCAGTGTTTCGAGCTATAACATGCCTGCTTCACGTCTCAGTGTTTCGAGCTGCAAGATGCCTGCTTTATGTCTCAGGCTTCTCAAAGTATCCAGTTTTTTGCATGTTCCATCCATCCCAGAGCTACAGATTCAATACCATCAGAGTTTGCAGAACCATGAGTAAATGCAGGGATTGTCCTGCCTCTAGAGAATTGCACATAGTTTGTTTTCAAGTTTTCACCGCTCAGCATAGAAGTTTTAAAGTAAAAGGTAAAGTGTTTGATTTGTTCTAGCGTGCCAGCTTCCGGCCAACCGGCTGCATCACAGGCCTGCAGCGTTGGTGCTAGGTACTCTGGGACAAGGTGACAGGGATCATCTGTTGCAGTATGGTGTAATGGGTAACATCTGAGGCTAATTAGTCAGAAAGTAAATTCTGAACCTACACAGGTTGGTGAGGGGGTTTGTCTAGAAAGTGTTTTAAATGCAAACTGCAAATTAATTTTCTGATGTTATTTGCTAATTGCCACCAGCACAAATGACATTGTTTTAAACTCTACTCCAGTTTACCTTTTCTAGCCCTTCCCCATGTAAATAAATTTGTTTTACTGTTTGGAAGAATCTCTGACTTCGTGAGTATATTATTAGCTGGAGTCTCTAATTTCAAAGTTATGGAAAATGTGATTTTTTGTTTCAGGTGTGACGTGGGGTAACTGTAAGGGGAGGTGGGTAGGTACAGCATCCCAGGGGATTGCACTGCTAAAACAATATCTGACCCACTTTATATTTTACTCTGGGTGGAGTCACCACACTTATTTATCTTACTTTTGGGAAAGAACCCCTTCTTTCCATCAGAAACCAATTCCAGGCCCCTCAACCTTGTTTGAGCTTCTCTGTGCAGACAAGGCAAGGGTAGTAGCCCTTTTAGACACGGTGCCAGGGATTACACTTAAAATAGAAACATAAATAGAATTTGTTAGTAGAAAGGACCAGTAGGCCCATCCAGTCAATCCTGTTTTTCCCTGCCTCTTGATACACCTCAGACCCTGTTTGGTTGCCAGTGTCTCCCTTTCCTCTGCTTATTATGTCATGTGTCTATCCTACACGTGCTTGAAGCGCCCCACTGTCTTTGACCCCACCACTTCTTTGGGCAGGCTGTTCCAGGTGGCCACCACCCTTTCAGTGCAGAAGTACCATGTGCTGGTGCTTTTCCTCTTAAAGTAACTCACCACATGCACCTTCTTCACCCCAATGAGGTACTTGTAGGTTTCAATCATGTTTCCTCTTGCTCTTTTCAAGGGAGTACATAATGAGATCCTGCATCTTGTTGTATGGCTTCCTGTGTGACTACCACACCCATTCTCAGGACCAGTTCCACACTGTCAGCATGCTTACAGAGGTGCAGCCTCCAGAACTTAACACGGTGCACTAGGTAGGGTCTCAGTCATGAGTGATACAGTGACAACACCACCTCCCTTCTCCTGCTAGAACCCCCCGCCTTGCTTGGTGACTAATTCCTTCCCCTCCATCTTTTACACATCTTCCGAGTTTCCCCACCCCAGGTGAATGATTTTACACTTTTTATATTCGATTGCAGCAGCAGATAAAGGCATTAACAGTTCATCCAGTTTGTTCAAGTGTGCAGTTCTCATTGTTTACTGAGGGAACTTTACCCCTTTCCATAGCCCACTTGACCCCTCTCTAGTACCCCTCTTCCACTTTCTACCTGCAACTCACCCAACCCTGTCCCAGCCTCTTTTGAAGTTGTCCACCATTTTTAGGGATACCACCTCCAGCAGCAGCTCATTCCACTCGGCTACCATCCTCGTTGAAAAAGTGTCTCCTTTTCTCCATCTTGAACCTTCTCTCCACCAGTTTCATGCTGTTGGCGCTGGTGGTCTTGTTTCCACTAAGGCTGAAGAGGCCCTCAGTGCTCACGTTGTTTATATCTTTAGGGTACTTAAAGGTCTCAATCATGTCCCCTCCTTCTTTCCTCAAAGAGTACATGTTGAACCCCCTGAGCCTTTCATAGGTGTTGCCTTGCTGGCCCTGTGTCATCTTGGTTGTCCTTCTCTGGACCATTTCCAGCAAGTTGATATCCTTCTTAAGATAAGGGTACCGCCGGCACGGTGGTGCTGAGGGTTGAGGTGCTGGATGCAACACCTCGCACCATGCCGGCAACCCGGGTTCGGGATCGAGCCCGGGCTGCCATGGGGTCGGCAGGGGAGGAAGAAGCTTGAGCGTCCGGAGGACAGCTGTCTTCTCCTTGGAGGGAGGGGGGGTTCGGCTCAGCGCTTGACCAATCTCTAGCGGAAAGCTTGAGGCTCAGCAAGCATAGAGCTGACACGGGGGGGGGGGAGTGGCAACATCAGGCAGTGATGCCATGACATTGGCTACGCACCACTGCCCGCAAGAAAAGGGAAAAAACACCTCTCCGAGCTCTGGGTAGACAGAGCCCCGAGGCGGACTCCTGATTGCTCCTGCCTGCCTGGTTCTGGGGTCTTCCGACGAAAGTTGATTGTCGGGGTGTTCCGCCCCACCTTGTCCTCGCCAAGGGGGATTATCCGCAGCTCCATGGGGGATGAACTGCAAGATCAGGTAGGTGGAGGAGTGGGGGCAAGTCCTTCATTGGGGCACCCGAAGAAGCGGTGCTCGGAGAGCATTGGAGGGATAAAATGCAATTAAAAAAAAAAATAAGATAAGGGCACCAATATTTCACACTGTTCTTTAGGTGCAGTCCCAGTAGAGATCTGCATGGCAGCAGAATGACCTCTGCCTTCCTTCTGGGAATTCCTCTGGCTATGCAGCCCAGCATCTGATTTTCTTTGGCCACAGCTTTCCTGCAGTGTGTCGAGTGTTTCAGGTCACTTGTGAGAATTGCATGCAGGTCCTCTTCTTCCTCTGACCTGGTTACCGGCACACCACCCAACTAGTATTTGATCACTGGGTTTTTCGCCAAGTGCATAACTTTACACTTTCTAGCGTTTAACCCAGTTGTCAAATGCCAAACCACTTCTCTAGCCTAGCCAGTTCTTCCCTGAGTTCCTGTCTGCCCTCCTCTGTGACCACCCTCCTACAGAACTTTGTTTTGTCCATGGACAAACAGATCTTATTTGATCCCATCCATTCTGTCACTTATGAATATGTTAAACAACACCAGGCTAAGCACAGAGCCCTGTGGGACTCCCACTGATCACAGGCCTAGCTTCTGAGAAATCCGCTCCCCCCCCAGCTACCACTTTTTGGTTTCTTGCCTGAAGCCAACTTCTGACCAACCCAACAGCTTAGCCCCCACTCTCAGGTCTTCTAGCTTCCTGTTCTGTCTCCTGTGTGGTATAGAATTGGAAGGCCTTGCTGAAGTCCAGATACAGGATATCAACTGCTTGGCCCTTGTCCACTGTCCTGGTGGCTCTGTCAAAGAAGTCAGTTAGGTTAGTCTGGCAGAACCTGCCTGAGACAAACCCATGCTGCCTCACGTCCTGCAGCCCATTATCCTCCAGGAAGCTCACCAATCTCTTTTTCAGGATGGTCTCCAACTTGCCCACTAATGAGGTCAGGTTGACCAGCCTGTAGTTCCCTGGTTCATCCTCCGGCCCACTTTTATGGAGAGAGACCACATATGTAGTTCTCCAATCCTGGGACATAGTCCCTGACTCCAGAGAGGTGTTAAAGAGCAGCTGACACCTTCAGGAGAAGTTTAACCGAACATAATATTTAGACACAGGCTTGTATCTCACATTAGTTCTATATTTCTCCTTCCCATTATTTATTACTGAGATAATTTGCATGAAAACAGGATCTTTGCTTCTGAAGAATTCATCTATTCCTGTTGCTTTCTGCCTACTTCAGGTCATAATGCACTGCTTTGACATCACAGTTACTCCCATGGCAACAGACTGTGATGTCACAACAGAATTATGACAAGTAGGGAGTAATCTGTAGAGGCACATGAACTCTAAAGGAACTCTTAAGGGCTAAAGATCATGTATTCATGCAAATTTTCTCAGTAATAATGGAGGAAAACTATATAGAATATATATGGACTGCAAGCAGAATCGTACCTAATTATTTTGTTTTTTAAAGTTTTCTTTGAGGCTTCAGTAGCTCTTTAAACAGGCCTGCCAGGGGATCCACCAGAGCCAACGCCATTTCCCCTAGAACTCTTGGATGCACACCATCTGGTCCTGGGGATTTATCTGCCTTCAGAGCTTTAGGCCCTTAAGTACCCTGTCAGCCTGAATGACACCATCTAACTCCCCTCCCCACCCCCCACCCCGCCTTCCCTTGTGGCACTGGTCTATCCTTCTGGATAGTGAAGACGAAACAGAAGTACTTGTTAAGTACCTCTGCTTTCTTTTCACTACTGTCTACCAAACCACCCTGCTTTTTTAATCTTTCTCATCCTTTATGTTTCTTTTCTCCCTTGTATAGGAAAAATGCATTCTACCCTGTTTTAACCCCTTGTGATATCTGCACTTCCCTTGTAGCGTATGCTGATCTCCCATTGACACCCGCACCATGAACGACAGTACAGCGACATCATCAACAGGTCACTGTACTGTTACCATGGGACCTGGCACTGCTTTCTGGGGGGTCTTGCACCCCCTCCCTGAATCAACTCTGACTCGGAGTTGATTGGTTTAATTATGGGGGGCAGAGCCCCCAGAAGAAAAAGAAGTCTACAGTGAACAGTTCTATGCCGACCGCAATTGCAGTTGACCTAGAACTCTCGCTGTAACATTGGTCAATAAAAAAGTTGTCGAACTGGCATCAGAGCCCCCTTGTAGCCTTTGCTACCCTAACTGCTCTGCTCACCTACCTTGATTTAGCAGAGCAATCCTCCCTATCTTCCTCCTTCTGAGTACACTTGTACTTCTGGAAGACTGCCTTTCATCACCTACAGATTTTGCCACCTCCTTGCTAAACCTGTTGGGCTTTTTGACCCTAGTTTTCTTATTTTTGATTTTGGCATGTTCACTAGTGGTCTCCATCAATCTCTCCTTTATTTTTGCCCATTTCTGTTCCACATCCATTTTTCTTGTGAACCCAGAAAGGTGCCCTACTAGAATTTCTCCCATCCTACCACAGTCAGTCCTCTTAAGTCCAAGACCCTTGCTCATGTGCAGGTGGAACCATGCCATGTGGTGGTCACTACCTGAAAGCATTGTTTCCATTTTCACATCCTGAACATTCTCACAATTGGACAGGACCAAGTCCAGTACAGCCCTCTTCCCTAGGGGTTTCATGACACCCTGACCCAAGAAACCTCCTTGAAATGCATCCAGCAGTACTTGTGTAACCCCCAGGCCACTTTTTTAGCTAGTGTGCACACCCCCAATTTTTTGTAGTGCTCACTTAAATATCTGGAGACACTGGTGCCCATATGCTGGTATACCATTTACTTTACTAAAAGGTAGGTACCACCCTTGGCATTAGGATGTATATCTGGCTCATTTTCTAGGGGAAGAGAGGGGTGGGGTACAGAAACAAACAACTTGAACTCTGTGTAAATAACACAACCCAGGTCCTGGGCGGAGGTGGCTAGGCATATGCTTGAGCTAACCTGCTGAGGGGGCCTCAGTAAATCCACACAACCAGAAGCAATAATCGGAATGTCCATAACAGTGACTGGAATTGTGCAGTATGGCTATTCAAACAGATGGAAAGTAAAAGCTGAAGTGAACCCCCAAGGGTCGGTCCAGGCTGGACAGGTACAAATTCAAGAACTCTCCTTGCATGCAGTACAGTTCATCAAAAACAACAGAAACATCTTCTCAAATTCCCAACAGATGCATTAGTGGACACCTGGTCACGCACATGAACATCTCTCTTCCCATGAGTGTTATTGAGTGAATCTAAGCCAAACACTCAGAACTCCTTTTGAACATAGGTGCAATTATGTGAAACTCAGACACACACCTTAACCTGAAGCTTGGCCACTTGTTCAGGTAAAATACTGGTGCCCTTTACGAACCAGGAAGCCTTGCCTTGTAAGCACTTAGATAGTGTTCCTCCCACCCTTGGCCCCAACCGACAGTCTCTGCCATTCTTCAGGGTTACACCATTGAAACCTCAATTCCCCACTGAAATGCTAGAGGTCCCTTACTTTATTTGTCACACTGGGGTGACACGGAGAGTAAACTGTACTCACTGGTGTCCACAGTTTAACTTCACTTCCTCTCACACTGGCGAGACATGGGGCACTGACAGGTGCGATCCAGCCTCATCTGTGGGCACACGCACCCCTGACTATCCAGTCCCCTAAGAAATTGTGGAGATCTAGTCTCCTTTACAGTACTTACAGAAACTTGTTCTGTCCACTGGGCATGGAACAACGAAAAAGAAAGGAAAGGCACTCTTCTGGGTAGCCAGTCCAAACAGTCTATTTCAGGTCCTAGCCAAGGCAGCTGAAAACACCACAGAACATTCAGGAGATTGTCCCTTGAATCCACAGAGAACAAGCAGATCCTTCCACTTCACGGGGAGTAGAAATCAGGAAATCCTGCTGTAGTCTTATCTTCACCACTTCAACTAGAAGCTGGAAATGACACTCGACTAGGGTGAGAAATCCTGGGCCCTCTGTCAGAGTCCACTGGCAGTCCTTCTGCCATTCTCACCTCCTCACTCCACTACATGCTGAGCAGAACTGAGCATTCTATGCTCCCCAGAGCAGCTATCCACAGAATGTGGCTTATGCTGCTGCGAGAGTTCTAAATGATCTAATCATTCCTCCCTCAGGTTAGCTGAGTAAACAGTGATGTCATTATGTAAGGAGCCTCTAATGAACTCCCTACCAGCTGCCTGTTGCCTTCCTAACAGTAATACTGATAGGATTCTAGTAACCCCAGGGACTGGGTGGTTACACTAGCCCCTTGCCAGGTAAATGACTGTCCACAGTCATTCCCTCACCCAACACCAGACCATCGTACCTCTGATGCCCCCTACGGGGAAGGTTGCGCAGGACCTCCCCTACCATGTGCCAGGCACAGGCAAGTGACAGTAAAGGCTAGAGGCCCACTGAAGAAACTTCAGTTCCTATCTTACTACTATACTATCTGTGAATCCTCAGTGGCTCCAAGAAACTGCCTAAAGCATGTCCTACCAGGCAGAATTGATGACCCCAATCGGGACCACCAACCTGCTCCCCCCCCCCCAACCCGCCTGGGGAAAACTGTCTGACCTATGCGACCTACCATGTGCCCAAACCCCCCCCCAAAAAAAAAAACATTTTACACCTCACGACTGTAAAAAGAAAAGGGTTAGACATTGTACTACACAGTTACACAATCCTAACAACTCTACACAAAGGAAGGACTCCAATGTGTAGTCCTACCAGTCCACTTCAGGTCTTCTTTCAGGAACACCTACAAAGGAAAACACTGCAAAACACATTTCTACAACCTGTGAAGCCAAAAAAACAGTGACCAAAACCCTCCCACTGAATACTGCACAAGCCCAAAAAGCTTTTTTAAAAAGGATTTTCTACAAAAGTACAAAAATAGAAAACATAAAAACATTTGGGGGAGGGATCCCTGTAAAAGTCCCAATCTAGGGAAGAGTCCAGAGTGCCAAAGCATTACAAGAAGAGTGTCGCCTAGGCCGGAGCCTAATGAAGCACAGTCCTGGAACAGGCACAAGGTCTGCAGGCACTGCAATCTAGGTGTCAAGTCTATTGGAGATTATATTCCAAAGTGTTTTCCACTTGCAGGACACAAATAAAAAGGTCTCTTACCAGTTCTGTGTGACAAAAGGATGTCAACATCACCTCTCTGGAGCTGCAGCCTGATGATCTTCGGCTGTTGGGTAGACTAAATCTTCGGATCAGATGCTTCCACGACCTCCTACTGGACTCTGACTGGAAATCTTCTTAGAACCTGCTGGGCTGATGAACCTGGATGTTACCACAGACGAACCTGGATCACCAGAAGAAAGGCACCTCCATCCTGGGTTGCTGTCTCTTCGGTGGCAGATGGCTGAGCTGGCAATGGCTGAATTCACCTGTGGCAGGTGGGCACATTTTTCAAGAGTGGCACAAATTTCTGTGGTAGTACCATTACATATCTGGGGCATCGACTGTCGCCCCATCTGGACGAACCTTGGGAACATTATAGAATGTCTCTTGGCCAGCTTTGTCCACTAGTCTCACAGAGTTGATCAACAAGGCCCTGCCATGCCTCCAGAAATCTCTCTTTGCACACCTTAATTTGGACCCATTTGTTTACTCTAGGGTGCAGGTTGTCACAAACTTCCTCCCACAACCAGGCATGCCTGTCTTTCTCTGTTTCTTCCCATATTTTTGTAGAGTGGAAAGGGTATGACTGTCCATACTTGGCCTCAGCTCGTCTACGCACAATTCTCTCTCCTTTGCTGCTTTTTACTAACTCATGTCCAGAAGCACGGCTTGGGGGGTGGCCAGTCCTGGTTGAGCCAGTCACGATCACTTGGTACAGAGCAAGAGCAGTCCACTTCTGCGCTCAAGGGCACACTCCTTGAGCCTTCCTGCTCATGGGCGTCTGGAGGCTGCATGGAAGCCCAGGCCAATGCTGACTTGCTAGGGTCCACTGTAGCCATTGCTGCTTCCTCCTCTTCCACACATTCTGCCCAGAAGCTCGCTATTACACCAACCCCCACAGTTGTCCATTCTCCGCTGTTGCCAGAGGCACTGTCCTCCCAATGACATGCTTCCTTCACCTTGGACTCTCCGACGAGGCTTGGACTTGGGCCCTCCACCCACGGATCTACTGAACCTACACTGGCAGCATCCAATTCCACCCTCTGCGGCGTGGAACACTTCTCTTCATCTGGGCCTTGCACAGCATCGGCGCAGACAATGTCCAGAAACTCCTTTACAAACTCCATGGAGTGGCTTTTACTGTAACCAGCCTGTCGCTGTTGTTCCAGTTCTACAGGGTCCCCTGTCTGTGTCCAAATTGGCGCTAAAGAGATACGTTTTACTTTAGTTACCTTTGTGCCACCTGCCATGCTCATCCCAAATCGCGCTCTGCAGTATGGGGAATGGGTAGAACATCTTGTTCTGGTTTTAGGCATACTGTGCACACATTACACGGATAGTTTGGCAAAGCCTCCTCAGCGGGTGCTGTTGAACAGTCATACAATTGCTCAGAAAGGGTTAGTTCTTGTTCTTGTTGGGCTACTCATGCCCTAGCATGGAGCGGGTAGTAAGGGGTTTGCTGCGTCATGTTCTGAAAGTCAAAAACACAAGTCCCAAAATTACTGTTGTTTGCAAGCACTCTGAAATTTGGTTTTAATACACTGGAAAAAGTTCACAAACAGGCTGCCTGGCTGCTGCAGTTGTATTCCACGACGTAGCAAGAAACCATTTGAAACTTTGTTTTGGTTTTGAAACTCTGTTGTAAAATTGCACTGCTTTGTTTACATAGGTGGCTACACCCCAACATGGCGACTGTAACTTTGCCTCACACTCAGTTAAAAAATGCTAGGACTCTGGCTGGATCTTTGCATTTCAACTGAATTTTCTAGCAAAAGTTCATTTTATTTTTTCTCAAGCACTTCGATCAGGGGGATTGTTTGTTTTAAAGTTCACTTTCTTTGAAAACAGTACTTTCACACCAAAGTCCCAAGATTTAACAATTCACAAACTCTCTCTTTCAGTACTTTTGCTGCATTTGCTCAAGTTCTTACTTAGTTTTCCGACCTTAGAACCACAGTCAATTTCTTTTGAAAAGGGTACTTACAGGCAGTAGACGGTTTACATCGTCGATAGAAATACGGCCTGCTGCCGACTTGAAGAAGGCCTCTGAAGTGAAACGGGCTAGCAGTGTCACGGATCGTCACTACGATTGCCTCGATCATTCTCTAGTCAGTCGGAAAACTAGTTGAGCCTAGGTTTTTGTGAAAAAAGACAGAAAACTGCTGTTGCAGAAGCGCTTTTGCTGCAAACGATTCCTCCTTCCTACTGCATGAACTACCAGCTGCTCACACACTGCAGACTGTTCCTCCACGAATGTTCCACAAGCAGAGACACAGGCAAGGGCGGGGCTTAGGCGCACTGAGACCAGTCACACAATGCCATGCAAATGAGCTCTCTCTTTCCCTCCCCACACGGCGATCGTCGAGAAGGCAAAATTTAAACTGCAAACTCTCTTTTTTTCCTTCAGCTTGAAATTTCAGCGGGGCAAGCATTTTAATGCATTTTCACTCAGTACTTGGTGCATTTTCCTTAGTGACTCCCCCAGATTTCATTGTACACACTTGAAACGTTCTGAGCACTTAGAAAACACTGTCTTTTAAGTCCACAAATACTTTTCTCTGGAAATTTGCAACCTTTGAACAATTTTTAAGCACTTTTTCTACAAGGCAAGGGTAATTATTTTTTGGTCCACTATTTCAGACACACACACAAGCAGCAAATTCTTCCTCTTTCTTTTCCACATAACTTGGGCAACAAAAGATTTTCAGGTGGCATTTTACTTGGCACAACTTGCTTTCTGGTAAAACAATCTGATTGGGACAGGAAGATCCTGGACATACCCTCAGCATGCCTCTCACCCCAAATTAAATATCCTAAGATAAGCCCCAATTTTTTGTAACCCCCAGGCCACTTCTTTAACTAGTGTGCACACATGCCATTTTTTGTAGTGCTCACTTAAATATCTGAAGACACTGGTGCCCATATACTGGCATACCATTTACTTTACTAAAAGGTAGGTACCACCCTTGGCATTAGGATGTATACCTGGCTCATTTTCTAGAGGAAGAGAGAGGTGGGGGTACAGAAACAAACAACTTGAACCCTGTGTAAATAACACAACCCAGGTCCTGGGTGAAGACTGCTAGGCATATGCTTGAGCTAACCTGCTGAGGGGGCCTCAGTAAATCCACACAACCAAAAGCAATAATCGGAATGTCCATAACAATGACTGGGATTGTGCCGTATGGCTTTATTCAAACAGATGGAAAGTAAAAGCTAAAGTGGCCCCCCAAGGGCCGGTCCAGGCTGGACAGGTACAAATTCAAGAGCTCTCCTTGCATGCAGTACATTAGTCATCAACAACAGAAACATCTTCTTCCCAGCAGTGCATTAGTGGACACCTGGCCATGCACATGAACATCTCTCTTCCCATGTGTGTTTTTTGGTGAATCTACTCCACACACTCAGAACTTCTCTCGAACATAGGTGCAATTATGTGAAACTCGGCCACACACCTTAACCTGCAGCTTGGCCACTTGCTCAGGTAAAATACTGGTGCCCTTCACGAACCAAGAAGCCCTGCCTTTTAAGCACTTAGATGGCGTTCCTCCCACCCTTGGCCCCAGCCGACAGTCTGTGCCATTCTTCAAGGTTACATCATTGAAACCCCCATTCCCCACTGAAATGCTAGAGGTCCCATATTTTACTTGTCACAACACTGGAGTAACACAGAGAATAAACTGCACTCACTGCGATCTACAGTTTAACGTCACTTCCTCTCACACTGGTGAGACTAGGGGCACTGACAGGTGCGATCCAGCCTCATCTATGGGCACACGCACCCCAGAATATCCATTCCCCTAAGAAATTGTGGAGATCTAGTCTCCTTTACAGTACTCACAGAAACTTGTTCTGTCCACTGGGCATGGAACAACAAAAAGGAAAGGCACTCTTCTGGGTAGCCGGTCCAAACAGTCTATTTCAGGTTCTATCCAAGTCAGCTGAAAACACCACAGAACATTCAGGGGGATTGCCTCTTGAGTCCACAGAGAACAAGCAGATCCTTCCACTTCACGGGAAGTAGAAATCAGGAAATCCTGCTGTAGTCTTGTCTCCACCACTTCAACTGGAAGCTGGAAATGACACTCTACTAAGGTAAGAAATCCTGGGCCGTCTGTCAGAGCCCACTGGCATTCCTTCTGCTACTCTCACCTCCTCACTCCAATACATGCTGAATCGAACTGAGCATTCTATGCTCCCCAGAGCAGCTATCCACAGAGTGTGGCCTATGCTGCTGCAAGAGTTCTAAATGAGCTAATCATTCCTCCCTCAGGCTAGCTGAGTAAACAATGTCATTATGTAAGGAGCCCCTAATGAGCTCCCTACCAGCTGCTTGCTGCCTTCCTAACAATAATACTGATATGATTCTGGTAACCCCAGGGACTGGGTGGTTACACTTGCTTCCTAGTGCAGGAGGCAGTTGGGATTTTCCAATCTGTCCCAGGAAGATTGAAATCCCGCATTATTACTACTTCCCCCTACTGACCATTTCCATGATTGAGGCACTACTGCAGTGTCTAACTCCTCTTCCTGGGAAGGTGTCCTGTACACCACCCCTTTCTTTAGTTTCCGCCTTCTAGTGGATTGTATCTGTACCCACAACACTGCATTATTACCTCTTCCTCTCTGGTTCATGTTATCTCCTCTTTCACTTACAGGGGTTCTGCCATGCTGCAGTGACTGTAAAGCTGCCGGCATCCCCCACAGTGACAGAATGCCGCCAACATCTGCGACCGTGCCATGTCCCGACACCGATGGGGAACGAA
This sequence comes from Neoceratodus forsteri, assembly GCA_016271365.2. Classification (NCBI taxonomy): domain Eukaryota; kingdom Metazoa; phylum Chordata; order Ceratodontiformes; family Ceratodontidae; genus Neoceratodus; species Neoceratodus forsteri. Next base: position 203,798,983 of record JADMNL010000027.1, read on the forward strand.
GCGACACTGGTGGGAAGCAATGCAGGGCGCACCCCCATGCGGGGGGCCTTCCCTGCACCCCTGGGACTTAATGATTGTCAACTCCGGGGAGTGCAGATCATGGGGGAGAGCGGCTTACAGCAGCATTGCTGAAAACATCCATCGTTGCAACAACCCATTTGACACTGTGGATGTCGAACAGGTTGTTGATGCTGTGATGGAGTCGCTGTGTGGAGGGTCATTGTATGAACAGCATACCCTTACAGGGCCACCCCCCCCCCCCATTCTCTAGCCCTTCTCTATACAGTTTATACCCAGGAACTGTGAGGTCCCAGTTGTGGTTTTATGTGGCCAAATCAGTAACATCAGTTCTGCCATCATGTTTCCCAGCCTTCTGGCATTGAGATACCACCCTCCACCGCGACTCGGGACCTCCCTTACTCCTGACCTGCCCACCGCCACACCCTTCCTTCCTTCCTCAGTCACCCCCAAATCCTTCTCATCCCGCTCCTCCCCATGCTGTCCTGATTAGGAGGGAGGCCTATCGGCCTCCTCCACCAGGTTACTGATGTTGCTTACCCCCACCCCCGTCAGTTTAAATTGAATTTTTTCCTCATGAAATTCTCCAGCTTTCCCTTCTGGACCCTTGTACCCTTCCTACTCAGATGCAGTTTGTCTGGTGCATGCAGGTCCTTGTTATCCCAGGTCCCTTCCTAGCCACCAATGAAACCATACACCTCCTTTTTCACACCATCCCCTATGCCATCCCTTAAATTCCTCTATTCTAATCCCAGGAATCACTCGCTTAATGTTTACACTTTATGCAGTCATCTCAGCTAAGAGTGATGCCTGAGAGCTAGAACCTATACAAATGTTAGAATTTGGAATGTAGGTTCAAACTGTGCATCTGCACTCCACTCTGGCAATTGCTCAGATCTGTTTCTCTGCCTGAAGAGAGCAGTCACCCTGTGGTGAACTCCGATAACAACTGGTTCTCCAGTCAGGATTTTATTTTATAGTTCTGTCAAAGAAATATAGTCGGTGTTTCTCAGTTACTCTGCATTTAGATAGGATTTTCTGTAAATTAAGGTATTGTTGGTTCCCATTGGATTCCCAGGAACTGGAGAATATCCTACTTGGCTTCCGTAACTATTTTTGCTAGTAAACCACGTTTCGTTTTGCTAAATTTAGTGGTTTACTGTTTTCAGCTATCCAGTTTACAGATAAGTGTTTTTACTTTCCATGTCTGTCTGTGCCCTTTCATCTTATTCATTTCCTGTTACAGGAGCGCAATTTGACCTTCGGCACAGTTTCTTCAGTATAAGAGCCTTTTTTTGCTATCGGGCTCTTGTACTGCATCATTTATTGGGACTCGTTTTGGTTATTTCAAGTTTCTCTCTATCTGAATGTCAGAAACTTTCTGGGCCATCAACAAGTGTACAAATTGTTTTCAGCTGCTTGTAAGGGCAGACAGTCACAAGCTTTGTTTAAAATGTTTAAGTCCACAACACAAATTTTAAGTCCCATCATGTTTTTTGCCAAGAACCTCATTTAAAAGGGTAACAGTTTGAAAAAGATGCATGCCTTCTCAGTCTGCTTCTGTGTCACCTAAAATAATAAAAGAGGATCTGAGGGTGGTCTCAACAATGGTGGAAAGCACACATCTGAAGGGTCCATCTCCTCATGTACAGCAGCAAATACTGTAATGCAAAAGTTGAGAAAAAAAGAGAAAGCTGCACAGCCATCAGAAAGGCTTGGTAAACTTGTTTCAGATATCAGTGTCTGAAGGGGGAACCCTGAATCCAGTGATGGCAAAATTAAAAGCCTTAGAGCAGCACTGGAAATGGTGTCTGCCACAAAGAAATTGAAAGAAAGAAATCAATGTCACTGCCACTCCTCCTGCAGAGAGAAAGGAGCAGGCAGATGGCACAGAAAACATGCCCTTATCAGAGGACATGTCAAAAATGTGGCAATTTTTCCAGGCAGTCTAGGCCATGGGAAATTTCAATAAGATACCTCCCCCTCCCCCCAGCTTAGGCTCCAACCTATCTGCCTGCGGAGGAAGAGGAAGAATATTATGTGTATATATGGAGGAAGGTGGTCCCATAAAGTTAGAGGGCATGCCTGAGCAAGCTTTCACACTTTTTCCAAGGCAGATTGAGAATTACTCATTTTTCTCCTTATTTGTCAGGCAAATGGTTGATACCATCAACATCCCATCACTGGAAATGGAGGAGTATGAAGAGGATGTTGATTTTAAGGTCATGCTGGGAGTAGGTTCACCAAAAAGGATATTACTTCCCATACATAAACCACTTAAAGAGGCCATAGCAAAAATCACCCACTTCAGCTGCAGCCATGGACAAAAAAATTGAGAGAAAATATCAGGCAGACAAGGAGGGAGTGAAAGATCTGTGTGCCCATCCTGATCATCATAAAAACCTAGACAATGATGGCAAAAAAAGACCTACTGTTCCTCCAGGGTACTAACCCTCCCCATCCTTTCTCTGTTCTCCTCCCTGGTCCTGTCGCCCCGGTAACCACTATCCCCTTCATTATGTCCCAGCCCTGCTGGAATCCCCTGACTGTCTTCGCACCCACCACTTCAGCCAGCAGACTGTTCCAAGGTTCCACCACCCTTTCCATACAGTAGTACTTCCTCACATTTCCCCTGAGCCTACCTCCTGTTAATTTCCACTTGTGTCTATGTAACTGTGAATTGATATTCAGGCTAAATAGTTCCCCTGCAGTTCACTTTGTTAATTCCTTTAAGGAACTTGAAGGTCTCTATCATATCTCTCCTCTCCCTTCTGTTCTCCAGTGAGCACATATTCAGTGCCTTGAGATGCTTCTCATAGGATCTGCCCTGTTGTACCTGAATCATTTTTGTTAACTCTGCACTGCACTGTCTCCAACCTATTCTTATCCTGAGGTGAGGACTCCAGAACTGGGTGCAGTACTCTAGGTAAGGCCTCACCAGGGATCTGTACAGGAGAAAGTATTACCTTTTTTCTTCTGCTATCAGTACCCCTCCATCTAGCTTTTGTAAGGCTCTCTGTATTTCCCTTATTCCCTCATCACTGTCCACTCTCCCACATAGTTTTGTGTCATCTGCAAAGAGACACAACCTGCCCTGGATTCCTTCTCCAATGTCACTATGAACATGTTGAGGAGGACCGGACCCAGGACCAATCCCTGTGGAACCCCCCATGATGTGGAATTATGGAGTAGATCAGGCTGCTGCTTGCAAGAAAGCAAAAATTACTCTATCTGCGCAGTTCCCTAAAAAAGACACTAAAAAATTTGATACTATGGCAAAAAAGGTTTATACAACTGCTTCCCTGCTTATCAGCCAGGCAGCTTATTTAGCACCTATAGCACAGTACAGAAAAGCAGTCTGGAACACAATTCTGGCACTGACAGAAAGAGCAGAGGCTTGTTTGGCACAGGACCTGATTGCTACAGCAAGATTAGCCCTGGGTGTCACAAAATATTCCCCCACTGTGGTGGACACTAATGATACTGCTGCCAGAATTTTGGTTCACGCAGTATCCTTAAGAAGGTTTTCCTGGCTGAGGACTACCATCCTTTCCCAGGATACTCAAAACAAAGCCATGTATTTCTCCTTTGAGGGAGATTCATTATTTGATTGCAAAACAGAGACCTACATGAAATAAGTGGAAAGTACAAAACCACTCTCATAAAATGCACTTCATATACTATCGAGCCAGAAGATGATCCCCCTATCCTTGCAAGGTATATGTCTGTATTTATAACTGATTTTAATTGTACCTTAGCAATGTTTGTTGTTGCTAATGTCTGATCTGCATTCTTTGTAAAGAAAAATGAAATAAAAATAAATTAAAAAAGTAATGAGAAGAAAAAGGCCTCCACTTCCTACAGGTCATACAGAAGGGAAGGAAAGGCAGGGGATACTTCCCAAGAGCCAGTGTCTCGTACGCCCCCTATGAAAACCAGTCACAAAAAGGTTCCTATAGGGGAAGGAAAAAAAAGGGCTTCCACACGTAATACTGCAGCTTCAGCACCTAAACCCCAACCAGAACAAAACCCCTGGCAATTTTGCTCAAGTTGCCCAGCTGTTGACAGTGGGAGGAAGACTGGCACACTACTTCCAGGAATGGGTAAACGTTACCACAGACAAGTGAATAGTGCAAGTAGTGGATCAGGGGTTGTGTCTGCAGTTCAGACATTTTTCAAACGTGCAGAAATACAGAAGTTTTGCAGCTCATTCTCCCACAGAAGAAAGTCTGCTGGAACCAGAAGTAAAAAAATTGTTCATATCAAAAGTTATAGAAAAAGCCCTCGCTGGGCAGGGGCCTATTCTCAAAATACTTCTGACCCACAAGAAAAATGGGTAGTGACAACCCATTTTAGACCTCGGGTTTCTGAACAAACATTTGAAAAAGAAAAATTCAAAATGGTCACACTAAGAACAGTGATACCACCTTTGCAGAAAGGTCATTGGCTGGAATCCATGGATCTGAGAGATGCCCATTTTCATATCCCAATCAGGCAGTCTCACAGAAAATACCTCAGATACAAGCTGGGGAGCTGCCAGTACCAGTTCACAGCTCTCCAATTTGGTCTCACCTCAGTTCCAAGAGTTTTCACAAAGTGCCTGGCTGTGGTGACATTATACCTGAGAAAGCAAGGTGTGGTGATTTTCCCCTACCTGGACGACTGGCTAGTCTTGGAAAACAGAACAAGAGGCAAGGTGCTTGATTCAGTTGGTAAAAAGCACCTTGGAGAAAGTGGGATTCTTGATAAACCTGCAGAAGTCCCAGCTAGAGTCCATTTAAATACTCGACTTTATAGGAGCACAGCTAAACACCCTGCAAGGAGAAGCTTTACTCCCACAGGCCAGAGTTACAGCTTTGATAGCAACAGCAGAGTCTTTCACAGCGGGTCAGCCAAGACCTGCAATAGACTTCCTATAGTTACTAGGACCCATAATCTTATCTACAGCTGTGGTTCCATGGACCAGGTCCCAAATGAGAGATACACATTAGAACTTAAGGGACAACTTGTTCCAAAGATGGGATCCATTTTCAAAACTAGTGCCAGTTACAAAACACCAGTGGAATCATTACAGTGGTGGAAGGAAGAAAGCAACCTTAGACAGGGCATTCTTTTCAGAAATCAGCAGCCAGTATCCTTACTATGGATGCATCACTCCTGGGATGGGGCACCCACGTGCAGGACCTCACTGTGAGTGGCACATGGAGCCCACAGGAGTCACTAGAACACATAAACATCTTGGAGCTCAGAGCAGTACTGCTAACAAATCAGTCTTTCTCCTCCCAGTTACATGCTCATACTGTCCAAATCTGGACGGACAACACCACAACAATGTAATACTTAAACAAGCAGGGACGAACGAGATCCTCAAAACTTGTACAGAGACAAGATCTGAAACTTGGGATATTCTTTAGAAGCAAACATATTTGCAGTGTATCTGCCAGGCAAAGAATGTCCTGGCAGATTCCCTAAGCAGAATCAACCAGAAAAATCATGGATGAGCCATAAACCAGCAGGTTCTGGCCATAGTGTTCAGAAGGTGGAGCACTCCTAGTATAGATCTTTTTGCATCTTGGGAGAACTATCAGCTTCCACAGTTTTGTTGCAGACCACCAGCCAGAGAATGCCCTTGTACTGGACTGGACAGGGAAGTTTCTTTATGCCTTCCCACCATTCCCACTCATTCAGAAAGTACTACTGAAACTCGGGAGGGAGCCTGCAACAATGATCATGATAGCTTCAGACAGGCATGGTACTCAGTGTTTTTGGTCCTGTTCAACAAGAATCCAATCACCCTGCCTTTCAGTCACAAACTGCTGACTTTGTCCCAGGGCAGAATAACATTCCCAAATCCCAGGACCCTGCACCTGAGTGTATGGCTCTTGAGGAGTTGGAATTTTCCAGATTTTACCTCTCTGAAGTCCTGAAGTTGCTTAAGGTTTCAAGGAAACCCACCACCAGGAAAGCTTATTCCTCTAAATGGACAAGGTTTTCCTACTGGTGTGCCCTCAGAAAAATATATCCAGTATAGACAGGGTTACCTATAATTCTGCAGTACCTAATACACCCGCAGTCGTTAGGCCTACAGCCTTCAATTTTAAATCTGCACTTCGCAGCAGTGTCAGCATACATATCAGCTGGCAACAAAAAATGTTTGCCCTCACAACCCGTTTTCAGAAGGTTTTTTAAAGGCCTAAGACACTTGTACCCAACAGTGAGGGACCCTGTCCCACCCTGGGACCTCAACATGTGCCTTGCCCTGCTTTTGGAGGCTCCCTTTGAGCCTATGGAAACTTCTTACCTGAAGTATGTCACATGGAAAACCATATTCCTAGTTGCAGTGACCTCTGCTTGCGGGGGGGGGGTAAGTGAATTGCAAGCCCCCTGCACAGAGTCAAATTACATAATCCCCAACAGGGATAAAGTAGTTCTTAGAACCACCAGAAAATTCCTTCCTAAGGTGCTATCTGAATCCCACCTGAATCAGTCAGTGACCCACTCTGTACTTTCCAAAGCATTCCAGTCCAGGTGAGGAAGATTTGCATAGCCTAGACCTAAAGCAAGTTCTGTCTATCTACACGGACTGGACAAAAGATGTCAGGTCCCACAGTACCTAGCTTTTTGTTACCTATGGTGAGACTGGCAAAGGCAGACCAGCTACAGAGAGGCCCATCTCTCACTGGATAGTCTTTTGCATTCCATTCTACTATGAAAAAGCTGGAGAAATGCCACCAAGAGGTTTAAGGGCACACTCCACATGTGGTACCTCTGCCTCTGTGGCATCCTCAAGGGGCATCCTATTGTTAGCAGTGTCTGTCTGGAAAACAGTGCACACCTTTACAAAGCACTACTGTTTGGACATACAGTCCAGAAGGGGTGCCAGCTTTGGAACTGCTGTCTTACAGAACCTTTTCCCTAATTAGGTTCTGGACCCTGCCTCTCAAGGTAGTGCTACTGAGTCTACGTAAAGTGTAAACATTGAGTGATTCCTGGGGTTAGAAAATGACTCACCATAATAATGTTTCTTCTTAAGGGATCGCTCACTATGTTTACGGTCACTAACCCTGCCTTCCCTTCCAGAACCTGAAATAGGTTCACACAAGAATCAGTTGTTTTTTTCATTGAGGTTGCTTGAGAATTACTATTGCAGTTCCTACAAATATAAGTTTTTTTGTTATTGTTTATATGATAACATTTCACAAGTCTGCGTCAGTCTGTTTGGTGTTTTAAAAATTCTGTACAAATTTTTCTAAAACATTTTTGGTTGCCTTTTAATTAGTTTCACTAACCGCTGCTCCACTTTGGCTTGGAAACAGATCTGAGCAACAGTCAAAGTGGAGCATGGATGTAAAGTTTGAATCTACATTCCAAATTCTGAAATTTGCATAGGTTCTGTCTCGGGGGCATCATTCTTGGCTGAGATGACTGCATAAAGTGTAAACATAGTGAGTGATTTCGTAAGAAGAAACATTTCTACACTAAATAATTTTCTCTTATCTTCCTTGCTGTACTATCCCTCAGGATTGGAGGCATCTCCAAGAAGGATACCGTCCTCCCTGCCTCGCTGCAAAGTCTCCCCACCTTCCTGAACCTCTCTTGCACCTCCCTCACCTCACATACTGCAAGGTCATTTATCCCCAGGTGCACTGTAATGTGAGGTTTCCCTTCCCCTTGACCCACGGACTACGCTATTAGATCCTGGGTGGATGTATAATTATTAGAGGCACTTAAAGAACAGATATAATTTTGGCATCAGTATGAGTCCCCAGATGTTCTCCATGACACTAAGATAGCTGCCTTCCTTCGCCTACTGATAATAATGGCAGGGGACTGGAATGGTGTGACTGACACTGGTATGGACAGGTTGGGAAATGCACGCACCAGACTGTCTTCCAGTCGAAGAGCCTATAGGGAATTACAAGAATGTTTGGAGTTGGTAGATCTGTGGTGCGTACTGCATCCAGACAACAGAGACTATACATTCTCATCAGCAGTCCACAGCACAGCATCCAGAATAGACTATTACTGGGTTGGTCCTGTCATCTTAAGGGCTACTGGCCACTGCGAGATTATGCCAAAGGTGGTCTCAGACCATTCCTCAGTGCAGCTGTCATTCATACCACCAGGCCAGGTTGAGAAGGACAGGGTATGGAGAAGTATCAATAACTTGCTCAAAGACATCAACTGTTTGGAGGCTGCACAGCACAGTTCTTCCACACTAACACCTATACAGTGGATAATCAGGCTCACTTATGGGGGGCTTTCAAGTGTACCCTGTGGGGTGAACTTATCAGATTAGCTACCACTAGAAAACAGGGAAAGGAAGAAGGAAATTGCCCAGTTATTAATAGAAGTAAGGACATTAGAGAGGACTATCTCTGCCACAACTGGACAAGATGTCTAGCTGAAACTTAATTCAACCAAGGGGCAATATGAGGAAGGACTTAAAGAACAGGCAGAATCTGCAATTTTAGAGCCCAAACATTACATTGTCTGGGGTTGGGGGCAGAAAGACTACTGGCTCTTCAACTCAGACAAACAGAAGATGTCCATAGTGGTGCAGACAGAGCACCGTATTAGGGCTTCCCAGTCACCAACCCCAGAGAAATATTGGCAGCCTTTGGGGATTTTTACAAGGTCCTATATACTAGAGACCCCTCCCCAGCTCAGAAACCCTCATCCGAGATTTCCTATCCAAGGCTCAACTCCCCAAACTCACCCCAGGTCAGCTGGATGGACTAGGGGCTCCCATGACTTCTGGCGAGATCCAAAGAGCCATCAGAGACCTTACATCAGACAAGGCACCAGGTCCGGGTGGGTTTTCATCTAACCTCTATAAAGCCCTTACCCAGGTGGTATCTGGACCCGTGGCTACTCTGTACAATGCAGCTAGAGAAGGGAAAGACTTAGATCAGTATTTGCAAGAGGCAGTTATTACCCTTATACCCAGACCTGACAAGGACCCAGAGCAGTTGACTAGTTGCACGCCAGTATCACTGCTAAACATGTACATTAAAATTTTAGCAAAAATCATGGCCTCAAGAATAAGTTTAGTTTGGAGCTCACTAATAGGACCCAAACAAGTGGGGTTTATGCAGGGCAGACTCTCCTTGTGCAAATTGGGACATATCACTCCACATCCAGGGACCCCAGGCAGCTGAAAGTGCTGATGTCTCTGGATTCAGAGAAAACCTTTGATAGGGTCTCCTGGCCCTTTATGTGCCTCACATTAGAGGAATTTGGATTCCTTGCCCCCTTTATTGACTGGGTTAGGCTGGTATACTCCCCCCCCCCACAGCTAAAATATCCTGTAATGGGGTACACTCCCAATCCTTTTCCCTACAAAAAGGAACCAGACAAGGATGCCCCCTCTCCATTTGTCTTTAGTCTGTATCTAGAACCCCTAACCAGTAGGCTCCTGGAGGACAAACAGATCAAGGGCATACAATTTGGGGAACACGGCTACAAAATCTCTACTTATGCAGATGATGTTCTGCTGCACCTGGATAAACGCAACACTTAATCCCAGCTGCAGTAGAACTCCTGCAAGAATTTGGCCAGTTATCAGGGTACAAGCTGAACATAGCTAAAACTTGCCTGATGCCACTTAGTCATATCACAAACAAAGATCAAGTGATGAGCTGGGGGTACTTGGTGCCCAGATGCACTCAGATACCTGGGCATACTAGTTTCAAGATTCAGAGCAAACTCATACCTCCCTCTTTTTCACATCCAGCAAACATTTCCACTTTAGGACACATGCTGCAGAGTAACACAGTAATTTCTTTTAATAGGATTAAGCTGAATAATAACTAAGCTAGAATATTGATATTCCCATTCCTGGAACTGCAACACATGCTGGCGGCAACACTTGGACCTCGGCCCTGGGTCTTTCCGCATTGCAAGAATAAAAGCACCTTAGGATACTGGTCACACAAAAGCACTCCACTTCTCTGATATATGAAAAACTGTTGCACCTTATGACCCCTGAAAATGGGGACCTTTGCCAGTATTGGCAACATGAATTCCCAGAGTTGACAGACCGCACAGCCAGAACTAAAATGTGGCATAATTTACACATTATACTAAATTTTATTGGCTCAGATTAACCCAATGCAAGGTGACCCACAGTCTCTCTCTTACACACCAGTTAAACTTCACAAAATGGGTCATCTGGAATCTGACACTTGTTTAGATGTCGCCAGAAAAGGGGCACCCTTAAACATATTCTCTGGGACTGCAGCAAAATTAAACCCCTCTGGGAAGAGATTCAGAAAAATCTTGACCCCATGTTAGGCCTGGAAGTGGCCTTTACCCCCAAAATCAGTTTCTTGGGCTCAGACATGGAGCAAGTAATGGGCCAAAGGAGCGACCACATTTCACTAACAGCTGGCATAGCTAAAACATTGATACTCAGATATTGGCTTTAATGTGTCACCCTCCTACATTGAGTGGCACAACACAATTCTAGAGGCCCTAAGGATAGATAAAATGATTGGCAGCATACGTAATCAGCACGTGGTGTACCAGAGGAGATGGCAGGCTTTGGACGCCCTACTATTCACCAGCTAATCTCTACAGTATGCTGTAAGCCCCTATTGTATAGCAATATTTATCTTGTTAACTGAGTATTAAAACTATATTTCCACAATTGTTGTATCTTCATATGCAGGCCCTGCTTTCCCTGAATGTTGAAGTGTGTAAAGTGCAAATTGTTTCTGTTTGGTATTTTTATGTATTATTCACAAGTGTGATTAAAAAAAAAAAGAGATTCCACTTTTCCTGCCATCATCCTTGGCATACATTCTACCCTCCTACAGCTTGCACTTGACTCTTTCCCTCCCCATCTCACCCCCTTCACGATTGACTCCCCCAAGATTGCTACCCTTCCCCCTCTATCCTGGGCCCTTCCTCCTCTCTGTCTGCCCTGCTGCTCACTCCTACCTGCCTCCCTTCCTTCCAGTCCCTCTTCTATTTCCTGACCCCTACTCCAGCTTATCCCTTCCCATCCCTCCTCCCAAGCCTTTCTCTCGGCATGCCCCCATCTTACCTTTGCTCCCAACCCTGACGCCTCTGCCCTTACCTCTCACCTGAACTTAGTTTCTCCTCCTCCTCCTCCTCCCTGCATTCCCTGATGCCTCCCCATACAACCTCCATCTCCCTATTCCACTGTCGCTCCCCATTCCACCAGGTCCCCTCCTCCCGCCATCCAGTGGAAGGAATCTGTTCCACACTAGCAACTCTGGAGGTACCTCCACTGGCCTCCCCAATCCCTGCTCACAGGCTTCACCCACGGTTATCCACTCCCTTCCCTGGGCCTCTCTAGTCTGGGGGTGGGTATCCCAGGACCTGTCTAAGCCCCTGTTCCTTCCCTCACCCTGCTCCCCCTTGTACCTATTCCTGCTTCCTTCCCCTTAGCAGCCTCCATGCCCTGCATCCCTTCTGCCCCTTCCTTCATCAACCTATGAATCACCCTTCTACCAGCGCAATTATTTCCTGCCTCAGCTGCCACACCTCCACCCTCAGGTGACTAAACTTTCTGCAAACCAGGCATCCCCCCCATCTCCCAGAGTGCTTCCAGAAACACTGCCGCTCTACATCCCCTGCACCCAACAACCTTTCCCACTCTGCCCTCACTGCATGCTCTTTCCCCACGTTAAATTTCTAGGCCATTCTAGTAGTGTACTTGGGTAACCCCCGTAACGTTTTGTAGCTTATAATTAGGACTACTTGTAGGCCTGTTTTAGGAATGCACTATATGCCTTCCTGCTAGATTTACTGCCTGATAGCCCCGCTGTAGGCTGACCCTAGATAGGGAGTAGCTGAGCTCCCCAAATATCGCTGTTATCCCACCTGCTAATCCCCTTGTAAGCTGAATCTAGATAAGGAGTATCTGAGATCCCCTAATACCACTGCTATCACCAGCTGCCTACTCTGGAGACCGTCCTTAGGGAACATCTACTACCTTTATTGAATCCCTGTTTACTCTTCTCTTACCCTTACTTATCTTACCTGCCCTCATTTGAGCAGTGTGGCCTGCAGTCCTTCCTGTGGATGGCCTGTCAATACTGCCAGACACCTCTAAGACAGACGCTACATTCTTGCTCCATAGCACTCATGCTTCAGGGTCACACACGCAAGGGATCGCTTGGAATTGTGGGTAATTTATAGGGACTACAGCCTCTCTGTTGGAGACCTGCAGTCACATGGCCCACTGGGTCCACCACTCAGGCTGGATGGTCTGGCCCTGCACCCGCCCTCAACCCTCCCACTGCTGATCTCCTTCCGTCCCACACAGCCCTGATCAAACATTTCTTTATTATTAGTCGAACACATTTTTCCTGAGTTTTATCCCCACAGCAAAAAGCCCCACTTATCTGGTTGATCCTGCTCCACATTACCTTCCCCCGCCCTTTGCACCTGCCCTCAGCAGTCTCACTGCTGACGTCCTCCCTCCCCATCCCATACAGCCCTGATCAAGCAAACATTTCCTTTTTTGTTAGTTAAACACAGTTTTCCTGAGATTGACCCCACAGCAAAAAGCCCCAAACTTTTCTGGTTGCTCCTGCTCCGCATCCCTCTGAGTGGCAATGGTAAGGTTTTGGCATTGAAATCCAGCTGCCACCCCATGGACCACTCTAGTCTCCTAGATCCCTTTGCATTTTCTCCACCGCTTCCTGAGTGTCTGCCCTGTTGCAGAGTTTTTGTGCCATCCACAAAGAGACACATTTTCCCCTCCAGTTCCTCAGCAATGTCACTTATGAAGATGTTGAAAAGGACTGGTCCCAGTACTGATCCCTGTGGCACCCCACTGGTCACTCTCTGGTCCCCCAAGTGTCTACCATTTACCACCACCTTTTGCCTTTCTGTCCTTCAACCAGTTTGTTACCCAGCTTACTGCTTTCTCCCCAACCCCCAGGCTACTTAGTTTCTTTATTAACCTCCTGTGCTACAGTGTCAAAGGCCTGACTGAAGTCCACATCCAATGCCTTCCCCTGATCCACCTCCCTAGTCACCCAGTCAGAGAAATCTATGAGATTTGTTTGGCATGACCTTCCCTGTGAAACCGTGCTGCTGGTGGTCCTGCATCCCATTTGCTTCCAGGTACTCCATCAGCCTTTCTTTCAGCAGGGTCTCCATTAATTTCCTCACCACTGATGTGAAACTAGCTGACCTGTAACTGCTAGCCTTCTCCTTGCTGCCAGTCTTGTGCAGAAGGACCACATCGGCCCTCCTCCAGTCCTCTGGAACTACTACCCCCCGCAAATGAGGTGCTGAATAGTGTTGACAGAGAGGTGGCTAGCACCGTGCTGAGTTTTTAGTACCCATGTGTGGATTCCATCTGTTTCCATTGCCTTGTTTTCCTTTGGCTTCCAATCCCCTTTGGACTGTGTCCTCCAAAAATGAACTTGAGTCCACTACCCCCCACCCCACCCCACCCCGTGCTCTGCTGATACATATTGGTCTGCCTCTGTGAAGAACAAGAGAAGTATTCATTATAAAATAAAATTTTAGCTGTTTTATCTTTTTCTTCTACACAGTCCCTCCCACCCTACTCCTCCTAATTCTCACTAGCCCATTTCTTCATTTCATTTATTTGATAACTGGGTAAAAAGCAACTGAGCCACATGGCCCTTGTACAGGCTTGACCCGGGGAGGATTGAGGACTCTCAAACATTTATAACGAACAATAAACTAAAACAAACAAGACCAGAGTAGAAAAATACAAAAAATAGTAAAATAATAAAAAGCAACACATTCATGAACAAGTGCATACAGACTGTTGCTATAACAATTTGTTTAAATGCATCTTAAGCTGTTGTGAACTAGTTGCATTTTGTAGGTCAGCTGGCAGATCATTCCAGATATTTATAGCATGCCACATGAAAGATTTTTGAAGTTTAGTGGTTTTGCATATTGACACAGTCAAACAAATTGAGTTTTGAGAACGTAATGATCTCATAACAGTTCATTGTGTAAAGAAATTATACATTGGATTTGTAGTCGTATGATGAATTGTTTTATAAACAAAGCAAGCTGTCCGTAATATATCTCTACTAGAGAGTGGTAACCACCCATATCTGCTGTAGAGGCTACAGTGATGTTCCCTAAATTTTGCTCTAATTTCTTGCTTTCCCCTTTTCGCTCACTGCCTGAAGAAAGTCTTAGTCCCTTTTTTGACCTCCCTGGCAATCCTCTCCTCTGTTTGTGCCTTAGCTGCTCTCACCCTCCTTCCTGCCTCCCTTTGTTCTTCCAGATATGCCTCCCTGTCCTCTTCATCTGTGTCTCCTTGTACTTCCTAAAAGCTGTTTTTTTTTTTTCCTTTACTGCCTTCGCCAGCTCCTTTGAGAACCCATAGTGGCCTTTTCCTCCTCCTCCCCTTGTTACTTACTTCAAACAGCATGCCGTTGCCTTAGCTATTCCCTCCTTGATCTTTTTCCATTGGGTCTCCAATCCACCACCCCCAGCCATCCCCCTTTGTAGGTATTTACTGAGGCAGTCTCCCATTTCTTTAAAATCTGCCCTCCTGAAGTCCAGGACCCTTGCATTAGTGTGTTTTTTCTCTTGCCCAATCCGTATGCCAAACCATACAGTACGGTGATCGCTTGTACCCAGGGGACTACCCACTATGACATCAGCAGTGCTCTACCTGTTCGTAAATACCTGGTCCAGCACTGTCCCATCTCTAGGGGATTCAGTAACCAGCTGCCTGAGAAATGCCCACTGTAGGGAGTCGAGGGTAGCCCTGCTTCATGTAGTTGCAGCCAGAATGCTCCAGTCTACATCTGGCAGATTAAAGTCCCATATAATCAGTATCTCCTCTTTGCTTGTCATTGTGCTAATGCAAATAATCCAAATAGAAAGCAGTCAAGAGGGAAGACAAAAAATAAAGCCAAATGACCAAAGCTGATGAATTCACAAGAATTTAATGTGAGCCCTCCACTAGAACAAGCACTGAGCCCCAGCACTTCAACCAATAAGTCTTCGTCGGGGGAGTCCCTAATAAGCAATCCAAATAGGAGGCACTCGAGAGGGAAGATGGAAATAAAATCAAATGACCAACCGAATGGATGTATTCACAGAAATGTAATGTGAGCCCTTCACTAGAATTCTGGCTTGATTTTCATCTTCCCTCTCGAGTGCTTCCTCTTTGGATTATTTGCAGAGTGTGTTTGGGCTGGCAGCCTAGGACGGCACTGGCTCAGTGTCCTTGAGCACTCTTCTAGCTTCTTTGGATTGGTTGTGTGAGTCACCATTCTGCCAGTGCCCTCCTCCAAAACCTCGTTTAACTCCCCTTCCCCCGTGTTGGTGGTCTATACATGACCCCTATGCAGATAAAGGCCCTGGCCCTTGTCTCTAAGCTGACATAAAGTACCTCCAGCCCTTCCTTATCCCCCTGGTGTCTGTGGACTTTATACCTTCCCTCACGTATTAACCCCCACCCCACCCCACCTGTCCTGTCCTTCCAGAATATTGTTAAGTCTGGTGCGGCCACTTCCCAGCTGTGGTATTCTGTGCACCGTGACTCCGTTATGGCCATCACATCCAGGTCTGCCTCGGCAAGGACTGCTTCTAATTCTGGAATTTTATTTCTTGGGCTCCTTGTATTGGCACACAAGGCGCTCTACCCCTTTTGTCTCTCTCCTTCCTTCTGCCTTTCCTTCCTGTTTCGGTCCTTTGCCTCTCCCATTTCCCCAATACTGTCCTCCCCTTTTTCATTATCCCCCTGCCTACCCTCCTTAACCCTTCTCTCAGCTTTAGATCCTCCTCCTGACCCACCCTTCCTGCCCTCTTCCTTTTCCTTTCGCACCGCTACCCCTGGGGAATTACCTTCCCCTGGGCTTCTCCTGCTGTTCTATTCTTGGGGGGGGGGTCTCTGCTCCCCTTATTTATTCTGCCTCCTCTCTTGGCTAGTTTAAATGCCTATAAAAATAATCCCCCTCAGGTAGGACCCAGTCCCTGATATATCCAGAACCCTTCTCCCTGCACCATGCCTTCAACCACTCATTGAAGACCTTGGTGTAGTGTTCTGTAGCCTTCCTCGGCCATATACAGGTAGCACCTCAGTGAAGGCCACTGTGCAAGCTACAGTACCTGCTTCAGGCCCCTCCCAAGCTCCTTAAACCTATCCTGTACCACCCCTGTTGCGTCCCTGGCCAGGTCGTTAGTCCCTAGATGGACAATGACATCCAGCTCCCCCAACTGTCCCACCGCCCTTGCAATTGTAAGGATCCACTCTCCATGCCAAGGCACCAGGTAGGCACCTCACCTCCCTCTTTCCCTCCCATTCTACTCCCAAAACTACCCCCAAATGATTGAGTTCCCCACCAGAATATGCCTCTTCCCCTGTTGTGGTCCTCTGCCTCTCACCTCAGGGCCTCTGCTACGGAGGGCCCTCACATCCATCCTGGCCACTACCACAGATGCCTCCTCCTGCCAGTCCCATACTGCCAGAGTGGTGAATAGGTTGCATAGTGGCACCAGCTGAGGAATGTGTCTCCCACCCACCACCCCCACCCTTCCAGAGCCCACCACAGTCCAACCTTCCCTTCTCCTTGGCACCCTCTGAGGCAGTGGTGGTAGACTATGCAACCCCTGGTGAGGGAAGAGGTCCCCCAAGTCCTAGCAAATTCAGTCAGGAGTCTAGTGACCTCCTCCCTCAGCCCACAGAAGTGCACGCAGATGGGGCAGCACCTCAGTCTCCAAAAGGTCTCCCTGAAGACTGCTGCTGCACAGCCACTGCACTGCACCTCTCCTGACATTCCCTTTTCAACACTTTCTATGATCCTTGAAAAAACGTTGTGCCCTTACCTCAGATCAGGTGTTTCTAAATACCCCTTTTTTCCTTGACGCTAGTTACTTTTTTAAGTTTTCCCTTTTTGCTTTTACTAATACTTCTGCTAACCTAACCCTTTTTTGTTTTGTTTACCTGTTTATTACCTGACCCTAGATAGGGTGTTTTAAGTTTTCCCCTTTTGCTTCCTTTTCTCCCCTTTTACCCTTACCTTAGATAGGGTGCTATATCTATTCCCACTTACCAGATGTTTTTATTTCCTGCAGTCCCTTACTCAGGTAGCAACAGGTATACAGGTAGCCTACCTTACCTTACTGGACCGGCAGAATTCCCTGCATGCCTTTTGTCACCTGTAGATGCCTGCCAACACCTAAGATGCCAGTCCTGTTCCACTCACACGCTGTCCCACTCTGCGCTGGAACAGGAACGTGAATGAGACACATTAGGAGTGATTCCTTTTAACCTCCTTGAGGAACTTCCTGGCGAGTCCTGACTGGTGACACTGCTTCATGACCTGTTCTCACTCCCCACTCCTTGTCTCATACCTCCAACTTGGCTCCTGCTATCCTACTGCTGGAAAAAGATTACAAATACACAGCCAGGTTAGCTTTTTTTTAACTAACGAGCTTCTTTGTTGCCCTCCTGCCCAGTGCTCGCTTTTTGAAACCAATGATATTCACTCATTCCCAGCTTCATTTTAGACAATTTATAATGTTTTTGATTTCTCCTTCCTTTAATGTAAGTCACCATACCTTTGAAAGAATTAAACCTTTGTTACCAAAACTGCATGTTTTTACAACATAAATTTTACATAAGGGGGACTTCAGGGAATGCACATTTTAATGTAATTTTCCTTTATAGGGCATTCCCACACCTTGGGCCCTGACGTACAAGCAAGGAACAGTTATCAAAATCCAAGATGCTATATTGTAGATACAGTATATTATAATATATGGCCCGGAAGGGTGTATGGAAATCGGCACACTTAAATCCCCCATTGTACCACAGTAGTGCCGTAGCATCTGTGGTACAAGGACTTCTCAAGCCATTTGGTGAAAAATGGATAGCTGGGACTGGACCAGATCGGTAAAACGCAATCTGGTCTGGTGTTTTTGCTCGGATAGCTGAGGACATCTGTATTGGGAAGACTGATAGTCTTCCCAGGGTGAGAACACTGTTTAATTCAGTAGTAACTGTGTTTAAATTTGTCTGGTGATTAAACTGTAACTGACTTATTCTGATCTCAGAACTGGAAGGAGTCTAACAGAGCCAGGTGTGAGCCGGCCTTGTGAAAAGCTCTATTGGACATATTCCCCTCGGTAGTGGGAGCTCTGTGGGGGTTTAAACTGTTACATGGTCATATTAAAATACTAATATTGGAAATTTTAAAGTGGATATTGCTAAGACTTGTTTGGGTAATTTTTGAATTGGGGGTGAGGGGTTTATTGCAAGATTGTTTGAGGGGCGATTGATGTAAGGGGTGGATTGTTATATTGGTGTAAAAATGGTGTTGGTGAGTGTGAGTTTTGATTGTGGTCTGTGAGTGAGTTGTGGTAATTGAGGTGGGTAATAAGTTGTGGGGTGAAGATTATAGTCAGGCAATACTCCCCCTCGAGACTAAGGGGTTTGCGTCCCTTTGACTGCCCTCCGCTTCCTCTGGAAGTTTATAATCGATGCCGGGCTCTAGGCATTGTGAGGAGGCAGAGGGGTGGGGGGGGGCTCCGACGATCTCGAGGGGGATGGGAAAGGGGTAAACGGATAGAGACAGTGGGGACCCACAGATGCCCTGGGGTGAAATGGACACAGGAGCGAGGTCCTCCTTGTCTTGTGCCCATACCCAAGGGCTCTGTCTTAGGCAGGCAGATGGTGGGGTCATCCTCAGATTCTCAGCCCTCCAGGCAGTGCTATGCAATGCCAGGTCTATGAAAAACAGTGGTGGCAGATCTTGTTGCCTCTACAGACCTGGCTTGCATCACCGAGACCTGGCTGGATGAAAATGCAGGCCCTATTTTGGCTTCTGCAGTTTCAGTCAGGTTCTCGCTGATACACTGCCTGAGAATAGACTGTAGGGGCGGGGGAGTCGCTGTCCGTTTTAGACAGCAACAGGACGTCAGGGAGTTGCCAGTGGGGACGACCAACTACTTTGAGTGCATAGTAGGTGCAGGTGCAGGTTTCAGGATCCTTCTCATCTACCATCCACCAGGTGATGGGAGGGTTTTCCTGAAGGAGGTAACGGACTTCATCGCCAGCCTGGTATTGGAGGCCCCCAGATGGTTGATTCTGAGGGACTTCAATGCCTGGGTTGACGATGAACTATCGATTTTTGGTCAAGACCTCCTCCAGTTGATGGATTCATTGGGCCTGATACGGGTTATTACCACCGCCACACATGAGGGGGGTACTCGCTGGACTTGGTGTTCCACGTGGGGATGGAAATCTCCGATATGGAGGTGGATCCAAGCGGGTGGTCTGACCATCACACCCTGAGGTTCAGTTTTGCGACTCCCTGTAATAGGCCTGCCCCTAAGGAAATGGTACAGTGCCGTCCTTTATGAGGTGTTACCTCTGAAGGCCTAATGACGGTTCTGGACCTTTCAGGTATTCCGACTGATAGCACTGACCCTTGTACTTGCCTATAATAGGGCAGTGGCTGGGGTCCTGGATGTCATTGCTCTGGTTTGTGTTCACCCTCTTACTCTTCACCCAGATGCTCCATGGTTTGATGGGGCACTCAGGGAGCTGAAGAGGCAGGGGCGAAGGTTGGAGATACATTGGCGGAAAACTCGCATGGAGGAGGATAGACTTAGATTGTTAGACCATTATGAGGTCTATCAATCAGCAGTTTCTCATAAAAAGACAGATTTCCTGTCTAGAGAAATTGCTGCAGCAAGGAACAGACCAGCTCAGCTCTTCCGGACTGTAGACAGACTGTGCAATCCAGTCTGTCTGTGATCTGGTCGAGCATTATCACAAGAAAAGTGTGAGGAGTTTGCTCAGTTCTTTGCTGATAAGGTATCCTCCATAAGGATAGAGATCAGCCAGTGCCTCCCCATTGGACCTTGCACTGATCAACTGGGTGGTACAAGTACCCAGGTGATCTGGTTCACCTTTAGCCAGCTGGCAGTCATGTATATAGTGAGGATCATCCTGCCTACCTGCTGTAGTTTGGATCCGGGCCCAACTCACCTTCTTGTAGTGTGTATTGAGGATATTGGCCCGGTCGTTGCTGGGATAGTGAGGGTTTCATTGGAGAGGGGGATCTTTCCAGACCCTTTAAAGGAGGCGGTGGTATGACCCCTCCTGAAAAAGCCCTCCCTTGACCCTGACTGCCCAGCTAACTACAGACCGGTGTCTAACTTGCAATTTATAGGTAAAGTTCTTGAGAAGGTGGTCACACTGCAGCTGGAGGATCATTTGACCATCCACAATATCTATGACCTTCTCCAGTCCGGCTTCCGGAAAAGGCATACCACCGAGACCACCCTGGTATGGGTGCTTAATGATTTCCTGATGGCTAGAGATCGGAGAGCTCATTCCATCTTGGTTCTCCTAGATCTCTCAGCAGCCTTTGACACTGTAGACCATGGGGTGTTGCTTGAGCACCTGCAGTTTCTCTGTGGACTGGGAGGGCAGTTCTCAGTTAGTTTCGATCATTCCTCGAGGGCAGGTCCCAGAGAGTTGTGTCCGGGATGTATTCCTTGGCCCCTCAGGATCTGTCCTGTGGGGTTCCGCAGGGCTCAGTGCTGTCCCCCATATTGTTTGCAGTGTACATGGTCCAATTGGGAGACAGTATGAGACTCTACATGTCTTTTGTACCTGACCTGGAGTTTGCTACTGTCTCTGTGTTTAATAACTGCCTCCAGGAGATACAGGACTGGATGAGTGCAAGCTGGCTGAGGTTGAATCCAGGAAAAACAGAGGTACTGGTTGTGGACCCTGATTAGAGGATGGCCGGGACATGGGGAAGGGGACCCTTGGGTTTATATCTTGGAGGGGGCCCCGCTTAATGCCTCGAGCCAGGTACAGAACCTAGGGGTGATATTTGTCGAAGGCCTGACCCTGAAGGCTCAGGTGTTGGCTGTAGTCAAGTCTTCCTTTTACCATTTAAGGAATATCGCCAGGGTAAAGCACCTGGTTCCATCCGAAGATCTACCCAGTCTGATCCATGTCTTTGTCACCACTCGTCTTTACTACTGCAATGCCCTAGGCTACTGGGGGTGGATATCCGCCCACTGCAGCTGGTGCAGAATGCAATGATAAGGCTATTAACTGGAGCATCCAGGTCCAGCCACATAACACCTGTGCTGCGTGAAATGCACTGGCTACCGGTACAGTGGCAGATCACCTTCAAGGTCGCATTGCTGACCTACAAAGCCCTACATGACCAGGGACCTTAGTACCTGCAAGATCTACTGTTTCCCTACTGCCCCTCCCGTTCGCTCCCATCCTCCCACGAGGGATTGCTAAAGATTCCCAGGATATGTCTGAAAACATCTGGAGGTAGATCTTTTGCCTTTATGGCTTCTACCCTGTGGAATTCTCTACCTTGTTGGATATGAGATAGCCTGATCATTGAGGGATTTAAAAATTCCCTTAAAGCCCATTTGTTTGCACAGGCATTTGTTGGGCTATTGGAAATTTGATTATACTGCTATGCTGCTGCATTTGAAACTGAAACAGAATTTTAATAATTTTAATTGATTATTTTATTGTTTTAAATTTATTGGATGATGGATTTTATGTTGTATCTTTGTAAAGGCGCCCTGAGCTTTGGAAGGGCGCTTAATATAAATAAAGTTTGCTTTGCTTTGCTTCTCGTTCACACACTGGTAGTAAGGGCCGTTTTAGAACTGTGTGGTGCAGTGTGGCGGACCCCATGGCAAGGTGTGCTCAGATGATGCACGTGGTGCTGCCACTACATTTGGTAAACCAGTGCAGTCCAGTAAATTGCAATTAAGGGATTAGTGCTGGAGACACTCCAATCAACCAAGCAAGAAGGGCTTTGGCTCTTGGTGGGTTCAGTAAGGAAACCATTCATTTCTCTACCACATGGGCAGTCAATAATCAGCCCAGATTTTGTTATGGAATAACACAGCTTTATTAACAGCTGACCACCTGCAAGAAGTTGGGTTAGTGCAAATGAAAACTTTAATTGCGTCCCTCTTAGGTGCCCTCCTAGGCCGGCTAGATGTCTACCACTTTCCACTTGGTACCTGGTTTTAAACAGACCCAAATGAGAACTCCCTTAACTCAGTCCCTAGCTACCGCATGTGTAGTATCGCTGAAGGCCCGTAGATGTTGCCATAGGTTAGACATTGTTGATGTCTTTTGAAGAGCAGGTATTCACTTGTTTGTGAGTAATTCCTAGTGTCAATGCTCTTGTGTTTTATGCAATATTATACAATGGCAAGAAAGAATGTTGGGCTCTGTCTGGGACTGGACCTGTGATGTTATCCCAGCATAACATCACGGATGTAGTCCCAGCACACACATGACCCAATAACATGGTAAAAAAAAAATCACTGCAGGGCATGTTCAACTTGCCTATACTTGGCATACACACATTCACAATAGTAAAACATGTAGATTCCTCCCTCCCACACCACAGAAGCCAGCAAAAGTGAAACACAGAACCCTCACACGTTCCCTCCCCAAATACCCAAAGTATTGTTTTCTTTCTTTAAAATTAAAAACAAAACCGAGGCAAGTGAAAGCCGTCTTTGCAATCAGCTTCACAGCAGTCCCCACTCCACTGACAGTCTTCTCTCCTGCTCCACTGACAGTCTCCGCTTCTGCTCCGCTAACAGCCTCCATGCCATGAACATTGTTATTTCATTTTCTTTTTGTTAAGACAAAGATCACAATGTCATTACCTCGGCTTCAGAAGTGCAACCACCCCAAATCCTCCCATTCTCAACATACTCGCCCCCCCCCCGCTACCCTCGCACTGCCCGCTGCCAAGTAAGTGAGCACGTGAGTCAGACTGCGCTTCACTTACCTCATCAGCGATTTCTGTCCTCAGTAAAGGAAGAAGTCCACAGCTGTCTCAGAGCAGAGCATGCAAACTCTATCCATAATTTTTTCCTCTTTTCTTGATTGCCATCAAGAAAAAAAGAATGAGTGAGCGAGCACCCGAGCACTTTCCGTTAAACTGGAGATACAGTGCCACCACCACCTCCTCCCCTGCAGATCGGAGTGGGGACAGCTGAAGCTGATCACACTGGTGGCTTTATGGCAAGGTCATTTTTTTATTATGTTCTGTCAGGTTAGATAGTGAAAATAGAGACACACACGGGGGTGGGGGCAGAAAACAACAAGTGTACAGTAAGGAAGGTGAGGGGTGGGAGGCAGAGGCACAGACTCACAGGAATGCCACAGCTGATCCACCTATTGGACAAAACAAACAATCAGCACTACTTTTTTACTAAGTATTCTTACCCTTTCAAAAAATTACAGAAAAATGTGGTTTTAATAAACATTTTTAAAATGTTTCTAATTTTTTTTTAATGAGCCATTGTATAATAGGAATAATGCACTCCAGGGTGTGTGTTGTGCTAGATAACATGACTTCTCGGATGATGGATGCACTTGGCTTGCGGCCTCTTGCCCAGCCACCTGAGGCGTGACGTTATTACAGCATGACACACACCCTGTCGTGCATTATTCCTTTATTTATCTGTCACTTAACTCCCTGTAACATTTCTCTGTACAGGTTCAGCAGCACTAGGATCGTTCCAGCTGCAGTCTTGGGGAAGAAAAACATCAGCACTGTAAAGCCCCAGTCAGGCTGACGTTAATTACAGAAAACTGACTTGGGCTTCATGAGAGGACACTTTATTTCGTCAGTAGGAATCTACTGATATGTGCAGATGCGCGTCCATGTGAGCTGAGTTACATTACTAAGATATACCTGTTTTTCCTGGGGGTCAGTGGCAAGGCCCAGGATATCTTTGCTACCCTCTCTAAGGGCCAACTAGTTTGGAACAAGACCATGGGGGCTCTAGGGATAGCACCTATGGCTTTCCAGGACCCGCAAATCAGGTAGGCTTTACACCACACCTTAATGGACTTTCTCCACCCTGGCCAGTAGTACCTGACCTGCACTTTCTGTGTGAGCTTCTCTACCACCATGTGTCCCCCAGTGGCGGTGTCATGTAATGCTTTAAGGACCTCCAGAACCATCCCCTTAGGGACTACTGTGCATTTGTGATCAGGTCTGCCCTCCTTATATTCAACCTTCAGCACCAAAAGTCCTTGTTGTACTTGGTGGTAAGGCCACACCACTTGGTACTTGCAAAGTTCGGGGATACATCAGGGAATGCAGTGAGTCCTTTCTCCAACCAGAACATCAATCTGGTGACCACTGGATCTTCCTGTTGGTGGTCCTGCAAACTTGATCACTCTGCATCCTTTTCCATATTGGCAGGGGTGGGGTTCAGCACATCCTAGGGCCAAATCCTCTCCTAGCATTGTAGCACTCAATGTCATCCTCCTGGATAGGGTGTCTGCATTTTTATGCTGCTTTTTATTCTGCTTTCCCAGGCACAGTATGATTTAATAATCAAACTCTACCAACTGTTCCAGCCAGTGAGCAAACTGTCCTTTAGGCTCATGAACGTTGTGAAGCCAGCGGAACAAGCCATGGTAGCTTCTTAGCGTGAACGTCTTTCCAAGTAGGAAGTGGCGGAAATGTCAAGTAAAGGTTCCAACAGCTGACAGCTCTTTCCTTGTTGTGGCATACTTATGCTCTGCCTTGGTTAGAGCCTGACTCATGTAGGGGACCACTCTGTCCTTGCCGTCTACCATCTGGGCCACCACTGTTCTGATGTCCACATTGATGGCATCACTGTTGAGAATAAACAGCAGTTGTGGGTCGGGATATGCTAGGGTGGGTGCAGAAATCAGTCATCGTTTCAATTCCACAAAGGCGTCTTGCAGGAGTCTGCCTAGGCAAATTGCATCCCTTTCTCAGTGAACTTGTGCAATGGCTGGGCAATGGTGAACTTCCTAATGAACCTTATGTAGTATGTATGACGCCAGTCCCAAGAAACTCCTCACTTCTGTCACCAAACGAGATACCAGCTAGAACCACACAGCTTCCACTTTGGGTCTTTTCTTACTCCATCTGCTGAAATTAGGTGTCCCAGGTACTTCACTTTGCTGCAGAAGAGGTTACACTTAGATGGCTCCACTTTCAGGTTTGCAGCCCCTAGCTTCATCAGAACTGCCTTTAACTTGTGAAGATGCACTTGAAAAGTCCAGCCAGTAACTATTATGTCATTGAGGCATACCAGGCATACTGTTCCTTTCAGATCCGCCAGCATGATATCCATCAGGCATAGAAACTTCCTCAGAGCATTACACAATCCAGATGGCATGATGTTAAAGTCAGACAGTCCTTGTCTGGTTATGAATGTGGTCTTTCACTGGTCCTTGGGGAAAACCTCTGCTTGCCAGTACCCACTAGCCAAGTCAAGGGTGGAAAACCAGTGAGCCTTTGCCAACACATTGAGGGTGTTAGCGATACAAGATAGTGAGTTTACATCCTTCACGATAAAAATCATTCAGGCAGCGGTAGTTCACACACGCTGGTACTCCACTATCCTTCTGTACCCAGACTATCTGAGTTGGCCCACGGGCTTGTGGAGGGCTTAATAACTCCCTGGTCATTCATCTGTTTCAACTGTTCTTCGAACGCTCCTAATATTAGAGCAGGATCCTCCTAGGTCCTTTCTTGATCAGACAAGTGTTTCAGTGTCAGTCTGGTGCCTGGTCAGCCCAGTACATCCCAGGTCACGATCCCCCAAACCAAATACATTGGCACACTCCCACATCACAACCCAAGTTGCTCACATCTGCTCTGGTGTCAGGTCTCATTCATCGAGCTGGAGTTTTTGAGACAAGGTCTGTTCCATCCAAACGGGTGCTTGTTCTTCTTTTGGGGGTCTAGTTTGCAAGCCTTGAATTGTGGTCGAGTCTTTAGGCAATCTCGTCCCCTCACAGTGGAAGTTGCTGATCAGCATCCCGTGGTAGATGGTCTCTGGCTGTGTCATCACATTAGCAACCCACACTGGAACTTGTTCCTGTTTTACTGTACTTATTGACTGAGCTACAAGATGGTTGTGACTGTTTTTGCTGGGGTTCCACTAGCGCTTCTCAGTCTTTTGCCTTACCTCCTCTGGCCTGGCCAGGGATGAGCACTTCACTTCTTGGTGGAACAGTCACATAGCTGCTGGCCACAGTCTCATGGCCCTCTTGTCACTTCACTGTCTGACATCGGGGGAACTTTCTTGCCAATTAAGTACAGGCACCTTCAGTAATGTTCGGTGTTGCTCTGTATTGCCACAGCCAGCCAGTCCCAAGTAGTGCCATTTAGGTCACGTCTTTGGCCACTAAGAATTCATGGGCTAATCGAAGCTCCTTTAGGCTGATCACTGTTTCTCATACTCCCAACACTTTGAGGGAAGTTCCATTCATTGTGCATATTGTTTCTTCATAAGGCAGTAAACTTTGCAAGGATCTTTTATTCACCTCTCCCCCCACCCGGGCATTCACATTGGACACCTGTGCACCAGAATCGACAAAAAACTTGCAGGGTACACCTTCTGTTTCCCCAAGAAGATAGTAGCCTTGTCCTACTATGGAAAGGATCACAATTTGCTGAGGGGCATCACTTTGTCCTTCATCAGGCATTTGGTCCTCAATAGCAGACCGCTCGGCACAAGGTCCCAATGAACCTCTGCACTGGGGATACTGCTTTTCATAGTGGTTCAGGCCTCCATACCTCCAACACACATCATCCAGTCTTCTGTTTTGAAAATTCACTGACTTAGGATGTGAGTTTTGTAACGGTCTCTTTACCCAGTCAGTATCTCTGATTGTGGAGTCCTAGGTGTCTCAGACTTCGCTTTCCATTTGAGTTCAGTGTGCAGAGTTGCAGGAGCCCCCATCATTTCTTCTTGTACCTCTACAATGACGCCAGTTGGTTCTTTAAGAATAACAATCTCGTCGGCCCTTCGGCGCAGTGGTTGGATTTCTGCTTGTGATGCCAGTGACCTGGGTTCGGGAACAAGCCCAGGAGCTAGTGGACCAGCCGGGGGGAGGAGGCTTGAGCATCCCAGGGACAGCTCATCTTCCCGGGGGGGGGGATCCAGGGCTCAGTGCTTGTCTGACCCCGGGTGGAGACCCGAGGTACAGCAAGCCCAAGCCACTAGCAAGTGGTGGCGTGATGGATGCTGGCGCGCTGCACCTTGACGTCAAGGCACACATCATGCCTGGAACACCGGAAAAATCACTCGCAGCACTCCCGGGTAGATGGAGCACCAGGCCGCAATCCCCAGTGCCCCTACCTGTCCCAGTGATGGTATCCCGATGAAACCAGAAGACTTCAGGGTGTAAGGGCCCCCACCTCGTACCCGCCTAGGGGGCAAGTCACGGCTTCATGGGGGATGGACTGCTCTGGGCTCCAGGTAAGAGGGCAGGGACTAGAAGGCCGTAGGTGTTTCCTGAAGGGAGTGGAGGGCTGCGGGTAGGGGGAGCATAAATAGAAAATAAAAAAAAAAAAAGAATAACAATCTCTGGGGATACTTCATAGGCCCGAACCTGGGGACTTGGAGTCTGAGGAAAATCCAAATTTTGCACAACCTCCAGTTCAGTGGCATACTGGATTGCTTGTTCTAGCACTGAAGATTTCTGCAGGCATAACTGTAAATGGAGCTCCCCACTCTCCACATGAGCAATGAAATGGTCTCAGGCCAGCAGGTCTTGGGTGGCTAAGCCAGCATCTGGAAGGACCTTGGCTACCAGGTGCTGCAGGGTCTGCCAAAGTCTCGAGAAGATTCCCCCTTTTCTCTCCTTCTGTTGAAAAAGACAGTTCTTTCTCTAGCAGCTCAAGGGACTGTTTCATGGCCACTAGCAGAGCAGTACAATTTTGTTTGATGTCAGACTCCAGTCCCTGATACACTTCATGGGCTTTTCTCCAAAACAAAAATCCCATCAATTTTTGCTGATCTGCCGCATCCCATTAATTCAACTCAGCTGCAGGCTCAGATTGCTCCAACAAGTCAGTCCACTTCCGGTTGTCTCCATCAAAGGAATAGGGCATGAAAGCAGGTACAGTAGAAGCCTCTTAAAAGGGATACCTCTGTTGACGCCCTATCGTCCCCTTTAAGCGGTCATCCCATTTATCAGAAGCAGCCTGTTTTCCCATCGCAACCAGAAAAGACTTTGCTGCCGGCCTGGTGGCGCTGAGGGTTGAGGCGCTGGGCGCCACACCTTGTGCCATGCCGGAGACCAGGGTTCGGGAATGGACTCGGGCCATTGAGGGGCGGAGGAGCAGAGGAGGATCGAGCATCCCAACAGATGCTCTCCTCCTCAAGGGGTGGGTTCCTGGGGGTCTTGAGCACCCGATGCACCGGTGCCTGTGGAAGCACGGGTATCGGGGAACAGGCGGTTCTTCAGAACCGGGGAGGACGTTATGGGCACTTGGTAGAAGATACCAGGAGAAAGGACTGCTGTGTGACTGAACTTCTCTGCTGGGACTAAAGTAGAAGAACTTTGTACTTGAACCTTTAATTTAGGGTAAAAAACTAACATACAAAAAAAAAAGTGTGTGTTTGGGTTAACTGAACTGAGTGGGTATCTGAAGAGTTATCTAGGTGTAAATTTCAGGTGACTGAAAGGACTTAACTGCTGTGAGGTTTAAATTACTTGTAGAAAGATCTGGTAAGTAGGGGGAGTGGCTTAGCTAGAAGGAAGCTACATTTAAAGACTGCCTTAGAAAGTTTCTGCTAGTAGCTTGGCAGAAGACACCAGGAGAAAGGACTGCTGTGTGACTGAACTTCTCTGCTGGGAATATATTGCCCTCCTTCCCACCCAACGCTAGTTCTATTTTTATAGGCACAGGATTTGACTGACAACAGGAATTTCCTGTTTAGGGGCAGGAAGTGAGTGATCACAGAACCACCAAGGACCCACCATCCTAGAAGGGCAAGAGTAGCTCTGTGGCTCCCTCTAGCTGCTGGAGGTCTGCCTCTGAGCAAGTAAGTGGTCTACTGAGAAATATAGGATATTCTTGTCTCAGAACAGGACAATCAGGAGCTTAAAGGGCACACAGGCAGAAAGTACTGAGAGAGAGAGAGAGAGAAAAAACAGAGGAAAGAGTAAGATTGCAAACAGTTAAGGGCCAGAAATAAGACATGATTGGAGTGGTGCAGTGCAGTGGCTGTGAGCAGCAGTCTTCCGGGAGATGTTCTGGAGGATGCGGTGTTGTCCCATCTGCAGGCACCTCTCTGGGCTGAGAGAGGAGGTTGCTCATCTCCAGGCTGAGTTGGCCAGGATTTGTGGGACCTCCTCTTCCATCCAGGGACCACCAGTGCCACTGCTGTTTCCTCAGAGGTTGCCAAGAAAGAGGAGCAGTTGGACCACAGTGGGCTCAGGGAGGGTGAGGGTGGTGGAACAGAGGCGCATCCCTCCAGTTGTACCTCTCCACAATTCCTATGCCATTCTGGCAAAGTGTGGTTCCTCTATGGAGGCACCCACAGTGGAGACCAAGGAGGACGCTGGGAACCTCCACAAAGGAGACCCACAGGAGGGTGGCAGGGGTCCCTGCAGGGGAAGGAAACAACTCCTGGTGGGGGACTCCATTGTTAGGAAGGTAGAACTGGGGGAGGAAGGGGAGAGGGAGGTAAGGTGCCTGCCTGGCGCCATGGCTTGAGGAACAGGAGCGAATCCTCAGGATTGCCAGAGCAGCTGCACAGGAGGGAGCTGGATGTCATTGTCCACCTAGGGACAAATGACCTGGCTAAGAAAGGATTAGAGAAGTGCAGGAAGAGTTTGTGGAATTGGGGAGGGCCTTAGTCAAGTAGCATGCACGGTAACCTTCTCGGAGGTGCTACCCATCTATGGCATAGAGAGGCTAGGGTGTTCCGCACCATGGGATTCAATCAGTGGTTGAAAACTGGTGGTGGAGCTCAGGGATTTGGCTTCATTGGGACTGGGGTCCACCTAGAGGATGCAAGCCTTTACTGGCATGATGGGCTGCATCTGTCCGGGAGGGGAACCAGGATCCTAGGTGATAGGTTTAAATGCTCATTGGCAAGCTTTAAACCAGCCAAGGGGAGGCACTGGAAGGAGCAGGAAAATCCTAGCCCTCAAATAATCACGGTAGTAGTGCAGCAAACACCAACATAGAGGTGTCGATAGGGAGAAGGGCAGGGTAAATGGAGAAAGTGACAAAGGCAAGAAGGACAGGGATGGGGCAAAAGGAGTAAGGCCATCAGGAAATGGAGGGTAATGAGTACCAATGCTCGTAGTCTAGGCAACAAGCCCCTGAGCTGATGGCCTTAATGGAAGAGGGATGCCTGGATATCATAGCAGTCACAGAAACATGGTACACAGAGAACCATGACTGGGATGTTAACATACCAGGGTACATAACCTACAGGAGAGACAGGCAGGGGAGAAGAGGGGAGGAGTAGCTCTCTATGTAAAGGAAGGGATAAAAGCAACTGAACAAAAGAGTAAACAGGGAGAGAGGAGGCACTGTGGGTCACCTTGAGACTGGAAAGGGCACCACAATCCGCACAGGGTTAGTGTACAGACCCCATGTCAGGGGAAGGAATGACAAGGATATGATAGAAGGCATTCTTAGAATGGCAGAGAAAGGGGAGATACTGTTGATGGGAGACCTGAATATGCCAGATGTTAACTGGAGCACATTTGCTGCTGCCACATCCAAGAGCAGGGCCATTCTTGATGCCTTACAGGTGGCAGGCATTAGACAGCTAGTTTGGAACCCAACTTTGAGGGAGCAATTTAGACTCCGACTCTCAAACGGGGCAGAGAGAGATCTCAGATCTAGAAGTGGGTTGCCATCTGGGACAAGTGACCATCAAACAGTGTGGTTCACGTTAAACTCAGCTACAGAGTCTAGCCATACAAAAGAGGGTACTGGACTTTAGGAGGGCTGACTTGGCAAGATGGGAGAGTGCCTCAGAGAAGCACTAGCAAACAGGCTAGAAGGAGGTGGAGCAACAATGGGGAATTATCAAAACTGCCATCACAGAGGCAACAAGCCTTTGTGTGAAGCAAATAAACAAATCAAAATGAAAGAAAAGCTACTGGTGGTTCTCAAAAGAGGTGGCTTGAAAGTCAGGGAAGAGAAAGATAGCATTCCGGAAGTATAAGGAAACACAGAAGGAGCAGGACAGAGAGCTGTACCAGTTAAGGCAGAAGGAAGCAGGGAGGGAAGTCAGAATAGCAAAGGCCCAAACTGAGGAAAAGATAGCCAGCTCAGTTAAGAAGGGGGATAAAACCTTTTGTAGGTAAGTCATCCGAAGAGAAAGACAGAGGGATAGTGAGGCTGAATAGAATGAACGGTGGGTGGGCAGAAGGGACAGTGAAAAGCAGGAATACTGAATGAATATTTCTGCTCAGTCTTCACAAAAGAGGAGGGGGAAGTGCCTAATCCAATTAACAGAAGCATTCTTGATAGGGGGGTCGATCCTGTCCTTTCACAGAAGAAAGGGTTCTGCAAGAACCCTAAAATTGAAGGTGGACAAAGCAATGGGTCCTGATGGACTTTTCACCCCAGAATTCTAAAAGAATTAAGGGAGGAACCAGTGAAACCACTGGCTACTCTTTTTAATAAATCATGGAGGATGGTGTGTTACCCAAGGACTGGAGGAAGGCTGGATGTGATTCCCCTTCACAAAAGTGGGACCAAGACAGAGGCAGGAAACTACAGACCTGTCAGTCTGACCTCTGTGGTAGGGAAAGTGATGGAGTCACTCTGAAGGAAAGAATAGTTGAGTACCTAGAGGCCAGTGGAGCACAGGACCCAAGCAGCATGGGTTCACAGCGGAAGGTCATGTCAGACTAATCTAATTGATTTCTTTGACTGGGTGACCAAAGTAGTAAACCAGGGAGGGGCTGTGGACATGGCCTACCTAGACTTTTGATAAGGCATTTGACACAGTCCCACAAAAGATTAATAGTCAAATTAACCAGCCTGGGAGTGGGACCCAGGGTGGTAGCCTGGAAAACATTGGCTGGACAACAGGACACAGAAGGTAATTGTAAATGGAGTCCACTTGAAGAAAGGGGATTACTAGTGGGGACCGCAGGGTTCAGTATTGGGTCCAGTCCTTTTAATGTCTTCATCAGTGACATTGCAGAGGGACTGAAGGAAAGTATGCCTTTGCAGATGACACAAAGATCTGCAACAGGGTTGATACACAAGGAGGCGTGGAAAGGATGAAAAGGGACTTGGCAAGGTTGGAGGAATGGTCAGAAGTATGGCAGCTAGATTCAATGCAAAGAAGTGCAAAATAATGCACCTGGGAAACAAGAACCCAGGGAAGAATACAATGGGTGGGAGGTAGTAACAACAACAAAAAGGAAAGGGACCTGGGGTAATCATATCAGATGACCTTAAGGTTAGCAAGCAATGTGAGAAGGCAGTAGGGAGGGCTGGGGGTATACTGGGATGTATAGGGAGAGGCATCAGCAGCAGAAAACAGGAAGTTGTTATCCCTCTGTACAGACAGTTGGTGAGACCCCATCTGAGTACTGTGTCCAGTTCTGGAGACCCCATCTCCACAAGGACATAGACAGGATAGAGGCAGTCCAGAGGAGGGCAACTAAAATGGTGCAGGGTCTGCAAGAGAAGCCATGAGGAGAGACTAAAGGAGCTTAATATGTATACCCTTGAGGAAAGAAGGGAGAGGGGGACATGATAGAAACTCTCAAGTACCCTCAGTGGAATCAACAAAGTCCAAGAGGGTAGCATCTTTCAGAAAAGAGACTTGCAAGAACAAGGGGACACAATTTAAAGATAGAAGGAGGGCGTGTTCAGGGCAATGTGAGGAAGTATTATTTCACAGAGAGGGTAGTGGATGCATGGAACAGCCTCCTGAGGAGGTTGTGGGGTCTAAAACTGTGGGAGAATTCAAGAATGCATGGGATAGACATAAGGCAATTCTTGTGGGGGGTAGGAAGAAATAGGCTGTTGGTTAACTAGGATCTGCGGCCTATGCTCTAGGTAGGGAAATGGGCAGACTAGATGGGCCTAGCGGTCCTTATCTGCCGTCAAAGTCTATGTTTCTATGTGATGTGCGCTAGCATGTCGTCTGCCTGGACGTCAGTCCTGCGTGCCAATGTCCTCAGGGGTAGTGGGACCTAAGAGGGAGAACAATGCTCAAAAACCCCTGCTCTACCCCAAGATGACGACTGACCTAATCCCAGACTACTTACCACGGGCAGACCCCAATGTGTGCAGGCGCTTCAGAAGGAGGAAGATAAGGAGGAAGGCTGACACTCCTGGGGCAGACTCCGTGGTAGAATCACCGGGGGTGATCAAGTCTAAAGGGGTGGGGTGAGTGGGTAGTAAGGTGGGATAAAAAGAAAGTGCAAAAAAAAAAGAAAAGACTTTGCTCATGAGACACATACACACAAGTTAAAGTAATGAGCAAAACAGAGAAAACAAACAAAACATCAGGAAGTACTGGATACCAATACTTTTTATGATTACAGCTCCTTTTTGTAGAAGTTCTTGATTGAATCTTTATTTAATTGATGAAAAGCAACACACTGAACTTTAATTAAAATCACTTAGCAACTTTTGAGAGAGAGGAGTTGGGCAGCTGTAAAACCTCGATAACTTTTATTTTCTCACTCAGTGGGAGGTTGACTCTTTTGTCGTTGCTTGTAGATGCCATCCTGCAAACCAAACGCACTCCAGAGAGATGCTAAACACCCTCCAGAGAGACGCTAAACACACTCCAGAGAGATGCTAAACACACTCCAGAAGATGCTCAACACACTCCAGAGAGATGCTAAACACACTCCAGAAGATGCTAAACACACTCCAGAGAGACGCTAAGCAGGTGGGAATGTGAAACAGCTTATATGCAGTGCACTTAATGAGCACTTAATTAGGTGTAATTAAATTTTCAGCACCTTTTCCTACACCTGTGACTAGATAATCGTCCCAATTAAGTGGCGGGACCATCCCAATTAAACAGGAGCTGGTCCCATTGAATAACATTAGCCAAAAATCAGTGCCATGGGGATCATCCCAATTAAGCAGACATCCCCTTTAACTGCATCTCCCCCCACCCGGGGTACCTGTAGGCTAGTGACAACCCCGGTCAGGACACATTTAATTTTAGTTGTAAAATATAATAACACAATTTCACACTGCAACAGTTTCTCTTTTGCCCAGCAAATTTGTTTGCAGTGAATCCCACTGCATACACCAGTCTTTGACAGACCCATGGCAAGGCATGCCCAGCCATGCACATGGTGCTGCCATCACCTTTGGCAAACTGGTGCGATCCAGTAAATTGTGGTTTAGGGTGAGTGCTGGAGACACTCGAATCGACTGAGCCATGAGGGCTTCAGTTTATGGGGGGCTTGGTGAGGAACCCACTAAGTTCTCTACCACATTGGGAGTCAGTAACTAGCCCAAATTTACCAGAATAACAGCTTTTTTAACAACTGACCAGCTGCAAGAAAGAGGGTTTGTGCAAATGCCAACTTTAAACACCTCCCTCTTAGGTGCCCTCCTAGGCAGGCCAGATCTACCCCTTCCCACCTGGTACCATGTTTTAAACAGACAGAAATGGGAGCTCCCTTAACTCAGTCCCTGAGTACCACAGGAGTAGAATTGCTGCAGGCTCATAGATGTTGCCATTGGTTGGCTGGCATTGGTGCCTTTTAAACAGCGCAACGTGCTTAATTCCCCAAATCCCATAGACTTCGCAGTTGCTTAAATGGCAGAAAACCCCCTTCACACTGAGGTTTTGTAATCCAAATTGCAAGACACAGTGAAAGGACAGGTGCTGAAACAATGTTGCACTGTGGCATACTCATGGTTCCTGGACCCAGCTGGCTTCTCCTAGTGTAGCAGGCCTCTTGATCTCTGCTGTCCCAGGGCATCTACGATGTAGTTCGGCTTCCTCCTTGTGCTCTGTGCTGAACCGGCTACTTTAGGCACTGGCTGCAGGCTCTTTCGCTCTCCTTGCACTCGTTCTGGACTACTGATTCCCTGATCTGCTCCTCACACATCCTGGTTTCCAAACCCACTAGGTCAAAGGCAGATAGTACCATCTGCTGCAGGACCTGGATTAGCAGCCCTTGGTGTTTTTCTCCAAGCTTTATCTTCAGCATCACCCATGTGTTGGCTTGCACACAGTTGCCACTCCCTTCTCCAGATCTCAGTAGCTCTGTTTCACACTTTTCTCTCTGCCTTTGAGGCCTGTGATGACACAACTTGCGCCTACTCCCAGCCCTGCAGACCTTTCTTTTTTTATTTTTAAATTCAAGTTTATTTACAACAATCAGGTACACTTATCACCAAGAGGTTACAGACTTAGTCCAATATATTTTACAACTTATACAAATATGCAGTATAATTCTCACATCTTTTTATAGCCTTCTAATCAGCAATTAATTGCATACATTGACAGCCATATGGAGAGAAAGAAGGCAAGAAAGTCTTATTTGTTTGTACAATCCCTGTAACCAATAGGGCCACGCTCCAAGCAGACTCCTCAACCTTTAATGAGATGGATCAGGAGGAGGGCCCCAGTCAGTCCAATGGGAGGTATAGCAAGGGCAGCTTCCAGCCATATCTGCCACTTCGTCCACCTATGTATGTAGGTTTGTATCTTTTGATTAATCTTAAATGTTAGCTCCTCCATCTCAGCGATTTCCTGCACTACCTGTATCCAGGTATGCATGGTGGGGGATTCAGTCTTCAGCCAAAAATGGGTAATGGCTTTGTGGGCTGCTGCAAGGAGAATGGCCCATAGGTAGGTAGATAGAGTCTACACCATTCAGGCTGTCTGGAGGTTCCCCCAAGATTGCATTGATCCAGTCCAGGGGAGTGTCCAAGGCAAGGAGGTCCGCTAGTGCAAGGGACACATCTCTCCAGAAGGTTCTTATTTGTGGGCATAGCCAAAAAACATGTAGGTAACCCGCTAGTGTTTCCTCACATAGCCTCCAGCAGTTTGGTTGTCTTGCGGGGTCTCTTTTGTTTAGGGTTAAGGGTGTGAGGAAGAAGCGCACTCTAATTTTCCAGCTGAACTCCTGCCAGAATGGAGAGCAGGTGGTTCTGGAGGCCGCCTGGAATACTGTGTTCCAATTTATCTCCCTAAGGTCTGCTCCTCCCTCTCCCCTCCAACCCAGCTTTATTTTCTCTTGGTGATTCCTCTTCAGACCACCCAAAGATTTGTAAATTGTAGAAATTAGGCCTTTTATTTTTTGGGGATGACAGGATTGCTTGGAGGCATTCAATAAAGTGGGCAGCCCTGTTTGGGTCCCGATCCAGTCTCTGGCAACTGGCAATATAGTCCCTAACTTGTAGGTATCTAAAATGATCTGAGTTACTGTACATAGCCCAAATGTATTTTTGAGGGTTGCGAAATCCTGTACTGTATCTCCCTGCAAGAACTGTTTTATGTAAATTAAGCCCAGTTTCTCCCAATTCCTAAAGGTGTGGTCTAATAGGGACGGAGTAAAAGCAGGGTCCCAGGCCAACCGGTGAAGGGGCCAGAGTGAGGTCTTTAATGTATATTTTTGCCAGACCCTTCAGGCAGCCTTTATAGTGTCTCTAACCGTGGATAACGGGCGAGTGGGAAACATGCATATTGGTAACTTGCGTGAGGCGGGCTTCCAATAATGGGCCTTGGCTCTCCTCTTCTCCCCTCTCCATTTCTTTCCAGTTAGCGGAATAGGTTGGAATGAACCACTGTAGGGCCCTCTCTAATTGGGTGGCTAGGTAATAGTCCTCTAGGTCAGGAAGAGATCTTCCTCCTTTGGTTTTATTTGTCTGGAGAATATGTACACCTATCCTAGGTCTTTTATTGTTCCAGACAAATTTCGAGATTAATCTCTGCCAGGTCTGGAAGTGCGATTTTTGAATGTAGGTCGGGAGGCACTGGAATAAGTATAGAAATCTGGGGAGGATATTCATGGTGACCGTCTGGATTCTTGAGTATAGGGGAACATTTATTAAGGCCCATTTATCTAGGTCTTTTTTAACTTGGTTTAGAAGTGGAACATAGTTAGCCTTAAATAATTGGGAATTATACTTAACTAGCCAAGTCCCCAAGTATTTCATCCTGTCCGCACTCCACCTCAGAGGTAAGAGGTCTAAAATTGTTTGGGAGGGGGAGTAGTAAAAGCTCAGTACCTCAGTTTTGTTCCTGTTGAGGGAGTAGCCAGAATGTTGCTCAAATTCCGCTAATATCAACCAGACCCGAGGAATCGACTGTTCGGGACAGGTCAAATACAGCAGAACGTCATCTGCATATAAAGATATTTTGTGTTGCTGTCCACCCACCTCAATTCCATGTATAGCATTCGAGGAGCAGATGGCTTCCGCAAGGGGCTCAATATACAAGGCAAACAGTAGAGGGGACAGAGGGCAACCCTGACGAGTACCTCTACTTAGCCAGAATCTGTTTGAGATCCCCCCATTTACCCTAACATATGCCTGTGGGCCAGAGTAAAGTGTCTTAACACTATTAATAAAGATCTGTGTGAAGCCCATTCATTCCAATACAAGAAATAAAAAGCCCCAGGAAACCCAGTCAAACGCTTTTTCAGCGTCTAAACTCATGAGGCAGGTGGGAAGGCGGGAGCGATGGATGGAGTCAATCACATTTAATGTTGAGCGGATGCTATCTGGGGCCTGTCGGCCAGAGACAAAACCGGTTTGGTCTAGGTTGATTAGGTCCGGGAGCAATGAATTTAATCTGGAGGCTATGATCGATGTGCATATCTTATAGTCTGAGTTCAGAAGAGAACTAGGGCGGTAGGATTCACATCTAGCTGGGTCTTTATTTTCCTTATGTATAAGGGTGATTGTGGTATATTGCCATGATGGGGGGACCGGGTTTCCTTCCTGCCAGATTTCAGAAAAAACATCTGATAGCAAGGGAACTGTCTCTGCCCTGAAGGCCTTAAAGAACTAGGCGCTAAAGCCATCTGGACCAGGGCACTTCCCATTTTTTAGATTTTTAATGGTACTTAAGATTTCTGATTGCGTGATTGGTCTGGTTAATATTCTACCTTTCTTTTGCGTGAGACTGGGAAGGGGCAGGGCCTTGAGGTATTTTAGACTCTCTTCAGGGGTTGTGACAGTTTGAGAGCCGTAGAGCCTAGAGTAGTATGAGACAAAAGCCTCTGCAATTTGTTCTGATTTATTAATTGGGAGACCAGTAGATGAGGAAATAATTTTGGTAATTGTAGCTTTTGCTGCATTCTGCCGTAAGCGGAATGCCAGGAGTTTAGTTCCTCTAGGGCCTCCTTCGTAGTATTTTTGTTTAAGAAAAAGAGAGATCTCTCTATCTCCTCCTTTTGAAATTTCTGGAGTTCGGATCTAAGGCCCTTTAATCTGGAGTCCCTTTGTTTTTCCCATCTGATTTTCTGCTGGCTCTCCAGCTCTTTAATTTGAGATGAGGGATTTTGCTGTTGAAGTGTACGGGCTTTCTTTTTCTGGGTGGCTATGGATATCAATTTCCCCCTAATGGCGGCCTTTAGGGTGTCCCACAAAATCTGGGGTGTCACCCCTGGGGTGGCATTTTTGGCTATGGTATTCTTAATATGGAGTTTAAGTTTGTCCACTACCTCTTATCCCGGAACAGGGATACAAGTAATCTCCAGTGGGTGTTTTTTCTAGGTAGGGAGAGAGCAACTTCTAAAAAAATAGGGCTATGATCAGAAAGTGGGAAGGTACCAACCCACATGGAATAAAAGGTGGAGAGATTCTCGGCAAACGTAATGTAGATGTCCAGTCGAGAAAAAATGTTAAACCTGGGAGAGTAATAGGTGTATTCCCTTGCCCTAGGGTATTTCTCCCACCATATATCCAGTAAGCCTGTTTGGTTAAAAATCTTTTTGATAGCTCGGGCTTTCCGGAAATCTGAGTTTTGGATACGGGCGGTAGTATCTAGGTTTCTATCCCAAATTAAGTTCCAGTCACCACCCATTAGAAGAACGCCCTTAGTCTTCTCTGCCACAAGTTGGGAAAGCGAGGCATAGAATGCTTTAGGGGATCCTGGGGGGACATAGACATTAACTAGGGTTACCAAAGTGTCCTGTATACTACCTATCACTAAAATGTATCTCGCCCCCGGATCTACCACAACT
The DNA here is from genome assembly GCA_016271365.2 of Neoceratodus forsteri. Classification (NCBI taxonomy): domain Eukaryota; kingdom Metazoa; phylum Chordata; order Ceratodontiformes; family Ceratodontidae; genus Neoceratodus; species Neoceratodus forsteri. The sequence continues at coordinate 203,837,954 of JADMNL010000027.1, forward strand.
TCCTCCTGCTCAAAGGGGAGGGAGGCGGAGAGCAGTATAGCTACTCCCCTCTTCCGGCCCCTATCCGGAGAGAAATGAAATAAACACGTGTGGGACTTGGACTTCAACTTTAGGACTTCAGCAGGTGACAGGTGTGTTTCCTGCAGGAAGTTCACATCGCAGTTTTGCGACGTGATGTATCTCAAGATTTGCTTCCTCTTTATGGGATTAGAGCACCCATTAATGTTATAGGAGAGTACTTTTGCATATTGATTATCCATTTAGATATAATATAGTCATGTCTTCTAGCAATTGATATGAGGAGTAGGTATGAGACCTTGTCTGATAACCCTGACTTCTCTTAGTAATCAAGTACCCATATTTTTTATAAAGCAACATCAACTGAGAACCTATATATAATACTAATAAAACTAAAACGGCCCAACAGTGGGCAAGAACTGTGTACTCAGACCAAGTCGCTGTGAGGGCCCTGAGCATATGGAAGGTAGGGGGAGGCAGGGTTTTTAAGACCTGTCGACTCCCTTTTTGAGCAGCTGTAGTTTGAGTTCCAAGGGGGAGCTGGGAGTTATTTCCCAGCTGCAGGGCGGTCGCATATGCAAAAAGTAGAAGGGAGCTCGGTGGTAGGTTGTCCTTCAGCCTCGGTGTGACCCCATGATGGGCAGGCCTTTTGTCAGCAGCAGGCATATATCACCATAAGACCACCCCCCCCCCCGAGAACTAGTACAACATATTTTAATTATATAGTATCACCTGTATGTAACTTTTAAATTAAGTGGGTCGTAAGATGCCCATATGAAACCCTATGTCCTATTAGATTAATAAAATCTGCTGCCTATAGGACGTTAGGCTCACAAACTCAGGAACAAGACATCTAATTCTTATGTCAACATTCAAAATTTGGGTAGATCAACTCATGTTGCAGAGATGATTATAAGAGAGTAAACTATGACAAGTAAAACAATTTGACTAGTCTTCCTGTAAGAGGCAGCAAAGATAAACCTTGTCTTTCCCTCTGTGGGCTATGCTCAAGGGCTTTATATTGGGGCTTTATGTAAAACTCAGGAATACTGATAGGTAAGAGACCCTTTAAATCCTACCAGGGTCACAGATAGTTCCCATCTTGAGTTCCCCAGAGTGTTCATTCCCTTTGGCCCTGAGCACTCACAAAACCAAAACAGTCAAGACAGTTTAGATGTGTCAACCAACTTCTATTAGGCACGAGCGATAAACCCAGAATATTGGAGTCTAGGATTTCACCTTCTATACCCTCCATTTATGACCAGATTAATATCAGCTGGCACAGTATGAATGTTTCCATCATCTAGTACTGAGGGCGATCAGGTGAATAAGTAGAAATCAAGCTTTTTTGGCCCTCTCCTCAGTACACGACCCCCTTCATGCCGCCCTGTGTTTAAGTGAGTACTCACGTGAAGATGTTATACAGTTTGTGTGCACTCTCCGGTTTCAACAATGTTGGAACAGCAGTCCCGATTTCAGAAACGCGGACACGGGAGGGGGAGAGGGCTCGGATGGCAAGAAGGTCGCAATCACCTGGGGGAACATCTTGAAACTCACAGGTGCGATTAATAGAAACATAACATAGAATTTGACGGCAGATAAGGACCGCTTGGCCCACCCAGTCTGCCCATTTCCCTACCTAATGGATAAGCTGCAGATCCTAGTTAACCAGCAGCCTACTTCTTTCTACCCAACCCCCTAGAATTGCCTTATGGCTGTCCCATGCATGCTTGAATTCAACCACTGTTTTTGACTCCACAACCTCCTCCGGAAGGCCGTTCCATGCATCCACAACCCTCTCTGTGAAAAAATACTTCCTTACATTACCTCTGAGCTGCCCCCATCTTCAAATTGTGCCCTTGTTCTTGCACACTCTTTTTGAAAGATGCTACCCTCTTGGACTTTGTTGATTCCCTTGAGGTACTTGAAAGTTTGTATCATGTCCCCTCTCCTCCTTTCCTCGAGGCTATACATATTAAGCTCCTTTAGTCTCTCTTCTATGTCTTCTGGTGCAGACCCTGCACCATTTTAGTTGCCCTCCTGGGCAGCTTCCATCTTGTCTATGTCCTTGCGGAGATTGGGTCTCCAGAACTGCACACAGTACTCAGATGGGGTCTCACCAGCTGTCTGTACAGAGGGATAACAACTTCCTGTTTTCTACTGTTGATGCCTCTCCTATGCAAACCCAGTATCCCCCAGCCCTCCTTACTGCCCTTTCACATTGCTTGCCCACCTTTAAGTCATCTGATATGACTACCCCCAGGTCCCTTTCCATTTTTGTTGTTGTTAGTATCTCACCCCCATTGTGTACTCTTCCCTGGTTTTTGTTTCCAGGTGCATTACCTTGCACTTCTTAGCATTAAATCTAAGCTGCCATACATTTGACCATTCCTCTAACCTTGCCAAGTCCTTCTCATCCTTTCCACCCCACCTTGTGCATCAACTCTGTTGCAGATCTTTGTGTCATCTGCAAAGAGACATACTTTCCTTACAGTCCTCTGCAATGTCACCTACAAAGACATTGAAGAAGACCGGTCCTAATACTGAACCCTGCGGCACCCCACTAGTAACCCCCCTTTCTTCAGAGTGGACTCCATTTACTATTACTGTATGTGTCCTATTCTCCAGCCAATTCTTTACCCAGGCTATCATCTTGGGACCCACTCCCAGGCTGGCTAACGTGTATATTAATCTTTTGTGTGGGACTGAGTCAAATGCCTTGCTAAAGTCTAGGTAGGCCATGTCCACAGCCCCTCCCTGATCTACTACTTTGGTCACCCAGTCAAAGAAATCTATTAGATTCGTCTGGCATGACCTTCCGCTGAATCCATGCTGCCTTGGGTCCTTGCCCTCTGGCCTCTAGGTACTGACAGTTCTTTCCTTCAGAAGTGATCATCATTTTCCTATCACTGAGGTTAAACTAACAGGTCTGTAGTTTCCTGCTTCTGCCCTGCTCCCACTTTTGTGAAGGGAATCACATCTGCCCTCCTCCAGTCCTCAGGTACCACCACATCCTCCCATGATTTGTTAAAGAGGGTACTCAGTGGTGTCACTAGTTCTACCCTTAGTTCTTTTAGAATTCTGGGATGAATCCCATCAGGCCCCATTGCTTTGGCCACCTTCAGTTTTAAGAATTCTTTCAGAACCCTTTCTTCTGTAAATGGGCTGGTATCAACTTCTGTATCCAGAATGTTTCTAATAATAGGGGCGGTTTCCCCTCTCATTCATTTCAGGGCTCCAGGTTAAGGGTAGAGATGGCATTTGTCGACGGTCCCTCAGTTTCGTCTTGAAGGTGTGCAGCTTTCTTGTTTACCTTTGTAGAATCGCCATATTGCCGAAGCATAGCTGAGATATCTGCACGGAGGTTCGTGTATGGAGACCTCTGCATGGATCCTGCCCTGGGAATTTCCTTTTGAGCTACAGTCCAAGCAGAAGTGAGTAGATCTTTCTCTAACCTTTCCTTGGTCGGGGTGGTACAGTGATTCCCAGTGTTTCCAGGTAGGGAGAGGCAGACAGTAGATCTTGATATATTTTGGTTCCTGTATCCATGGTGACTTTGAGTCATGCCAGATATAAGATCTGGGCTCTGACGTTATGGGCACGGAGCTGCTTTAAAACTGGCCACATGAGTCTCCGATCCTCCTGGACAGAAATTGTGTGATCATTATCTGTATTAATTCGGTGTCCTCCGAAATGTAAGGTGCCCTGCATCCAAGCAGTATGAAGTAGCTCTTCCTTAGCCTGGTACGAAGTAAGTTTGGCAATGATTGAGCGTGGTTGCGCCTCTGCATTTTTCGGCTTAGGGCCTAATGACCTATGGGCACGGTCCATATTAAGATCAAGGTCTTGAGGGAGTGTGAGTAGATCTCTGAGAAGTTCTTGAAGAAATGTAGCCACATTTAGATGCTTGTGTCTGGCTCCTTCGGGGATTCCATGTACAGTACCCTTATGTTCTGCCTCCTGCTTTTACTTTCAAGATCATCTAGTCAGTGGGTGAGTTCCCGGTCCCGAGCAAGGAGGTAGAGTAACAGTCTGTCCTGTCTGTTTGGACATTTGGGTGACACATAGCTCTAATTGTTCCGTTTTGTGATTGACCCTGTTTAAGTTGGATCTGAAATCGCTAAGGGTCTGATCAATTTTAGATACCGTGCGAGCCGTTTGCATGATCATCTCAGCAAGGCCAGGTTGTATTTCCACAGAGCGCATATCTGATTGTTGTAGGCCCTCCAGCATCTCTCTTTCCTCCGAGCCCCAAGTCCCTTCACATTGCATTATTTCTTTTAATTTTTTTACTGCTGTGGATACAGACTTTCCTGCTTTGTTCCTTTTTGCTTTGAGTGGCGAGGACATCTTTTTCAGAGGGTGATGCAAGCAGATTACTTTCGGGTGGGAGACGGAGCCCAAGGGCTAGGCTGCCATTAGTCTGCTGACGTCACTGGAAGTCCCCTGCAGACCTTTCCACCACAAGATCTCCACCAGATCTACCCTCCTCCAGCACAGTCAATTCAATTTCAATTTATTGATCAATCATGATAGGTAAGTACCATGATTATTACAAATAGTACATACAGATATTACAGTTAAAACCGGATTGCAATACATAAAGTGCAATGTGCAATATAGAACATACAGGAATAACAAACAGGCATCACTAAATGGAGACAGCGAATATACTGTATAACCCCTTATTTTCGCTGTAAATTAATTTATGCTTTATTCGCGGGTCAGATACTTCCCGCGGATATAAGTTTACAGCGGAATAATTGTAAAAGCTAAAAAGTACACATTTTGTTTATAGCGAACGGTAGCGGGGATAAGGACAGGACTGTAGTCTTTCCTCGAGTGGCTCCACCACCTTCACCTCTGATCGTACTCTTTCATCATTTCAGGCTGGGGAAATGGGAAGCAGCACCAATTATTTTATTTGCTTTTGCGAGTGTCGCACGCCAAATGGTGATGCTGTACATGACTTGCTAGAAAATGGAATTATTTTGCTTGTTTATCATGAGCACACATGGAAGGAAATGGATGCAGTTTTCAGAATCCGTTCATTCGTATTTTTCTATTGACCACACATTCATTAATAAAAAAATATTGAAGAAAATATAGCCTGAAATAGGGGTCATATTGGGGGGGTGTGCTGGCAGGTGAGGACTGACCTGAGGCAAGCATCGGGTTTTCACCTCTGATCGCACTCTTTCATCATTTCAGGCTGGGGAAATGGGAAGCAGCACCAATTATTTTATTTGCTTTTGCGAGTGTCACATGCCAAATGGTGCAGAGTCCTGGTGTTAAAGACTATTCAAGCTCCTGCTTCTGCCACATCATATGGGTTTCTAGAGCTGTGCAGCTGTACAGCCTGAAATAGGGGTCATATGGGGGGGGGGTGCTGGCAGGTGAGGACTGACCTGAGGCAAGCATCGGGTTTTCACTCGTAACACAGTTGATCACTTTATTAAAAAAAAAAGAAACTGTGCTTGTTGTTGAGACTTGTGGGCACACTGCAGCAAAGAATACGGGTATAGTTCATGGATAGCTTACCTCAGGGTTAAGTAATTACCGTGGATGCGCTAATATAAGGTTACACTAATATGTGGGGGGGGTTGAACCACGCGGAATTTAAGCTACGCGGTAATATTGCGTTATACAGTAGTATTTTGATTACATCCTCAGTTTTCTAAACCCATTATTTGGATAGCTTGTTGAAGTTTCTATAAGCTTTTTTCTTGTACTTGATTACGGATGTAAAAAAAGTAACTACTGCTTCTTCATAAGTTCTAGGATGTAATATTATAAAAACGATGTCATAATTCATATTGGCATAGGTAACAAGTATCTGAGCAAGGTACTGATTTTATAGGCTTAGTGTACAGTGGACAATTAATAATTTTATGTCTTAAATCCTCTTGGAAACCCTTTTTACAAGGGCAAACATAAGCATATTCAACTTAAACATATTTATCCCATATTTTTAGAGAGTGCGCAACTGTGGGGGGATTCAAATGGGCCTTAAAAACTTTCCTGTGGAATAAGGCTTATAGTGAAGATGTTGGCTGACATGTTTGTATTTATTGAACGTGATGCTGTTTTTATATGTTTTAATTGTTCTGTTATGCGCCTTGGTTTTGAAAGGTGCACTATAAATAAAGAATTATTGTTATTATGTTATTATTATTATTCTGTATTTGTGTATTATTAGTAATATATCGATTAAAACAGATATACTTGGCCGTGATTAATTCAGATCTTGCCCAGGTTATATTTTTTCTTTGTTCCATAGAAATAAGGACAATCAAATACTCCTCTATAAAATCACCAATTTTATTTTGTTTGTACCATAATGCACATTTTTGGTTCTTTATAATTGTCATAGCCTGTTCTGGAGCATAAGTAATGCATTCTTTTAATTAACTCTTTGTGCTGTGGAGCTGTTGTTATTTTTCTTTCTGCAGCCTTCCATAAATGTTGCAAGTTAAGTTTGATTAATACATTCTGTAGATATGAGAGCCAGTTTGATTTAAATCCCTTTAGTATCCCATTTCCTTCTTATCTCTAAACACATTTTTGGAAGTTTATTATCAGAATTATTAATTATTTTTATCCAGTAGCTTAATACGTGTATTTCTTTTATGCTGTTTATTTTTATCTTGCTCAATTCCGGCCTAACCGTTGTGTTTGATGTTGAGTGGAATTTCCAATATTGTACTTTTTCTTTCTTCAGACCTCCATACTTCCACTCCATACAGTAGAACCAGGTTTATTTTATTATCTCCAGCTTTAAGAGCTGGTGTTATAGTTCCCTTCATATTGGTTGTTAAATTTTAACAGTGCTTTGGCTATTATTTTGGCTTTTGAACGTTGTTCTTTTAAATGTGTTGTCCATTTAGCACCAGATGTCATTTTTATTCCTAAGTATATGTATTTATTTACAGTTTCTACTAATTGATTATCTATATATATTCTAGTTTTAAGGTTATTGTTGGGGTTAGGCCCCATCCCCATTACTTTGGTTTTATTTAGATTTATTTTCAGTTCCACGTATCTACATTTTTGAGTAAAAATATCAATTTTCTTTTGTAAACCTGACCTAGATAAGGAGAAAAGAATAATATCATCGGCATAGGCCAGTGAATGAATTATTTGGCTATTTATGCATGGGGCATCTTTATTGTCTTCTACCTCATTGCAGCACAGTCCTGCCTTTATAAGCCCTGCTCACAGTCTGTCTCTGAGGTTGTCACTCCAGAAACACGACAGCCTACAAGACACAGAAAAGGTGCCAGAACTTGATGCCGCTCCTTTCCCCAGAAGCCTCCTGTAGTCCCTTCCCTTGCAAGGTTTCTGAGCATGGGGATGTGCGCACCCAAGCTGCTCCATTACAATAGTTTAGGTCCTTGCTGAGCTCTGTCATTGTTGACATAATGCATCCATGCTTTACCATGATACTCTATGGTTGAAAGCTACATAAACTACATCATACAATTCTAAAACAATATTGATCATGTGTGTGAATCAGAAACACCCACCGTGTTTAACACTGAAACACTTAGAGGATGACCATAGTAAAAAGCCTTGCAGCCCATCTAATCTGCCCAGCCCTACCTGTAGTTAGATGTGATGGCTGTACCAGCCAATCATTCCTTGTGCCCCCTTCCCATTTCCTAATGTTCTTACCACCCCATGTCCGACCCATGTTTAAATTCCTGCATGAATTCACACACACAACATCCCTTGGCAGTTTATTCCACTTATCCACACTCTGTCCATGAATAAAAATTTCCTTAGATCCTTCGTAAATGCCCCCCCATGCTTCACCGAGTTCCTCCTAGTGCCATTGTTCATACATAGTGTGAATAGCTCCAGGCTATCCTTATTGATTCCATTAAGGTGCTTATACATCTCGATCATGTCCCCTGTCTCTGTTCTTGCCTCCCAGAGTTTGCTTATTAAGGTCCCCCAGTGTTTCCGTATGGGACTTCCCTTGCTGTCCCCAAATCATCTCAGTTACCATTCCCGGCCCTGTCTCCACCCTGTCTCTGTCTTTCTTCAAGTATGAGTTCCAGAACAGCAGAAAAAACAAAAGTGAGTGCACTTAGAGATAGCCGACAGCACTGGGTTGCCTCAACAGAACATAAGGATTCTCCGTGCACAAATCAGCAAAGCAAGAAAGAACTTGACTATAGATAGTCAGATTTATTTGCAGCAGTAGTGGAGAGAACATTTGTTTGAATTCCAAGGAAATTGTTTTCCTAGATTTAAAGCTTGCTGCCACCTCAGACTATCAAGTTATGAATGAAGGATGTAGAGGTTGAGGCTGGCCTGCTGGTTGTAACCTCTTCTCACCTCAAGAGATCTGGCGATAGAGCATTCGGTACAGCCTTCAGAATGGCAATTCCAGAATCGGTAGGCAGTAAACTCAGGTCAGTGAAAATAAGCCTGTGAACTGCAGATAATAGTTCAATTTTGCCAGCCAAGCGGGGCAACCCACAATCCATACGTTAGCCTGCCACTAAGCGTTTTCAATGGCCTCCACCTTGGCCCAAAGAAAATTAAAGTCCTGCACAAAAAGTACATTCCTCTTCTGTTGCTGTGCAGCTTCCTGGGTCAGTTCAGTAATGGATGCTGCGCTAGTCTGAATTCGGGATTCCACCTTTGCGAATTTTGCCTTGAGTGCTGCCAAGCATCTACTGGTGTCTTCCCCTGTAGCTTGTATTTTCTACAGCATCACCATAATTTGAGAGGGCGAAGGGTCAGAAGCTTTAGCTTCTGCAAACGTAGAGGGCTCTGACCCTGAACCCTTTGGCCTGGCCAACTGAAATAAGTAGATGTCTAAATTCTGTGCCACATGCGTTTGGTCTCATTTCAGACTGATTTGAAGTCTCCAGGTATAGGGGCTAACAGTCCAGCAGCAAAAGAACAGATATGAGCCACTTGATGAGGTAAATTAAACTTTTGAAACCAGTGACCACCTGAGCCATACCAAAATGCATCCACCATGTTTGTCACTCCACAGGGCCCCCACACAGGTGTCGTTTTTCAAATCCCCTCCAAAACAGGTTTTTGCAGTCGCACTGGGAGATCACCTTTCAGATGGGATTTAAACAATTCCACCTGAGGGCCAGCCCATCAGTGCAGCAGTAGATCCACTGCTCGTGACGCCAGCAACCCAGGTTCAGGAATGACTCTGAGTCTTTGGGGGCCAGCCTGGGGGGGGGGAGATTGAGCATCCCAGAGAACTCTCTCCTTCTCGAAGGAGGGAGGTCCTGTCTGCAACTGCTGTACTGCCCCCTGAATGCAGGATTTTTTTTTTTTTATTTGATTTAGTTTTGTTGACCAGCTAAGTGCACTAGACAAATCCTGCCTATTTTCAGGCACAACCTGGTGGAGGGGGAAACAGATGAATACCAACTGACCTTGACCCAGATTAAGCTGTTGGTGGTATTTTTAGTGAATGAGGGAAATTTGGCCAGGACACCAGGGAAATTCCCCTACTCTTTTCGATAAGCACCATGGGATCTTTAACATCCACCTGAACTACCAACAATCCAGGCAGGATATAGCACAGCCTGACAAGATATGGGGTGGAAGAAGCTGCATTGGCATGGGTAATGTCATGCACATGTGCGTGCACCCTTGCATCCTGTGAACATGCAGCTTCTGGGGTTATGGGACAGAGAACATGAAAAAGGAAGTTCCCTGTACCCAGTGATGAAGGTCTCCTGGCCCCGTGAGATCTCCCTACCTGGCCTGCTGAGCTTGTCTCTCGACGTAACCAGAATTGTTCATGGGTACGTCCCTCTACCCTGTTCCTGCCTGGGGGTGATTCATGGCTCTATAGGGGTGGCACCTCACACCGGACAGCTAGAGGGACAGGTGGTCAGCCTTGGAGACCAGAAGGAGATCGAATGTGGCAGGGAAGAGGGCAAATAAATAAAAATTACCAAAAAAAAAAAATGCCACCTCTCTTGAGCATAACATCAGGTCATAAAAAGATTGTGTTGGAAATTTGGGGTCAAAATGTGGTAACCCACTGAAAATTAGATATTGCCTCCCAGCTGGTCGATTGTGGGTAAATACAATCTAAAAATGCATAAAAGCAGGACATCACAGAAAGTGGAACATTGCAACTCATGTGGTCTATCCTGGGTAAATATGTAGTAAAAATGTGTAAAAAGTAGGACCCCACCATAGCAGAGCCCCCACTGAATTGTGCATCTATGCTGCTCTATCCTGGGAAAAATACATTGTGAAAGCTGGCCCCCACTGAAAATGTAACTTGGCTTTCAGCTGGGCTGTCCTAGATAAATACATTATAAAAATAGGTAAAAGCAGGGTCCCATTGAAAACAAGATATTGCATCTCAGCTGTGCCATCTTGAGTAAATACAGTGTAAAAATTGGGAAAAGCAGGATCCCACCGAAAGCCAGATAGCATTTGAGCTGTGCTATCCTGGGTAAATACAATACAAAATATGTTAAACAGAATGTACAAGATATATGGCAAGATTATGAAGTGGTCTTTTTAATACCATAGCCCATTACTTAATGGTGGCGAAAGTCTTCTGACCTAATAATTGAAATTTTAAAAGTTTTCCTCTTCGGAAGGGAAGGGATCATAAATTGAGACAGCCAGCTGATCCCTTCCACTTCTTGATCTTCTGTTCCCACCCCCGCGCTCAGACGTTTTGTGACGTCTAACCTGGGAGAGCGCAGAGGTGCACCCAATTAAAGTCTATTGGACTGATTTTGAAAAGAACTTTACGTATTTTTAATGCAGTCTTTGATATAAATGAAAGCCAGTGTTTAACTAATAGGGTCTCTATTAACTCAGAAGACTTTTGCTACCATTAAGTAATGGGCTGTGGTATTAAAAAGCCCACTTCTTAATCTTGGACATTCCCTTTAAAGCAAGACCCCATTGAAAATGAGATATTACATCTCAGGTGGGTTATTGTGACAGGGTAGAATAAGACCCTGTCCCAGTTGTTATGAAGAGTTTGAATGCAAGGATCTGTTCTCTCCTTTTCTGTCTCTTCTCTGTCTGGTTGCGCAACCAAATTTCCCCATGAGGCCTAGGACTTAAACACCCTGACAGTCTCACAATTCTTTGCCTCTCACTGTCTCTCAGTCTTCCCTTGCTCTTTGTTTTTTCCTCCCTTGCATATCTTCTGGTATAAAAAATATATGCAGATCATTACGTGGAAATGTAACTGATGTTGGGATCCCTTTGTTTAGAAATGATGTAGTGTACATTTTTGAAATGTATATAATTATAGTTTGAGATGATTTCAAAAAGCTATTGGAAACTCAAGAGGTTACCTTAGTGCAATTTTTAAGCCTTTTGCAAAAGCTGTGGAGATGGGGCCTCAGTTCTGGGACATTGTGTTCTTGCCAGCACCTGCCTGAAACATACAAGAACACTTAAAAAAAAACAGGATGGTTGTTAAGAAGTGGGGTTGGAAGCCGGCCCGCCGGCGTAGCGGTTGGATTTCCGCTTGCAACCCTGGCGACCTGGGTTCGGGAATGAGCTCAGGTCGTTGGAGGGCCAGCCGGGGGAGAAGGATCGAGCGTCCCACGACTGCTCTCCTTCTCCAGGGGGAGGGCGCGGGATGTTGCCGATGCATGGGGACACCTGGTGGAGGCCAGGAGTTCCTCAGCATATGGGACAGAAAGGTTTCTAAGGGGCGGGATGGACGCTGGCGTCATTGCACGTTCCCGCCCCTCTAAGGGGAGAAAAATCTCAGCCCGCCTCTCGCCGCCTAAATGATGGCCGCCCCTCGAGCTGCTATCAGCTCCCCAGGCCGACTCCCACCCTATCCCGTTGTTCATGGCACCCAAAAGGGGATGGGTGCCACGTCTCTGCCCTGGGGGGTAATCCAGGGGGTCCCGGGAGTACGGCTCATATGGGGATGCCGCAGCCGAAGGGGTCCGTGACCAGGCAGACGACCGGCGGAAAGAGGAGGGGGCGCAAAAAGAATAAATAAAAAAAAAAAAGAAGTGGGGTTGGAAGGACTTATAAGACAGTTGCAATTGCTTGCAAGGAGGGACACAGAGGTTGAAGGAAAACTCAGATGCATCTTCTCTTCTGCCTTTGTGAATAGTTATTCTGAACAATTTTATTTTTTTATGTTACTGCTAGTACTAATAAAACTCTTGTTGCAAATTTTACAACTACTCATGGTTTTTCCTATGCTTCCTGATCTGTGCCTTGACTACAATTATCCAGAGTAAATATACTGCAAGGCTGTAAAAACAGGACCCTAAAGAAGAACCCCACTGAAAAAGAGATGCTGCATCTAGGATGATCTGTCCTAGCTGGCCCGTTGGTACAGCAGTAACATAGCAGTTCGCAATGCTAGTGACCCAAGTTCTGGAGCAAGCTTGGGTCATCAGGGCCCAGCCAAGGGGAGGAGGATCGAGCATCCTGGAGGATGCTCTCCTCCTCCTCCAGGGAACCGGAGGGAGGGCTGTGTTTTCTGCCACGATACTTCCACCTAGATGGCCACAGGTGGTAGTGCAACTGACGGTGGACCAGGGAAAGGGGACTGTCACAGACGTCAGTGTGCATGGGCACACCTAAATATCACTGCTCACAATGTTCCAGGGGACTTCAAACACGGAAAAAGATACAACCCCAGCAGCTCCGTGATGATGGCTCTGGTAAACCCAGGCCTCTGTCTTCCCAGCCCAGTACTGCCTGATCAGACTTAATGTTTGAAGGACGGCCCCAACCCTGCCTGGGGAGTAAACCAAGGCTTCATGGAGGTAGGTGGCCATGGCTAGGGGAGGAAGGAGGATCAGGAAGTACCTTGAGGTCCTAAGGAGTAAGGAAGGGCTGGATATTGATGCATAAACAGTACATTTAAAAAAAAAAATAGATAATCTATCCTAGAAAAATACATTATCAAAGCAGGACCACACTAAAAATGAAATTTCACATCTCATCTCTACTGTCCTGGGTAAATACAGTATAAAACTGTAAAATCAAGACCCCATTGCAAATGACATATTACATCTCATCTGGTCTATCTTGGGTAAATATAAAATAAAAATGTATTCACGTAGGACCCAGTACAACAGCAATGCAAGCAGTGAACATTTGCCGTTGACAGATGCTTGTTTAAAGTGTGCTGCTGTTGTATGTTATACAGTCCCCACCACTTACAATGCCCATGGTTTTAATGGGCAGTCATTTTTTATGGTCAGATTACATTTTCCACTGTCTGCTGCCATGGGCTATAATGTAAAACATGCTTCTTATAGCGTTCTTTGCCCGCCTTCTGTTTCAGGCAGCTTAGCCAGATTAGCAGCTAGTTATGGCAGCAGACAGTGGAAGACGTAATCTGCCTCAATAGCCCTGTTTGCACTGCCGACCTTGCAGCACATCAAGCCTTGCGCACGGGTTGATGCACTGCAAAGTTGGCAGTGTAAACACTGCCAGGAGCACCGTAAGTGCTTGTCGGATCATTTTTTTATCCGACTCAGATGTAGGATCAGTAGAGGCGCGAGCGCATTAAATGGCAGTGTAAAGGCTTTGTTGCGCTCACTCCAATACAGAGGCTGTTTTTTCTTAAGCCTTTGGTGCATTCTCAGACCCTCCTCGGAGCGACCTACGGTGCTGTGAGGGAAGCGAGGATATCTCAAGCAAATGCAGCCGGCGGAATCGGGTAGGGATGATGCACATTCCACAGCACCGTCACCGCAAACATGGCAAATGTTAATTGTGTCCGTTGGGTTCCTGTCACAGAAATTTGTATGTTATATGCTCATACTTAAACACTGTGCTGCAGGTTATCGTACTAAGTGTGTCCTTTGTGATACAGGGGGTAGTAAGGGAGTGTGGAGAGTCCACCAGCAGCACAAATCCATCTGTGCTGTTCCAATTCATGAAAGTCTTGCTGCTTTTCGTGTTGCTGTCCGGCTTCAGGATCTGTCTCGGTGTTTGTTTGTTTTTTCCATTTTTTTTCTCAGTGTCATGTAGTGCTGTATATCAGGTAAGCAGATATAAATAGTTATTTGGGGACATTGGGTGCTGGCTGTCACACTAAGTGCCTTACCTGTGATAGCAGGAAGAGTGGAGGAGTGTGGAGAGCCACAGAGAGACCACTAATTACAGGATTGGATTCAAAGCACTGTACATAAACTGGGTGTCTCAGTAATGGCATAATGTAATGGAAGTTGGCGATTCTTATAAAAACATAGAACTTGCTTACAGCACCCTCCCCTCAAATAACAGGCAGAATGGGCTTACACAGATGTGCTCGGTAGGGGCGGGGACTGTATCTGCAGAGTTTCAGCAAACACAGAGACAGACCCCTGTGTAGTCTCATTGAGTGGTCTCAAAGCATTATGGGTAAACCCTCCAAAACAGTGACATAGATGCTGTTACTGCTGTAACTGTGACAGAAGTGTGCAGGCATTACTTTATCATGTTTATTGCCTCTGCAGGACTTAAATCTTTAAATTTATACTTACTGCAACTTTGTCTAAAAGGATGCCTTCTTGCTCTAACATTTTATATTATATAAATTAATAAAATATTGAAAACAATGGATGACTCAAATTTCCAGACCAAAGCTGCATCCTACACATGTGCTTGTTTAGCATACGCAGACATATGGATCTTGGCATTGGGACTGCAAAGGAAAATAGATTAATGGAAATATGTGCGATATTATCAATGAAACTGGACAGAAAAGACTAAATGTGTGATTTTCTTGATATATCTGCCTTGAAGTACAAATGTTTTTTTAAATAGAACTAAATTAGAAAATGTTAGATGCTATGATTATCCTGAAATATGGTTTTGATCAAACAGGAAGTGGAACAAACACTAAGATCATGTCAACAATAAATTAAACCAAACATTACAAACAATTGTGGAATTAAATTTACAGTAAGCTGGGAACACACTTATGGGTATTATGAGAGTTGTGAATTGAAATTGAAATCCATGCTTTGTTGTGGGACTTAGATACAAGGCACATTTAACTGATCCTAAAAAATGATTTGTAGAGTCTGTAAACAAAATTTAAAACTTCCAGTATTAATACCAGCATGTGCAGTAAGATCAGAGCTGAGTCAATATACAGTTGATTCTATGCTTGATAAAGGATCCTTATGTATTGGCTAAAATTATGTGAGATGAATGATACTACATTAGTTAAATGTTCTTAGCTTATCATAATAAAGTACTTATTAACATAAAAACATGGAATGTGATGGCAGATAAGGACTCCTTGGCCCTCCCAGTAATCCCGTTTTTTTTTTCCCTGTCAGTACTGTCATCGGAGACCCTACTTGCTCTCGCCACCACCCCCACTTTCCGCCAAGATTCCCTCATGCTTGTCCCATGCATTCTTGAATCCCACCACTGTCATCGCCTCACCAGCTCCACTGGAAGACTGTTCCAGGCATCCACCACTCTTTCAATGAAAAAGTACTTCCTCACATCTGTCTTGTATTTACCCCCTTCCAGCTTCATTGCATGCCCCTTGTTCTTGTGCTTCTTTTCCTCTGAAAAATACTCCTCTCATGTACCTTATTTACCCCTGTAAGGTATTTAGAGGCCCCTGTGAGGTATTTAGAGGTCTCTGTCATATCTCCCCTCTCCCTCCTCACTTACAGGGTGTACATATTAAGGTCCTTAAGTCTCTCCTCGTAGGGCTTGTAATGCAGACCATGCACCATTTTAGTTGCCATCCTCTGAACAGCCTCCACTCTTTCTATGTCCTTCCTGAGATGTGGTCTCCAGTACTGGACACAGTGCTCCAGTATGGTCTCAACAGTGATCTATACAGTGGCAACACCACCTCACTCCTTCCGCTGGTGACATCCCTCCCTATGCACCTCAACATCCCTCTGGCCCTTTTCACTGCCTTGTCACACTGTGTCACCACCTAGAGGTCATCAGATATGAATACTCCCAGATCCTTTTCCTCTATGGTGACCATTGATATCTCTTCTCCCATTTTGTCCTCCACCTCTGGGCTTCTATGCCCTAAGTGCATTATTTTGCTCTTTTTTGCATTGAAACCCAGCTGCCATGCCCTTGACCACTCCTTGAGCTTTCTCAGGTCTCTGCACATTCTCTTTCCACCCCCTCTAGACTGTCCACCCTATTGCAGATTTTGGTGTCTTCCACAAAGAGGCAGATCTTCCCTTCCAGCTCATCTGCAATGTCACTTATAAAGACATTACAGAAAACTGATTCCAGTACTGAGCCCTGAGGCACCCCACTGGTCACAGTTCCTTTTCCAGTGTGAACCCCATTTACCGGCACCCTGTGTCATTTATCACTTAACTAATTTCTTACCCATTTTACCATCTTTGCACCCACCCCTAAGCTGCCCAGTTTCCTTATTATCCTGTGGTCACTGCATATTTAAAATATTGAAAAGGAACTGGAATGGGTTATCTTTAGGTTTAGTAAACTTAGCAGGCCACCTTTTATGTTTCAGGGTAGTATTACATTTACTATACCACCCCCAAAGCTGAAAGTTGGTCTGCTTAATTTATTGAACTTAGTGTACATAGACCACCACCTCGATCTCACTTAGTTTCTATTGATTGTCCTGGAGCTCTGTTCCCTCTTAGTATCTTCAAAACACTGTTTTGGTGACCGGCTGTAGTGATTGGCTCCAGAGGGGTGTGGGACTGTATTCTGCTTTGGAGTAACATGGTCCTATGCTGCAAAGTGTGGCACCTCCTGGGTAGTAATGAGAGTTATGACATGATGTGAGGCATGGTGAGCAAACAGTAAGTGCCTTGATGTGTTTCTGTAGCAGATATGTTGTGCAGGACATGTATACTGATCCTCTGTATTTGACTGTGATCCCAACCTTCACTGTGTTTCTAATGGCTATGTTTATTTATTTCAGAATTCAGAAGTATCTTTGAGTCAAAGACTCCTTTACAAAGGTTCCAAGTCACATAGAATTGATTACTGACAAACAATTGCAATGATTGTTACAGGGTAAAGGTTCAGTTTGTTACAGGAGCAGTTAAACTAACATACAGGAACTAGAGCAGCTTAAGACAGTTTAAAAAATAGGGTGCATAGCAATCCCAGGTAGAGTAGAGCTAAGAGCTATGTGTAGGAGGCTGGCCAGAGACCATTGTCAGTGGTAAAGGAAGGGATGTGCCAGGTTCAGGTACAATCGCAGTCGCTTGTGGACAGGAGGTGGGCCCTAAGGTGAGTTTTAAGTTGGCCAATTCTTTGTTCATAAACCAAGGAGGAGGGTAGGTTGTTCATCCATAAGGGGGCCCTGTAGCAGAAGGATCTTTGGAATTGTGCAGTATGACATGACAGAATAGAGAAGAGGTGGGTGTCTGAGCTACGGGTGCGTTTAACTTTGGTGTCCAGGGTGATTAAAGGGGCAAGTGCCGAGGGAGATAGGCCTAAGATGATTTTTTTTGCCAGAATGCAGGTGTGGAATCTGATTCTGTTGTCAAGGTTAAGCCAATTGGTGTTCCTATGAAGCAAATAGGTATGAGTGAGTTTATCACACCCTAATACCAGCCAACAGGCCTTGTTTAGGACAAGTCGAAGTCTACCAAGGGCTGAGGTGTTTGCCCCTCCAAAAATAATTAAGCCATAGTTGAGAGAGAGTACCGAGGAGGAGACAGCAAGCTTAAGGGCATCAGGTTAAGGCAATATTTGAAACAATGCAAAGGCCCTAGTCTAATATTTAGGGCCTTAGATAGTTGGTGAATATGCTCATGATAGGTAAGGCCAGTGTCCAAGGAGATGCCCAGATACTTGCAGGAATCCACTAGTTCCAAGGGAGTCAGGGTTGCCATTTGTATTTGAGGGAAAAGCCCCGTCCTGGCATTCTGGAGATGTGCGAAAAGCATAACTTTAGTTTTTTTATAGTTAATAATAAGCCGTTGTGAGGAGAACCAGCTTTTGACAGAGCTGAAGGAGGACTGGAGGGACTGGTGGAGTTGAAGGGGGTCTGAGCTAGAGGAGAAGATGACAGCATCATCTGCATATAGTAACAGATTGGAGGGGCAGGATGCGGGGAGGGAGTTAAGGAAGAGGCTGAATAAAAGGGGACCCAAGATGGACCCTTGTGGGACACCTGAGAGGACCAGAGTTTTGATGGAAAGGGTATTACCAATTTTGACATGAAGGGTCCGGTTCGCGAGATAGTCAGAGAACCATCCCACAGCTTCCTGAAAGAGACCCAGGTTAATCAAGGAGGTTTGGAGAAGGAAATGGTGAGATGGTATCAAAGAGCCTTAATAGGGTCAATGAAGTCCGCTCCCGTGATGTGGCCTTTGTCAAGCGTGGTATGGATGTGGGAAGTGAGTTCAAGCAGGGTAGTAGTCGTGCTATGCCTTTTGCGGAAACCATGTTGTTGTTTGCAGAGAAGGTTATATTTATTGAGGTGCTCTGTGAGCTGATCAGAAACAACCCTCTCTAAGGCCTTGGAGAGGGGAGGAAGAATGGAGATAGGGCAGTAATTGTCAGCAGAGGAGTGGTCCCCACCTTTAAATATGAGTGTGATTGATTTGGATTTTCACATGGCAGGGAATTTACCTAGCAAGAGGGAGAGGTTTAAGATATGGGTGAGAGGAACAAGGACTTCCTTAAGGGTGAGCGAAGAATTCTGAGATCAAGGGAGTCGGAGCTGGAGGAGGCGTGGCTAAGGGCTGTATTAAGGTATGGTTCTGCTGACTTAGGAGAGATTCAAGCGCAGATAAAGGGGAGCACGGGTGAGGAGAAGGTGCGCTAGTAGCAGAGGTCATAGAAATTGGGAGAACATGGCTAAGGTTGGAGATGGCGTCACTGAAAACCACAGCAATGCGAGTAGGGTCTGTGGTCAAGGACCCATTCGCCATGACTTGAGAGGGAACCGGGTTAGAAACCTTTGTTGCAGATTTCCTTAATGTTGTTCCAGAACTTGCAGCCAGAGCCACAGGACGAGGTTAAGGCGGATTTATAGTATTCTGCTTTGGCTTTGTGGATGGCCCAAGTGCACCTGTTCCGAGCCATTCTATACATATGCCTATCATGGGGGAGGCCGGACTCATTGGAGAGCTGCCACAATGAGTCTCTAGTTCACATTAAGGTCTTGAGCCATTCAGAGAACCAAGGTGCATGATTGCCTTTGACCATTCTTTTGGTGAGAGGTGTGAAGAGGTCGCATATATGATTGAAGGACAGGGTGAATAGGTCCAAGGCAATATCGGGGTTTACGGAGTTAGAAATGAAGGACCAATCCAAGGCTGTAAGGTGAGCTCTTAATTGTGCCAGTTTACCAGGTCCAAGTTTACGTTGCTCAATTAGTTTGGGAGGGGATCTTGGGGTTTTACAGGCCCAGGAGCAGAGAACTGGTGAGTGGTCACTAAGGGCATTTGGTAGGATGGAAACATTAATGATCTTGTGTGGGCGATTGGAGAAGATGAGGTCCAGTAGGGAGGAGGATCCAGCCCATGGGTCAAAACGGGTAGGGGAAGTGACCAATTGAGTTAGGTCTTGGGCTGTGGTGATATCAATGAGAGGGATGGCGTCCTTACTTAGCC